>JAXIVH010000007.1:6419453-6479453 GCA_036785325.1 Urophycis tenuis | reverse complement strand
ATAGTCTATCACTCCCAGCCGAGAGGCTGTTGGTTCGAGCCCCAAAGCCCCTAGTCCACGTGCTACTTAATGGCCTGAAGTTGAACTGGGTGTCAGTTGTGGTACAACCAGTACGACTGAGAGGTGAGTCTTGACATTTTCATTTCAAAGTCTTATTTTTGGGGCATGTTTCATGCTTTTCGTTTTTGTTTGATAGACAGAGTAAAGATTAGACAGTGAAGTGTGGTGGAGAGAGGGAAAGACATGCCAGCAAATGACCATGGGCGGGAATTGAACCCGGGTCACTGTCACAAGGACAACGCCTTGGCGGCACACCGTAGCCTGCCCGGCTAGCTAGGAGGACGCTGCGGCGTGCTGACCTTTTCTCTGGGTCCTTTTGTAAGCACAGGGAGATCATCTTCCTCAAGGACTTCCCATACTTCTTAACCATCTCCTTGTCTGTGATGCCCGTCTCCAGGCAGGGGGGGTCGTTCTGTAGGGTTAGCATCAGCACCTGCAGCAGCCATGCGCACACGCGCGCGCACACACACACACACACACACACACACACACACACACACACACACACACACACACACACACACACACAGTGATAGTGAGGAGATTGTTGTTGATGCCGAAGAACAAGAAGTGCCAGGAACTCTATATAGTTTAAGATAGTTGTTTATGAGATGAACAGATGAACATAGACATATTGGTCCTCAAATCAAGTTGGTTATTGACTACCACTAGAGGGCACCAGAGACCATTCAGCCAGCTCAGCCACTTCTCTAACAGTTTTAATTAAATGTGAAATGCAATAAAGGCCTCTCTTGGTATCAATGGAGGCAGAGCGATATAACCCTCTTACAACCCATATGGCGCTGCACTAGGCAACCGTTGCTTGGTTACCGCCGGCAACCACAGCCATCTCTAGATTATCTTTTTTTTTTTTTGCGTTACATTTTTCTTTAAATTTAAAAAAGGAACCAACGATGAATCCTTGCAAACCTTCTGGAGCAGACAGCCTGAAACAATGTCCCTGCCATGGGGCAGAGAAACAGGCAACGCACGTCTGTGCTGCCGTGCCGTGGCGGCAATACGACATGGAGCCTGTGTGACGCGCTGGCCACACGTTACCTTCATGGGGGGGTATTTGTGGTAGGGCGCGGCGCCAGTGGCCAACTCGATGGCGGTGATGCCGAAACTCCAGATGTCTGCCTTGAAGTCATACCCGCGGACCTGCGAGGGGGTGGGGGGGGGAGACACACACACACATAGACATCACGCACACACACATAGACATCAGACACACACACACACATATATCACACACACACATAGACATCAGACAGACACACACACACACATAGACATCACACACACACACACACACATATCACACACACATCACACACACACACACACACACATAGACATCACACACACACACACACACAGACACACACACACACACACACACACACACACACACACACATAGACATCACACACACACACACACAGACACACACACACACACACACACACACACATGTGTTTTAGACAGTGTCAGTGTGTGCAGCACGTCGCTCGGTGGACGGTCCACACGGAGACCTCCAGTACAGGTACAGGGACGGGACCACCTACCTGCTCCATGACCTCCGGGGCCATCCAGCAGGGGGTCCCCACGAAGGTCTTGCGCACCTTGTTCCTGGTCATGTCGCCCCCTGCTGCTAGGAAGGCACTCACACCAAAGTCTGGTGGTGTGGGGGAAGGAAGGAAGAAAGAGAGAAAGAGAGAGAAAAAGTGAGAAAGAGAGAAAGAGAGAAAGAGAGAAAGAGAGAAAGAGAGAAAGAGAGAAAGAGAGAAAGAGAGAAAGAAAGAAAGAAAGAAAGAAAGAAAGAAAGAAAGAAAGAAAGAAAGGAGCGAGTAACAGTGAGAGTGAGACAGAGAGACAGAGAGAAAGAGAGAGGGGGGGGGGGGGGAACAGAAAAATATTTTCAAAGAAGCCACAAAATTATGAGCGTACAAAATAAATAAATGTTGAAACAAGTTAAAATAATCCAGAGAGAAGGAGAGAGTGAGAGAAGGTGCAATGTTCATGGAGAAACAAGCGATTGGATTAGCTTAATAGGATTCGGTCAATTCAAGCGGACAAAAAAAAACTAAATGTGGTTCTAGCAGTGGGCCTGAGATATTCATAACTCAATAAAAGCAAGAGAGAGAGAGAGAGAGAGAGAGAGAGAGAGAGAGAGAGCCACGCTGAAATCCACCTGACAGCCGTGTGGTTTGCACAGCGTCTTATACAGTCTAACCAAGCAGGAAGCGATGAGGAAATACTGGCTCTTGCGGTACAAACACACAAGTTTACCTGCAATTTGCACCGAACCATCATCTCCAAGAAGAATGTTTCCCGCCTTCAGATCCCTATTAAGACATGAGATAGGTTAGATGTGAAATAATCGATAATTGTTAATCATCTTCATTGAAGGCTAGTGGGCCAGCCATTAAACATGAGACACTGGGATGGTGAGCTGAACACACCGCTGCGCACACGCACACACACGCACACACACACACACACACACCAATGTAGTGTAACCCAGTTATCCAGAACATCTGATCTCAACCAGCTCCACCCTTTATGTTCTGAGCAGTGTCTGTTCAGCACCAGGTCAGCGGCATCCAGCAGACCACATGGGCTGAACCAAGTCAAGTTCTTGATGTTCATTGGGGGGGGGGCACCGAAACAATAAAATATTTCATTTTGCTTTCCAATACAAGCGTATTGCAACAAAAGACGCCTGGAAACCAAGCAGGGGGAACCGATGACAGACGCGTTGATTGGAAATGGAACTTCATACAATCGGGGACGCAAACAGCACACACTACTGTACAGTCGCACCCACTCCTCCCTCTTTCCTCCTGGGTTTCAGTGTCGGCACCGTGGTCCTGGGACCGGGGTGGTTATGTAAAACAATCCTCCTCCATAATACATTTCCAGTGTATTAAATATTGAAGGGCCACGTGAAAACAGCCGCCGGGAGAGCGGCGAACGGAACATTTTCCAGCCTCGCCGCCAAACAATGACAGCTGAGACGCGGATGGCGTGTGCGCTGCTTCAGCTAAATTGCCGCGGCGACGACCCAGGGCTCGACCTGCCGGCGCCCCGGGCCGGGCCTTCGCTCGCCGGGGGTGCGTTTGGGTATTTGGCGCCCGGCTGAAAAGGGGATGGGTTCAGGCAGCCCCCGCTCTGTCGGGGAGGCAAAGCTCCGCCTTCGCTCATTCAAAAATCGTACGCAGCTCAAACTCCCCGCCAGTCACTCATGGATAGCAAGCGTGCGCCGAGGCGGCAGCTTCCGAAAGGGCCGACCTGTGTATCTGCCCGTTTTTGTGGAGGTATTCCAGGGCTTCCAGCACCTCCTTCAGGATGGTGGCGATGCTGGACTCATCCAGAACTCCGGTCTTGTGCTCCCCACGGGAGATGATGTGCTTGATGATGTCCAGCACCGAGCCTGGAGCGTGGAGAAAAGGGAGAAGAGGGTGGAAGCATTAGGGTGGCTTTGCGTGCGGACGTTCCTCAAAGGATGGAACCAGAGGTCCAGTGATGGGGGAACGCTTCCCATATCGACATTTAAGATCACGGTTAAAGTTATTATGGTGTATGGTATGGTATTATGGTGTTAGCAGAAAGGAAAGTAACCAAGTCATGAGCTCATAATAACCTTAACATATGAGAACACTTCCTCAGCATGTGAGGTTCTTCCTGCTTGTAAAAAAAAATCCTCAAGATATAATGCAGCACGTACAACTACTGAGACATACATTTTCTGGGTGACAGAAAGCACACGTCTCAAACCGAAAGCAATCGATGAAACAACGCTGTTGATAGAGAAATACGTGAAACCCCTAACCTCGAATGGGTTTAACCGGGGAAATGTACACATTCAGTCAGAGTGTAGTTTATAGCTAGATTAGAGATAGGTTAAACAGGACAATGAAAGTCAAAGACAAGTTCAAGATAAGTGTTCAAAATAAGTAGAGAGGGGGGGGGGGGGGGGGGCGAAAGATAGAGAGTGGGGTGGGAGAGAGAGAGAGAGAGAGAGAGAGAGAGAGACCAACAGAAAGGGTGAGAGCGATAGAGCGAGAACGACAGAAAGAGCGAGAGAGAGAGAAAGAGAGAGAGAGCAAGCGTGACCGACAGAAAGAGTGAGAGAGAGCGAGAAAGGAAAGAGAAGAACGAATGAGAAGCAGCAGAATAGCACTCACCGCCACTGAGCAGCTTCATGACTAACCACAGCTCATCCTTCACCACGAAGGAGGTGTAGTACGAGACGATGTTGGGGTGATGACACTGGCTCATCGCCTGGATCTCTTTCTGCAAGAGGCAGACAGAAACAGATGCTGAGCAGGCCCTTTCATCAGGGGGATTTACAGGGCAGATTCAGAAACATCATCATTAAGTCGGAGGCTCGGGCAGGGTGGTAGGACATCTTGCTCAAGGAGGACTACTGTGTGGACATGGGGTCAATCCGACCGACCCAGTGACGGCTGGGACCAGAGCATCCTGTCCACAGTGCACCATCGCTACCCCGTAATTACACTTTTTAAAAACAAAACACACAGCTTCCCCTGTTGGCTGCCATTCCCAGCCATTCTCCAACAAAGGAATCCACAAACTGACACTTTCGTCGTAAACCTCAGACACGTCAACATCCAGGCCGGTCGCAGCATCCCCAGCGCCACTGCATTTAAAAGTGATCCTAACAGGGACAGTAACCATGGAAGTGTTTTGGTGGCTGCCTCGCATCTCCTCTAGATTCCCTTAACCTAATTCGGCAGTGCCTTTGAGCAGAGCTGTAGCGTGACCTGCGTTATGTCACTCCCGGGCCAGCCAACACTCAGACACTGCCCAGGGTGAATACGAGACTGTGGATGTTTTGGCATCCACCACCACAACCAGACTTCTCACTCAGAGACACTGGCATATCTGTCTAGGGTGCAGTGCATCAAATAGTATGGAAGGGATGCACTACTACGATTGTAGAAATTCGGTACCAGTATTATGTAGCGAGAGGGTATGCTGTTACTTACCAGAAGCTCGTCCATACTGGTTTGACATTTCTCCAGGTTGATGCGTTTGATGGCCACCTTTTCCTTCCTGGGCTCGCAGTAGGCTGCCTGGACCACCGCTGTGGCGCCGCTCCCTGTGTGGGGTGACCCGAGTGAGCAGTTAGAGGGAGCCACCCCGTCAGTGACAGATAGACTAGCAACGTGCCGTGCTGTAAATTATTGAGATATGTCAAGTAAATCTTAAAATTACGTTCGCCATAATCGTGTGTGTTTTGGCTATAGATCTGCATTATGTTGGGTCGTATTCGTGGAAATCGGTCACATGGCTTTCTGAATGACCCGACCCTAGTATGACTTACTGAGCCATATCATAAGTCAAGCTAAGGAGCACCACCCATTTCCACATTCCACCCTTTAATCTTCATGCACCGACTACTCACTCGAGTTAGCAGGCTAACATTACGCCCCTTGACTAGCCATGCTAGCTGGTTGGATGATCAGATAACGTTGCCGCTCACCGCAGCCATCGCTGCGGACGAGAGGCTACTTTGGACCAACAACGGGTCCGCTAACAGCTACACAAAGCCAATGCTGTCTGGAGATCAGTAGCACTGGCTGGCTAGGTAGGGCAGGTTTAGCTAGTTGTTAGCCATCTAACGTCAACCAGAGCGCTAACATTAGCATTAGCTTACTCACCTATCACCTCATTGAGAATATAATCATCCTTGTCGATTGACCAGGATTGGGAGCTCTGGTCGTCAGCCATGTTTCGCTACGTACACACTGTGGACAGTGCTGTTGGTGTAGAATAGGCGAGTGTGTCTGAAATAGCAACGTTGTGACTAGTCCATTCGGCTCCGAGGATGGTCGCTGGCTACTCCGCTGACAACTCCTGCTGCTACTGTCAACACAACGTTACGGGCGCCGCACGCATTACGTAAAGCACGTACGTATTACGTAAGATATGAGGCGGAATCAGAAGATAGCCATTTTAAGTGTGGCAATATTGGTACCTCCTGCGAGTAGCACAGGCTCAATACAATGTACTTCACGTGAAATAAATACATATTTTGATTTGACACAGTTGTTTTTTCCAAAAAATAATTTCAATATAATTTGTCATGATGTGATAAGATGCGAGTCATTTTTTCTTCTTGTTACACTTCCTCACGATTAGAAGTTGTACCTACCCCGATTTACTCGTTAGAGGGCGTACATGTTCTCCGTACATTTTTTACCCGCACAGCACCTACACATTTGTGACTTTGACATTTGTGACTTTTACAATCATTATGACAACATGGCAAAAGTAACACGAGTCAAACAGCTGAAATCATGCGAAAGTAATGCAAAGAGTAAGATACAATTGCATGATCTCAAATTATTGAAATGCAATAGGATAAGATGTAGGCCTACCTTCTTGATCAGAAATCCTGAAAGGAGTGATCCCCCACTATGCGTTCCTTCTCAAGCTTTCTTCCTTTCTTATCAAGGGATATATTTATATATATATATATATATATATATATATATATATATATATATATATATATATATATATATATATATATATATATAAAATCCCCAGAGGTCCCTTAATGAACAAGGGAGAAACTTAAAACATATATTTATTTTTATCTTTGTGTGTAGGCCTACTATTGTAGGCCTAGATTTACCAGTCCCATGAAATTCCTTTGCTATGTTTTCATCAAAATAACTTGAGTGTGTGCTTAATAGTGCAAACAGGCGCCAAGATATCCAGGAACTTTGACTGGCTGAGAGCATATAGCTATGGTTGGCATGAGAGACATGCCCACACTTGTAGAGGCATGCGAACAAACAGAAAGACATTACGCTTGTTGCTACAGCTCAGCTACCCGAATTCAAAGTTTTGTTGAATGGACTTCTAGGGGAATGTCTTGTCCAGACTTAAAACAAAAAATGAAAGTGAATAATAGAAGGGAAATATCAAATTGGACATTTTAATTCCTGTAGTTGCAGCCTGGAAACATGCAAGTTCCCTCTTCAGCACAACCAGTGGTTTGTACAAGCATGTGTCTGGGCTTCATATGTCTTATATTTCATGCATGCTGGGTTCTTTTCCCCACTGGCAAATTCCAGAACGTCTGAGGACCCATAGATGTATGTTTATCAGTGCATCGTTCATGGTGAGAAGGCCAGTATGTTGAACAGCCCTTGAGATATTGGCTCTCATTGCTTGAACACTATAACAGAAGGAAAATATAGTTGGCAATGAAAGTCACAAACATCTTAGGACAAGCTGGGACAAGGGAATAGAAGAAGCAGCCATACTTTCTGACAGCGTAAGTTATGAAGGTGAGCCTGTTTAGGTTTTTTATAAAACAGCAAAGTATTTATAAACAAGTATAATTTGTTTTTATTTTAAAGGATTTTTTATTTTGTGGAACAGCTGTACAATTATGTATTACTAGCATTATTATAATGTTGATATTTGTATATGCTTTTTTTTTAACAGATGCCAAAACAAAAAAACAAAAAACTATTCCCCCTCTCTCTGTCCATCTCTCTGTCCTGCTGGTGCTGATGGTGCTGATGGTGCTGATGGTGCTGATGGTGCTGACAGTGCGAGTGGGGTGGGGGGGGGGGGGGGTCATAAGCCGGATGTGAAAAGGAAGTGCTGAGAGCTTCACACCGCTATCTCCATGCGCATTGTGTCCATCTCCAATCATGTAGCCGGCGTATAACCTGCAGGCTCTGTGTAGCCTGCTCTGTGATAAGACCTTCGCTGAGGATTCACATCCATCTGCATGGTTTAGTACATTGGTTCCCAAACGGTCTGCCGTGAGGCAAGTCCGTGTGTGCCGTGGGATTTTGTGACAACCATACATTATTATTGCAATATAAAACTAGACAAACATAATTATTTTTTTAATTTAGTTTATCAGTACTTTGTATGGACTCAATTCATAATACAAAGGCAATATAGGGCCTACCTAAAAACATTTCTTTAATTCTTGCCTCATTTTTAATTTTGTGACCTGTCTGGTTTAAATGGGTGTGTTGCTGCTTTGATGAAGCCTAATTTGATATAGCTTCAAATACATTTTTGAAATATTTTGTTAATAAATATTTCGTCTTTGTCACATTTTATTTGGCATTAGTAAATAACTATGTACATTTACAGATATTTTACATGATATGAGTGATAACACATGTTATAAAAGCTATTTTGCACAATAGATTTTTACTTTGATGTGCCTTGGGCACAAAAAATTTGGGAACCACTGGTTTAGTAGTTTGCACATTTAGGACTCCCATAGCCACCACACATGAAAAATAATCCACAAAATGAATTCCAATTGAACTTATCTGAGGACCGACCAAAGATGTGTAGTCCTAGTTCTTGGAAAGTCTTTAGCACTTGGAGGACGTCTCACGGTGGTGGTACAGCCAGATTACCATCAAGCATACCTATTCAGTAACAAAGGGCGATGGTGGATAATAGCAATACCGTTTGAGTACAGATCACTCATAACAACAGGCTGGTGGTGGCTGTGTATGCTGAGGTGACATCACGCATTCTGATTCATTGCAGGCTTGTCAAACCGGTACCTCGGATTGTCGACATGCACACACACACAAACGCACACCCACACCCACACCCACACACACACACACAAACACACACCCCCTACTCGGATTGTCAAAGAGAGGAGCACCTGTTGGCCGCCCTGTGTGAGAGTACACTTGTGAAGCCTGGCTCGCAGAACGACTTTTAAGTGAGTCTGCCGCAGTCGACGTCCACGTTCCAGAGCTGCTGCTGGGCTTATGGAAAGACGCAGAGCGGGACTAATCGGGTGAAAGTGTGCTCTGTGGCTCATTTAAACGACGTGAAGGTTAACATTTAGGGTCGGGGGACAAGACTTCGGGGGGAGAAAAAAGCGAAGCATGGAGACGAATGGGATGAACAAAACACACGGTAGGACGTTTGTTTGAAACTCCTAAAAACTTCCGATTGTTTTTGGGTTTTGTTTGAGGGAATCCCGTCCGTGCGTCTGTCACCGTGCTCTTTTTTTCCCCTCACTTTCCCTCCAGACATTTAGTAGTGAGTTCTTGTGTGACTAGTGTTGTGAAGCAGGCTAAATGTGCCAAAGGCGTGGTTCCTTTCATCCACATTGGGTTCATATTCCAATTTTACACCAACATACATTTGCGAGACCAAAAACATTCCGCATGGGCCTACTTAGAAGCAAGACGTATTCTCAACATGAGTAATTCAGCCTTAAAACTAACCAATAATGCACTTTAATGTATAAAGATTATGCGTTTTGTTTGAAATGATACTGTACATTAGACCTAAATAAGTTTTTAAAAAAAAATGCCATTCGATAATGCGCCATTCTTCACGGGGTAAATTGCTTAAAGTCAAAGTTAAAGTTAAATGACTCTGCATCGCAGATTGGACATCGGCGCAACAAAAAGTGGCCGTTGGTGAAGTCAACAACTGAATGTGTTGTGCAGCCGCTCTGCCACTAGAGGGAGTCCTACGTGCGTCCTGCCCACAGCGCACAATTGCAGGTGTTCATTGTAAGGATTTATGGATTTAGTATAACAACTTTATCCTGCGTTTGTTCAATAGATTAGACTCACGAATCCCCGCATTGTAAACCAGATTCAAGGCATAAGGCTACGCGAGAAGGATCAGCTATTCTGATGCGCGTTTTTTATTTCAACATATATTTATAGGCCTACATATATATTTTCTTTTTTACTTGACTAATAACCATTTCCAAACCGCAAAAGCTTAACTAAACGACCAACGTTTGGTCATTAACGAATCCTAAACGCCTATCGATTTGCATACTAGCGCCAGACGCTCCTCTGTCTGTCGGACCTCAGCAGGGTGAGTAAACTTAACGGACACGCCCTTCCAGACGGAGCTGTCACCGTGCGGTTTGGAAGAAGTAGCCTACAGTGCGCGTTTTATTTAATCCGTGTGAATGTACAGCAATTAGATACCACGATGCAATGCACAAGACAGCCAAGTCGAACCAGGTCGGAGGAATTACTGTACAATGCCCAAAGGAAGAAGGTGACGAGTTTAAATGCCAAGTTTCTAGGTAGGCTACACATAACCGGACCTTTTGGACGACTGCATTGTTGGTGTCGTGGCGTGCCTTTAGGGCAAGACGTGCAGACCCCCAGTCTCCCTTTGTTTTTGTACTGTAGGTGACAGGTAAAGGGGGAATCCATGCTTTGGGCAAAACGTCGTTTTTGTCCTGTTGATTGATTTCTGTACCCCCCCCCCCCCCCCCCCCAGGTCTGGAGGGAGATGGAGACCTTCAGTTCCTGCTTGTTGGGGGAGACCTGCTTAAGGTGCGCTCTTCGTCCTGGAAGAAGACCCGCTTTTTCAAACTGCAGGAGGACTGCAGGACCCTGTGGCACGAATCCAAACGGACCTTCAATAAGAAACCAACCTGTGAGTGTCTTCCCGGCGCCGGCAGTGGGCCAACATGTACGACTCCTGGTGGGATCAGCACTCTAAGCTTATTTTACACGAGCTACAGACACCCGACAAACAGGGGAAAAGCAAATGAAATTCAAATGATAGGTTTTATTCATTCATTCATTATGCGTTGTTATTCGGGTTGGGCTATCACCATGAGAAAAGCTAAACCCCAATTTCAAACATGGTTACACATTCATTTGAGGCCGAGGCGGTGTCTCAGCAGATAGCGGGCTGTAATCTGAATTTATTGCAGGTGTGGGAGGGAGCAGGTAAACAACTCCAGATAGCCGTGTGCGTTTCCATACAGTTTCCTTCCTCTGTGTTTTCACAGTGTTGCCGTTTTTAAACGGTTATAGCTGTTCTGTGGGATTAAGAACACTGGCTTGAGCGCTGGGCTAATAACCGTGTTTGTGTGTCAAACCAGAAGAGTCCTGGTTATTAGTACGGTGGAGCGTTTACAGCCCCCGGTCCCAGTGTGTCAGCAGTTCAGAGGGAGGCAGACCGTGTGTTTAAGTGCGGTCATAAAAACAAGTTGGCCGGGCCAACCTTGATATGAAATCCTATCATAAACTATCCCCCGATAGACTTGGCATCTCGATCGACACAGAATCATCGATTTAGATCAATAGTTTTCAAATACATTTTCAGGCATGTTTCGTTGGTATGTTATATCGAAATAATACATATGGATCTCCCAAGCATCCCTTTTGAATCTCGCCACACCCCCCCCCAGTCTCCATCGACGAGATCTCTGCGGTGCGGCACGGGCGTCAGTCGGAGGGCCTGCTGAAGTACACCGAGGAGAAGGTGGACCCGCGTTGCTTCTCCATCGTCTTCAAGGGCCGCCGCAAGAACCTGGACCTCATCGCCAGCTCGGAGGAGGAGGCCCGGCGCTGGGTGGCCGGCCTGGAGAAGGTCATGACCAGCACCAAGAACCTGGACCGCCAGCAGAAGGCCGAGCAGTATCCTTTTTGGTGGGCGGTGTCGTCGTGGCGATGAGGGTGACGGTCGGGGGGGGGGGGTTTGTCGTGGGAGATGAGGGGACGCCGTGGATGATGACCTCGGGGTTAACGAATGGCGTTTCCGCTTTACATCATTTGTGATGATGTCACAGTGACGGGTGCCCCCCCCCCCCCCCCCGAGGGTAAACCTCGCCTTCATTGCCTGGTGAACACCTCACCGCTGGACTGTCATAGTCACACTCGTTGGTTTTGCAGTCAGGGCGTTCGGAATCCGGTGTCCGGAATCCCAGGGTTGCCGGTTCGAGCCCCCACTTTGTGCCATTGCAGTGGTGTTGGGGATTTTGAAGTTGGAGTTGGTTGTACATACAATTAAAGTTCCAATGTGTAGAATTCAGCTACAACCAACCTAATACCCGCTCCCTGTGCAACGGCTACGGTGGCCTGTGTTGTTGCCAGTGGGTTTTTCCGTTTTGCGGATAAGCAACATTAATTTTAATTGCGCCAAGGTCGATTTTTGTCGTGTCTGGCGTGCAAACAAATAAGTTCAACTAATCACAATCGGGTATGTTTGTCATAGCCACCATGGTCACATGTTGTAGGACATGGTGGAGGCAGGTCTACCTAATAGCCCTAAAAGCCTATTTATATTTCTCAACATAGTCCCCTTATTGCATCCATAGTGGTAAACTACAGTCATAGACCCATAGTTATGAAGGCCAACGAGACTGTGGCCCTTGGGGATCGAATGCTGTACCTCTCGGCTCCCACTACAGTGCTGCTGCCCCGGAACCCGGCATGTTGCAGACCAGGGTGTCGTAAAAGGAGCACCCGTCGGTGACGAGAGCGCTCTGGGACAGAGGGCTGGCGCCCAGCCAGGGAGGGTGCAGGTCTCACTGCGATAAGAGCTTGTCCTTCGGTGACGTCATTCCGCGGCCTGAAGTGACTTGACGGAAGAGATCAAGTCTAAAGTCTTCACGTCGAAAACAAAACAAATGTCTCTGTGTTACGGACCTTGATGGACTCGTGCTGCGCGAAGTTTCTTGATGGTAAACACTAGGCCGCAAATAATGACTCCGTAACTTCCTGAACGAGCTCCCCTCACCTAGCTGGATCTTCAACTGCATGAGGAAGGCCGACAAGAATGTGGATGACAAGTTGAGTCCAGATGAGCTGAAGGACCTGCTGCACTTCATCAACATGGATGTGGATGATGACTATGCCCAGATCCTCTTCCAGGTGACCCACTGGCACACACACACACACACACACATTGTACCAGCATTGTAATTTATTTCTTATACGAATGAGAATGTGTTACATTTACCTCGGTGACTTTTATTTTGTTAAATCCTGCAGAAATGCGACAAGTCCAAATCGGGGTATCTGGCAGGTGCTGAGATCGAGCATTTCTACCAGCTGCTGACGCACCGCCAGGAGATCGATGTCATCTACTCGACCTACGCCCGGACCACAGGCTTCATGAGCGTCGAGAACCTGCAGGAGTTCCTGGTGCAGGAGCAGAGGGAGGCGGTCACGCTGGACCGCGCACAGGCGGTCATCGACCAGTACGAACCCGACGACAAAGGTGGGGCTCTTATTTTGAAAGTGACAACTGCGGTGTGTGTGTGCGTTGTCATCATTAAAAATGATGACATTTGTAGTAAATTCGTTTTTTGTTGAACACAAATTCAGGATAACGGTGGGGTTGGTCTCGCCGACGTGAAACGATGTTAAAAAGCAGATGTTTTCCACGCGGAGCCTCGTCTCACGTCCTCTCCCTCTCCCTAGTCAAGGAGAAGAAGCTCCTGTCCAAGGACGGCTTCCTCATGTACCTGCACCACCAGGAGAGCTTCGTGCTGAACCCGCAGCACAGCGGCGTGTACCAGGACATGAGCCAGCCCCTCAGCCACTACTTCATCTCCTCCTCCCACAACACCTACCTTCTGGAGGACCAGCTCAAGGGCCCCAGCAGCACCGAGGCCTACATCAAGTGGGTCCACTGGCGCTACGCAGTGCAATCATCCAATAGTGATCCGGCAGACAGCACTCATCCAGCAGACACTGCTGCCTCGCTAGTACAGGCAGCAGTGTCAGTACAAATTAGTCATTAGGCGGATGCTTCCGCTGGAGACGTAACGGTCGTATTTACTATTCAGTACTTTGGCGCTGACCCCTAACCTGTGACCCTTGACCCTCAGGGCCCTCCTGCTGGGCTGCCGTTGCGTGGAGCTGGACTGCTGGGACGGGTCGGACGGGGAGCCCATCATCTACCACGGCTACACGCTCACCTCGCAGATACTCTTCAAGGACGTCATCAGAGTCATCCACGAGTACGCCTTCAAGGTGCGTGTGCATGCATGCGTGCGTGCGAGCGTGTGTGTGTCCCGCTTTGGTTTGTCCGGGGAATGATGATGTGGTGAAGAACGGTCATTCCAGAATGATGGCCTCACGCTAACCCAAGGGACTCGTTAGACGTGAGGTCACGGGACGCTTTCGTTCAAAGGTTTACGTTCCCCGTTCAGGCTGAGGACGCACGTGCTACCTGTCGGAGCAGGTACAAGAAATGTGTACTTGCTGCATTTAAATTAAAAAAAAAAATTAAATAAAATCCCGCAACCGTCAGTCAAGCCCGGAGTCCCGAGTACAGGCACCGCAGACTGTCCCACTCTCACCCTCCTCCCGAATCCGTCCCCAGACGTCGGACTACCCGGTGATCCTGTCCCTGGAGAACCACTGCAGTGTGGAGCAGCAGCGCGTCATGGCCCAGCACATGAGCTCCATCCTGGGGCCGGCGCTGCTCACGCGGCCCCTGGGAGACTCCATGCCCACCGGCTTCCCGTCGCCCGAGGTCAGTGTGTGGGCTTTGTTCCTCGCTCATCCGAAGCACGGTCCGATCCGAGACCGAGAGCGTATTTGGCGGTCACTTGAATTTTGTAGCTTTTTTATGGACAGGACAGCTGACTGGGTTTAAAGTGAGAGGGAAATTAAATGTAGTGTAGGATCGAAGGTCTTGCCTCCCATGTGGTGTGTGTGGTGTGTGTGTGTGTGTGTGTGGCCAGCGAGCCACCACCTATTTATTGACTCTTAAGCTGTCAGAGACGTGTCTAGACCAGAGCAGTGCCACCGGGGTGTGGCGGGGGTTACACCACCACACTCGTGTGTGTGTGTTGTGTAGTATCCTGTCTCACATCTGGGCAGGCTGGATGAGTTCCCCCTTTCAGTCTGCCTGGATCACCAGGCAGGTTAGGTTGATCTGACATTCTGAAGAAGGACATAGTGAAGATTGTATTCCTCTTGGCGACTTTAAGTCTGACTCTTTGGAACTTGGAGCCATAACATGAAGTGATAGAAGGATACACCTACGTCATGTCAAATCTGCTTAGTAACATGTAATGTTTATACATTATAAGCCAATCAGAATGGGACACTCCTGTCATGCATCATAAACTGTGTCTCGGGGAGCAGGCAGAAGAAACTGAGGAAGATTCACGCACAAATCTCTTGCTTGATGAAATCCTCTGCTTCTCCTCGTACGAGACCAATAAACAACTATCTTAAACTATATAGAGTTCCTGGCACTTCTTGTTCTTCGGCATCAACAACAATCTCCTCTCTATCACTGTGTGTGTGTGTGTGTGTGTGTGTGTGTGTGTGTGTGTGTGTGTGTGTGTGTGTGTGTGTGTGTGTGTGTGTGTGTGTGTGTGTGTGTGTGTGTGTGTGTGTGTGTGTGTGTGTGTGTGTGTGTGTGTGTGTGTGTGTGTGTGTGTGTGTGTGTGTGTGTGTGTGTGTGTGTGTGTGCAGGACCTGAAGAGGCGTTTCATCATAAAGGGGAAGCGTCTGAACAAGCTGGAGGCGGTCTTTGCCCCTGAGGCCCTGCCGGTCGCCGACGATGATGACGTGTCGGACGAGGATGATGACGTGTCGGACAAGGAGGAGGAGGCGGAGGAGGAGAAGAAGAAGGTGAGATGTGACATCAGGAGGAGGAACGTTTGTCGCGACACAGGCTGTTTCTTTCCCACAGTGCACGTTAAAGACGTTAAACAAAGGTTTCACTCATCGGGGGTGGTGGGGCCGTCTAGTGGGGGTCCCAACCAAAAGGTTCTGGGTTCTAACCCCAACCTCTGTAGGCATCATTGAGCAGGAATCCTCTAGCTTATCTAGGAATCTCCCCGCATTGCCTGTAAGCGTACGCCCATTGGCTGAAATGTAACGGCGCTGCATTCCCCGGGGCAGAGCAAGAAGAAGCTGAAGCTGGCGAAGGAGCTGTCGGACATGGTGGTGTACT
Source organism: Urophycis tenuis (assembly GCA_036785325.1). NCBI lineage: Eukaryota > Metazoa > Chordata > Actinopteri > Gadiformes > Phycidae > Urophycis > Urophycis tenuis. The sequence goes on along the minus strand of JAXIVH010000007.1, from coordinate 6,463,661 downwards.
GTAAGAGCGTCCACTTCCACGGCTTCGAAGACGCCAGGGACAACCTGGGCTTCTACGAGATGTCGTCCTTCAAGGAGGGCAAGGCCCAGAAGCTGGCCGAGGAGTCTGGTACTCACTTGTTCTTCCTCGGGGCTCGAGCAATTAGACGATCTCAATGGGGATGATGAAAACCAAAATGAGCGTCATAAATAAAATGTGCATTTGAGCTAAATGGTAGAATGGTCATTATACATAAACCTTCTACATAATAGCAGTGGTAGTAGCTTCTACTACTACATTCTACCATTCATAAATCTTAATAATCCTAGTGAAGTATAAGGACTGCTTATGAACAATGGAACGTAGCAGCGAATGAACAGTAGTTTTATCTCAAGTGCAGTGAGGCTGTTTGTCCTGTTTAAGACGAGGGCATCAACAGAGTGACGGGGTGTTGGGTGCTACTCGCTGAAGGCCTCTCTCTCTCTGTCCCGCAGCTAACGGCTACATCCACCACAACGTGGACAAGCTGAGCCGGATCTACCCAGCGGGCTCCAGGACCGACTCGTCCAACTACAGCCCCGTCCCCTTCTGGAACGTGGGCTGTCAGATCGGTACGAGGCCCCCCGACAGTACCAGCAGCACCAGCACAACGGCTCCCTTTGTCTGGCCGGCTCTATCTCTCTGTCTCACTCCGTTGCTCGTCTTTCTTTCACTCTTTACTTCTGGCTTGCCCTCTGGCTTTCCCTTTTCTGTCTTTTTTTTTTTTTTTCTTTTGTTCTTTCTTTCCCTCTTTTTTTTTTTTTTGTCTGGATTTTTCCTCTTCCATTTTGTCTTGCCCTCGCTCGCCCGCTCTCTCCTCCTTCACATGTAAAACCCAAGTCCGGCCTCTTTTGCATGCGTTCCAAGGCTCCCGGGCCTTGCCGGGTTCACGCGGCACTGCCCTGCGTCCGCCAGTCCCTCCAGGCCGAGCGTCAGAGCTCCTATCTAGCGCCACGTCACCCATGGTCGACCAAGCCAAGCGGCAAGCCGCCGGGAGGAGCCTATTCTCGCCATGCCGGGGAGTTCATCCCAGTCGCGACCTACCAACCTAGCCTCGGTTCCTGCTCATCGCGGTCACGGGGTTTAACTTGGCGTCTCTCTCTCTCTCTCTCTCTCCATTATTCATGTCTGGCCTCCGTCCCCACCGCGCCCCCCTCTGGCGGCCTGCAGTGGCGCTGAACTTCCAGACGCGCTGCGCCGAAATGAACCTGAACCAGGGCCGCTTCCTGGTCAACGGACACAGCGGCTACGTGCTGAAGCCCTCCTTCCTGAGGGACGCCGCCAGTGAGTTTGACCCCATCACCCTGATCCGCGGGCCCTGGCTTAAGCACCAGAACCTCCACATCATGGTGAGTGTGACATGTGTCCAATCGGCACACAGGCAGTGGGCGTCGCTGACTAGGGACGCATGACTGGGTTTAGTGATGTGTCCCTAATGTAATATGCAGGGAATGACTGAAGGGTCTGTGAGAAGCACGCACCCAACCTGCACCTTACCGCCTAATAGCGTGTCGCCTTAGATGAGAGTCCGCTGACGGGACGGGGCGGTTTGATGAGGAACTGACCTCTGTGACCTCATGCGTCTCTCAGGTGATCTCGGGCCAGCAGCTGCCCAAAGTGAAGGCCAAGAAGACGTCCATCGTCGACCCGATGGTGAGGGTGGAGCTGCACGGCGTCCCCGCTGACGTCGCCACCAAGGAGACGGCGCCCGTTGACAACAACGGTACTGCGCCGACTGACTCTGAGCACCGGGGGGGCTAGACACGGGCGGCCGCGTGACTCTTGTGCACGGCCGCGGGCGTGTTTGCGTCGTGTTCCGCGTCCCAACAATCGTCACACTCGCGTTCGTCGTCGACTTTTTGAATTCTGGGTCGTGCAAGTTGTAAGACCTGGCAGTCAGCTCATTGGTGTCTCAGCTGAGGGGTAGTTTGTGGTTCAAAGCCCTCGAACCCTCGAACCCGCACGTCAACACTTCTACTGTAACTGGCTCGCTAGTGCTGGATCCAGTTCAAAATGTATGACAAATACTTTCATTTTTTTATAAACCCGTAGAAGTGTGATTCTTCTTGGACTGGTCAGCTTTGTGTGAAATATCGCGTCATTACAGAACACCATATAGAGAATAAACTGCTCATAATTAGGGTGCCTTCAATTTCTGCTGGGGATAGTGGCGCGCCCCCAAGAGGGTGGGGCACATGACATGACTCCATGGTGAATCCATGACACGTTCTGGGTTCCAGGGTTCAACCCGGCGTGGAACGAGAGCTTCACGTTTGACGTGTACGTACCAGAGCTGGCCCTGGTCCGCTTCGTCGTGGAGGACCACGACAGCGCCACGGACAACGAGTTCGTGGGCCAGTACACACTCCCCTTCTCCAGCCTGCAGATGGGTGAGCTGCGGAACGCACGCACACGCACACGCGCACACACACACACACACACACACACACACACACACACACACACACACACACACACACACACACACACACACACACACACACACACACACACACACACACACACACACACACACACCAGACTACCGCATGCCTTATCATGCACTGATGCACAGGAGATTTCATCACACAAGGAAAGAAGAAAAAAACATGCATGCATGCATGCACGCACGCTGTCACGTAGCCGTATGCACGCACACAACCATCGCTTCGAGGTTCTAGTTTCTGTCCTCAGTTTGACGCCACAGACACCATGTCCTCATGCAGGACAAAGACTGTCGAGTTCCTGACCGTAATTCAGCGAGGAGCTGATGTCTCTCTCTCGCTCTCTCTCTCCCCCTCTCAGGGTATAGACACGTTCCTCTCCTGGACAAGAACGGCGACCCTCTGCCCTCCTCTGGGCTCTTTGTGCACATCATGGTGGTCGACGCGCAGTAAGACTGGCGTCTCACTGACTGACATACACACAGACACACACACATGCACACACACAGACACACGTCTCCCACTGAGAGGGACTCATCTCACTGACAAAACATTGGTGTCACTACAAGACACTAAAACTCCTGCGGCAGTTTTTATTAGTATACCCATAGGTCTAGATGGATGTGTATCGACTTCTTTAGAAACTACTTTTCTGTGTCTGTCTACAAACCCGCAAATTCACCAGCTTTTTTTTGTTGTTGTTGTGGTTTTGAGGATAACGTGAATGATTACAAGATGTGTAGAAGCACTATTTTCTTTTTCTAGTACCATAGTCATTTTATACTTGAAGCCTGTAGGCGAGGGCATTCTCTTTGGGAAAGTGGCCCGCGTGTCTCTCTAAATCACACTGTAGTGCAGATTGGACCGCGTTAGTTTGAGACAGTATTTCTATTGGGTTTTAATTGGCTCATGTAGGTTGATTCACTTTGTTTGCTGAACTACTTTCTCCAGCATCTGTAGCCTGTGTCATATTATAATGCCTTAATTTATGTGTCCGCCCATATTGAATGAACTACATGTTGCATCATCGTACTGGATCGCTTTATCCACGTCTTATTCCTGTGTCAGAGTTAACTGTAACAGTGCTTTTTTTTTTAGCTCTGATAAAGAACATTTCAAACAAAATTGTGTTTTTTGTTTGTTTGATCATTGACACTTATTACACTTATTTACTGGGAAAACTCAGACTAAGCCAGTGGAAACGTTCATACGGTGTCATATTGTCAGCTCACTCTCCGAGTATCACTGTTGATTATCATTAATTAATTTATATTGAATCGGTTCTTAATGAGAGATCATTTAATGTAATGACATTTTAGCGCCTGAACGCCAATATTCTTCAATACATCTCAAGCCATAGGACTTGTCACTTGGCAGCCATGTTGGCTCTCAAGCAGCTCGTCTCCCCACCCAGCTACAGTTGAGATTCAACATGGCGGCTTAGCGAACAAGGCCTATTCAACTTCATTCTCAGATGGCCAGATCAGGGCTACCAAAATGTCAATCTTCCAAAGACACTGATGGAGATGTCTCACAGCCATCCTGCTTAAAAAGGTATGTGAAAAAGAAATGCATTTTTACAACATGAAATCAGGGAACAGTCTAAAGAATATGACAATAAAAGGACATCTCCCGGACATGAATTAAATACGGGCTGCTATATGGGAAGGCAGGCAGCTTTGTCAGGACAACAATGCCAGGTTAGAGCAGTCAATAGTCTCTACCCGCCCTGCAGGAGGGACACGCCCTCAACACACAGCCTTGTGGCCCACAGCTAAAGCTCAAAACAGGCGCATCCTGCAATACGAGACGTGCAAAATCCAGAGATTTTGGGTCAAAGCCCCGGGGTTTTGTGGTCTAACCTATAGAACTAGTTAGGCGGACACCTTTAGCTTTCGTAGGTTGAAAGGACGACGAAAAAGGACATTTGCTCCATGACGTGGTTGAATTTAATCGGCTTAACTTACTCTATAGGAATGAAACACGAATGTCAAACGTGTCAAATCACTCGACTTCCTGTATCTTCGTACCGCGGATCCAAAAGGTGCAATAATAAAACGAGAAGTGCTCTTTGTAAAAAGGTGCTTTTTATTGTGACATGTCCAGGAGGAAGTTACTTAGTTAGGTCATGAATAAAGTTCACTGTAAAAATATATACTGCAGTCAGGAGTAACGTCCCTCTCACAATGGGGACTGGAGGGGCCGGGAGGGCTAGACCTTTCATCAGCTAGAAAGACTAAGAAATAGACCTTTAATCCGGTAGAGAGCGACGAGACAGAAAGGGGAGATCACACTTGTGCTAAGTGATAATGCTTTGGCCTTTTGAGTCGTGTACCGCACAGAACGACAAGAAAATAATTTACTCGACAGGTGTGAAGAAGTTGCTCTCTACAAACCGTTCCTATGGTTACCGCTGCAGCGTAGTGTGCGGAAGAGAAACGTGTAAAACGAACTGAAAAAGGAGCGACGGACCAGGAAGTAAGATCGAGTGACTGAAGCTTGTTTTTTTAACTTTTTTTTTTTTTACTCTCCGTTAAATGAATCCGGAAAACGGGTGACAGTGCGATGAGGTGAACGGACACGCCCAGACGTTTAAACAATGGAGCACAATCATCCAACACACACACTCACCAAAACAAACACACAAAACACATCTGATCCCTCCGAGAGATGAGGACCTGACGGAAAAAAAAACTGAAAGCGACAAAAGTAAGGAGGGCATTACTGTGCATGAGAACGAACGAAAACAAAACTAAGATACAAAAAAAAGGTGGATTACTTGTAATATGCAGCTTTTTTTCTTTTTTCCAAACCAAAATACTGACAAACAGGTAACTATAAAAATATCACAATGGTACGATCCAACGGTTGCCAACGGAACCACAAGAAGAGTAAAATGAACACTGAACATTTTTTGTGTGTGTGTGTAAAAATGACATTGCACCAAAACCAGCATCGTGAGAGTGAACGCTAAAACCGCCCCGAAACCTCCTCCGCCGCGTCCACCAACACGACCCAAACAATGACTGAACACGTCAACACACCCACGGGGGCCACATCCGACACAAAGATTCCCGTGGAAGTACTCTGATGACCAAATACAAGTCTCTTAAAAAAATGTACAACCAGGACTTTAAAATGAAGACACACCGGGATGACGGACGCGATTGGCTTCACTCGTCCTGACGACCACTTCCTGTTCCCGTCACACCAGGCTGATGCAGCCAGCCAATCAGATTCTGCCAATTAGTCCACCGCTCAGTGTCCAACTGAAATTCCCAAAACAAGGTGAGGTGGGGAGAGAAAGTGAGCGAGGTTGACGCTAGAAAACACCGCTGTAACCTCATGAATGGAGATTGCTTTGAATGTGTCCACGGGCAGTAAGGCATCCAGGCCGCAGAGAGAGAGGGTTCACAGTCCTGTAGCAGAGCCTCCACAGGGTCCCACCGAGGGCTGGCCAGATAAACATGCGGGGCAAACGGTTTGAACTCTGAATTTTGGGGAACACCTTCAAACTTTTATTTTGAAAAAGGCAAAACGTTTTTTTTTGTTTTTTTTTTGCCGTCGACTAAAACGAATCACGGCGAGAACAAAAGGGGGGGGGGGGGGGGGGTACATTACTGGGCTGCTTTAAAGGGTATGGCCACACGTGAGGGGTGGTGAACACCCCCACAGCCTGCGTCGTGCCATCGTGTTTCCTTTACAACAACGTGTCCGACTTAACAAGGGAACCTTCTGCCGTTCAGAACAACAGCGAACCTCAGACGCCTGAAACGCCAAACAGAACCCCTGCTCCCCACGGACCAGGCCAGCCCTCGTCAGAACAAACCCTCGAAGGTCGTCTTTGTCAAGTCCCCCCCCCCCCCCCCCCCCGCCCCCCCAACCCCACCAGAAAGAAGGTTATTGCCATGACAACGGATGTTTCAGCACTCTGTATGTATGTGTGTGTGTGTCTCCTCTATGATATAGGCACTGAGGTGAAGAGAGGTGGTGGGGTAGGGGTGGGGGGGGGGCACGTGCCGCCACAGCGCCCAGACCCCGAACTCTCCAGCCAGACGACTCGTCTGAGAAAATAAAATTGTCGTACTTCAAAGAAAAGCGATGTCACTTGGCACTCACGCCCCGCCCTCTCCCCCCACCCCCACCCGTGGGACCCCGCCTCGCCTGAAGCCTCCCAAGGGAACACCTTTGTGTGGACCGTGTGCAGGTTAAGATGTGGTGGCAGGGCTCCCTCTATGGGCGGCAGACAGAATCAAGCCGGTAAAAAAAAAAATCCCGGAACCTCCACTAGAATCAGAACGATCCCAGTAGAATTCAAACATACCGCCGAATCGCCAACCCGCCCCCACCTTGTTCCGGACCGTTCCCGCCGAGGACCCTACCTTCTTGCTTGGCAAACGACACCCTGGAGGCCCGCGTGTCGTCGTGGCGACGCGCACGCAGGAGGGACCGAAATGATGGCACACGGGGGGTCGTGTTGTGTGGAACCCCAACCCAGGAACAGATGAGGGATAAACCGCTGTGATATGTGGTCGTTCACCGTCACAAACACGCTCCTTTTGCTCGGGAACCACAAGAAGAAAAGAAAAAAAAAAAAAAAAAAAAAAGCTATTCTATGAGTAAGATTTGAGAAGTCAAATAAAAGGAGAAACCCACGTCTACATAATGGCACGAGCAGAAACTGAACGAGATAAAAAGGTCAGGAGGCCTAAAACCACAGGGGACGGGTTCTGAAATCGCAGGGCGTGACTGATCTGTTGTGAGCGACCCGGTCCACGGTAAAGCATACATCGTCTGTTTGAAAAGGTTGAAGTCCTCTGTGGAGGGTCTGGCATGTACAAAACACAGCCCCCTTTAAAAACATTCACACAAGGCACTTCATTCGGTAGGAAAAAGCAACAGGAGACGCGTGGAGGGGGGGGGGGGGCCTTTCCTACGACCAGAAACTACCTGCATAGCAAAAACACAGGGACCCCCCCCTCCTCCCCCTCCTCGCCTCTCCCCCCCCTCACACTCCTCCACAGAACACGTTTCTGACGGCAAAAACTAACATCGCTCGAATATGCTTTCTTTCTTTTGGTTTTTAAAATAAGCACTTTGCCAAATAGTAAAATCCCGTCTGTTGCTTTGAAAATAAAGACTCGAGTCGTTCTGTCCGGTCCTTCGGAGAGGGGGGGGGGGGGGGGGGTCAGACACAGTGCTCCAGGGATATGGAGGCCAGTCTATTTTTTTTTTTTTCTTCCCTTGTCCGTGTTGTACTCTTCCTGGCACAGAGAAGTCCGTCCTCCAGCGGGTCAGAGAGAGGGGAGGAGGGTTCAGGTAGAAGAAGTATAGTATTGTTTAGTTCATTTCCACAGTGAGACTCCATGGGTCGCCCCCTGGTGGGCGCAACCAGGGGGGCACACGGGCACGTGTATGTGTGCGTGTGTGTGTGTGTGTGTGTGTGGGGGGGGGGGGTTCTGCCTGAGTTCTGAGTCAGATGTGTGGGTGGGTCGAGTGGAGGGGGGGGGGGGGGGGCGGAGTCGGGGGTCAGGGGTCAGCGAGAGAGACACACAGGGCCGGGGATGGGAACGCGCTGGTGGCCCCGCGAGGAGGAGGCGGAGGAGGAGCAGGTGGAGGAGGAGGAGGTGCTCCTGCTACCTCCCTCTCAGGTCCTGCAGGACGCCGTAGACCTCGTCCTCTTTGCTCAGTCCCTCAAAGAAAGGCAGCAGGTCCAGCAGCTCAGAGTCGCTCATGTCATCGAACCAGGACTGCACCGGTACCTGAGGACAGGGAGGGAGGGAGGGAGTCAGAACATCGCCATGACGATGACGATGACGATCCCGCATCCCATAAAGAAAGAGCATTGACCCTTCTGGGAAGGAAACCCTGCATGGCGCTTCCCAGACCGCTGGTGGACAAACGTCACCACCCTATTGTCTTCCTCTAAAAATACGTTTCGTTTTTCAACATCGACACGGGACATATTCCGTCCCACTCCAACAACAGTCAACAGTCCCTTTAAACCAAACCACCTGCACCCCGCCCTGCCCCGCCCCGCCCAGGTACCCGGGCTGCGCGGGACTCACCGCATTCTCCGGGTGGAAGATGTAGGAGGCGGGCGAGTTGTCCACGATGATGACGCTGGCCAGCTCGCGGCCCAGCCGGCTGAGGTCCTTCACGTAGTTCCCCCGGTGGAAGACACACGACTCCCTGAAGAGGCGGGCGCGGAACACCCCCCACTGGTCCAGCAGGTCGGCCACGGGGTCGGCATACTGTCAGACCGGCAACGTTCAAGGGTCAGGGGTCAAACTCTTGGTTCGGTGTCATAGCTGTGCTGCTTTACCACCACTCAGCACTACTAAGCAGACATGTTTTATCCGAAGTGACTCGGGGAATTGGGGTACGTGTCATCGAGGAGGATAAACACATGGGTTCGGGCATCAAGGATTCCTACAGGTGGACCGGACATTGGGGATCGAACCCGGTCATTTTTTTTGTAAGACTTTGGACGTTGGGATGGAGCCCAACACGTTTTGAGCTGGTGAGTTTGAGCACAACGCCTGCTAGACGCTTCTGCCGGCAGGCGTCTCTGACTGACTGCCTGCTTGCTTACCCCCCTACCCCCCGCCCCCCGCGGTAGGTAAACAGCACGCTTTCGGGAGTACAACCGGGAGGACGTGTTTAACGAGAGACGGGGCCGGGGGGGGGGGAGGTGACTTATCACGCCAGCCCGCACCATGGAAACGTCTGGCGACCACTGGCCGTTATAGCAAACTCTACAGTTGTCTAGACGGAGTCTATCGTGGACTTACCCGAGAAACACTGGCTAAGGCCGGTGGATAAGACAAGAGGTCCACAACGAGAAACAGAGAAGGAGTGGGAAGGTTAGTGAGTCGGTATAGAAGATGAGCGACAAACACAAGTGACCAATGAGATGACGACAAGATGACCGGGCGAAAGGACTGAGCCAATGGGAAGACAGAGGGGGCGAGCGGGGGAGTAGACGTGTCAGCAGATCAGGAAGCCAGAGAGATCGTGGTCACGGAGAGAGAGAGAGAGAGAGAGGGGGGCGTACGAGAACGTGGCGTACCTTGGCTAGACTGGCGGTGAACAGCACACATTCAAACAGCTCTCCCATCCGCTGCAGAAACTCGTCCACATGTGGTCTTTTTAGCACATACACCTGAGGAGAACCGGCAAATGTAAAAAAAAAAAAAAGTATTACAGTTTTTCTTAAGGATTTTTTTTTCAACTTCACAAATAAAGTTGCATTGAATAACATGATAATAATATCATATAATACTAATAACAACAACATTAGAATCAGATGGTCCCTCGTCGGTCCAGGGACTCCCACCCAGGGGCAAGTAATCACGAATAGGCCAACCAGGACAACCACAGCCTATCCTGGATTACTTGAACTGGGTTGGAGCCGGTCGTCAGGATCCTCCCACCAGAGCATGAGAACCTTACTGGAGCAGAATCCCATGAGCATCCATTCATTCATTCATTCATTCATCGTGAGCATTTACCTTCTAGGTTAGCAGATGCTTTTATCCAAAGCGACCTACGGTACACCTACATTAGATGCATGCCATTGAGAAGCAGGGTAGGGGTTAGCCTTCAGGTAGGGTCGGGGGGATGGAACCCAGCACCTTTCGGTCGAGAGCCGAACACTTCAACCGGTGGACTGTGTATGATCAACTCCCCAGAACGTTGAAAAGGTCATCCGAGAGAACAGTACCTGATGGACAGTACCGTCGATCTCCACGGGAACGATGAAGTCGGCATTGCTGATCGGCTGCAGCACAACACAACAAAACAAAAGAAAACAAAACAAACTCACTCACAAGTCAGCATCCCCCCCCCCCCCCCCACAGCCCCGGGCGGCGCGCTGCAGTACCGCGACTCAACAGCAGAGGTCCCTCAAGTACGCGGCTAAAAGTGGGCCACCAGAGAGACGCTCGGGGCTTAAGGGAGAGAGGGACGTGCGCCAAGGGGGAAAATAATACGCCACCTTCTCCTGCCAAAACAAATGGGCCCTCGTTCGTCCTCTTGACTAGCTCAACCTTTTTGGTTTCGCCTCGGGAGTAGGCCGCCATATGGCAGCAGCAGCGGAGGAGAGGGCAGACTAGTGGAGGAGGAGAAACCCTTAAGAGCCCCCTTTGGATTGTAATGCCCATATCTGCCCGGGCTGGTGTTGACTGTTGACATTGTACCGCTGGCCGTCCTAGCGCAAGGAGTCTTCCAACCGTAGAAGAGACTTTTAAGAACTCGTTAACGAGATTTGCGGTTGCTATGCCTATTGGCATGGTTTGCAGTGACTTTTGCATGTCCAAAAACAGAAATGGACACCTGGAAACCAAACAAAACTGGCTGTGCAGCTCACCAAAACAGCTGCACACATAACACTCAATGTGTATTCAACTATTTTTAGACCGCCGTCGCCTGTATTATTTGACAAAGGAAAACAAAACCGCGTACACTGAATCAGGAGTATGCATGAGGTTGGGGGCTGGAGCCTTGAAATAACAAACAGACTCTTTTCGGGATATTTGGAGAACATGGCGTTCGGGCCTCCAGCGAGGTCCCCGTACAGTCCTCCGCTCCGGTACCTTGAAGGAGCTGTGGACCAGGGTCTCGTCCAGGTCGATCACCACGCACTTCCTCCCATAGTCCGACGTGGTCATCTCTGGGAGGAGGTATTTGGCTGGAGGCTGCAGAACCAGTTGGTTAACCAGGAGGAGGAGGAGGAGGAGGAGGAGGAGCAGAGGAGAACAGAGTCAGACGTACTGCGCCACAGCGTCAGGATGAGGAGTGCATGGAAGTCAAGACACGGAACATGTATGCTGTGAGCTGGGTGGTTTCATGTTGCAAGGCTTCCCATTGCAATACACATCCCCATATTCATGGGATTGGTGGTCACCGATGAGGCGTGATTGATGTTTTTAAACCTGGGGTTCATAAATGCCTTCTCTGTGAACAACCAAACCCCAGGCCCCAGGACTTGCCCCAGGACCTGGTACGGGCCCCAGGATCTGGTACCAGCGGCGGCACGCCAAACCAGCCGATCCACGCGATGCCTTTAACGCGCTGGGTTCTGTCCGTAGTCTTAATCTTGGGTGAATCCTGGATTATACGAGGCGCTTTCACACATTCAGGCCATGCAGAGGTTTGGTTGGCTGGATGAATGGTTAGATATAGCAAAATGAACGCACCTCAAGTGGCTTTATTGTTTCATAACCCTGGGCCACCCCGACCGTGGTATGATAGTGGTGTGGATAGTATTATAACCCCATGGAGAACACACCAGCTCAGGTGCTCAGCCCTTCTGAGATAAATGTTAAGCAAGTAAGTTAGTTCTCACCAGAGCGCCACAGAAAGCCCATGCAAATCAAACACCTCCATAACCATTACTCCTGTGACCGTTTGGGCCCTTTCCTTCCATTTCCTTTGCCACGGCCTTTGGGCATTGAAGGTGGCCGTGTTTGGGTTAGACTTAGGCTCAGTGGTTAGTCTTTACAGGCATTCAAAGCACCAGAATAGCCCAGGCAGGGCCAGCAGTCAAAACACCTCCGACAGGCGTTCAGCGTATGGCCCGGTCGGTACAGCCCATAATACTACCCGGGGATGGGAACTGAGTGTGGAAGCAGCGCCACAAGTTGGGGCTGAAGCAATGAGATGCGCACTGACTGGCAGGCAGGCAGGACGGGCCAGCACCAGCACCACGCTGCATGCAAACGGAAACTAAAGAAATGAAAAGGCGATACATACACTAGGGACAGGAATGACCTGGACCTGGTCAGACTACGACACCAAGAGAAGGAACACACACACACACACACACACACATATATAAACAAACAAGAGCAGACACACACACATACACAGACACACACAGGCACGCACGCATATAAACAAACATGAGCAGACACACACACACAGAGACACACACACACACACAAACAAGAAAGAGAACATTAAAACATAAGGAGTGCACAGAAAAAATAAAACAGGGGGGGGGGGAAACACTTTAAAAAATACAGCACTAGTCACACACCAAAAGATTTGATCCAGGATTATAAATATGTTTGAAAGTTGCAAAACAAGTGCATCAGTTTACGCCACAGTTCACAGTTCAAAAGTGCGGGTCGAGTTGTCCTGTTGCGAGCAGTACACGAGCGCGCACGCCAGTGTGTGTCCTGCAGCGAGAGGGGACCCCAATCGATGGAAGCGTGGCGCGTACCTTGGGCGGAGTTCCATTTTCCTCCACGGGGGGCGGCGGAGAGCTGCTGATGGTGTTGGAGGCGGGCGTCTCCACATTGTAGTTGCGGAAGCAGCAGAAGAAGGAGCTGAAGATGCCGCGGGTCCTCTGCTTCTTCAGGCTGACGTTTGACTGCGAGGCGGCTGTAGACAGAAACACACACGACAGGCCGCGACGGCGTCACAGGGTGGCGGACGTTGACCGGCTGAGGCTGAACATGAACAATACAGGATGACACCATTCAACACACAGGATATGTGTGTTGTGTTGTGGTGCCGAGTTTCAGTTTCATGTTTATTGCACAAAAACAACCGTGTGCCTTGCACGGTTGTGGTTGTTCATTCAATCTCTATCTCTCTCTCTCTCTCTCTCTCTCTCTCTTCCTCGCTCCCCGTGGCCACATCACACTGAGTGAGGACGGATACAAAAAAAAAAAAAAAAAAAACCTTTTCTGTCATGAGTTGGTCACAGAATTCAACCAGAGGGAATCAGGAAGGGTGTGCTTGTGTCACGCCGGCGCCCGACTGTTTGCCATCGGTGGGATGACGCATCAGGCTGTAGGCACGGGTGTGCAGTTGGGTTCCCGTGGAAACCGACAACCAAACTACCTACCCCCCTCCCCTCCCCCCCCCCCCCCTCCCCGGGACGTCTGCAGCCGCACCATCGACCCGGGGCCCGCTCTGATAGAACCAGGCGCCGCACGACGGGCCTGTGTGTGTGTGTGTGTACTCCCGCGTGACAGCGCCTTACAGTGAAAACAGCGCGACGGGGGAGCCGCTCCCAGCGCGCCGAGCGCACGGCCGCATGACATCATCGCGGCAGGCAGCTGTCACAGCGCCTCGGTGTGCAGGTGCAGCCGACCGGGGGGGGGCCTGACGGTGTCACGGCCCGGGGGTCACATGGCGCAGCGTGGATAGTAAAGCGCGCCGATTGAGACCGCCTTCTCATTCCGGGGGCCTCTGGAGCCCAGCCAAAATCAGAACCGGGGGGGTGGGGGTGGGGGGGGGGGTATTAATAGAGACAAGCTGGAGGGAGCACGGGCCTCCTCCACCTCACCTCCCCTCACCTCTGCCCCCCCCCCAACCCCCAACCCCACCCTGCTGTCACCGAGTGATCTACGCTCTCAGGTCTCGTCGACGCCCCCCGTGCCGTGTTTCACTGGGCTGGAGGTGGGGGGGGGGGGGGGGGGTGGCAGCAGCTTGAATAGCCACACGCACATGGGCGGGGGCGCGGTGGTACACATTCCCAATGCACCGAGAGACACCGTCCACCAATTCCTCTCCACCTTGTGCCTCCGCCCGCCGCCCGCCTCCCGCCCCCCGCCGCGAGTGGCGGCGGGCCCCGAAGACACTGCCCGTGATGTACGCCTTTTCCACTCTCAAGACAAATCTATGCGGCCTCTGCTCCAAAACATTCTGCTCAGCCAACCACTTTTCCACCGAAAGAACAAGCACAACTATGATGTTTTTTTTGTTGTTTTTTGTCTTCAACTTGGGAGACAATGCTGCATAAATCAAGATGTTAGACTGTAATGGCCGTGGATTAAAGTAGAGGAAAACTATGAGTCACTGGGATGGAGCAACAAGACGAGGAGAGCTGCAGGGTACAGATCCTCACCACCACCACCACCACCACCACCTCCTCCTCCTCCACTTCAGGCCCCACTCCACTCTCCTTCTCCACACAAGCCCTCTTCACCCCCCCCCCCCCCCCCCCGCTCCATTAAGACAGAGGAGTCCTCGTCCAGTGCGAGACCATTGATGAGAGAGCATCAGCAGGCATGACTGCTCAAACATGGACATGGTGGATGTGTAACCTTTGAGAGCAAGGAGAAGTCAATGATCAGCTGGCAACGCTGGATAATTAGATTCCACGGCTTGTTGATAACCTCCGGTGTAAACACACAGCACTGTGTGTGTGTGTGTGTGTGTGTGTCCACAGACGAAAAAGGGGGAATTACACAGGAAGCGGAAGGAAATTCCTGACGCCATCCAACACAGGCCGTCCACACGTCATTCGCATGCAAGGCATGACGTCCTCAACAGGAAACGCGTGCCCATGCGCAAACATTGGTTAATTTACAACGTGCGATGAGGCTGGCGTGTGCACGGAGCGGCAGCGTGACTCAGAGGCCCCAGGACGTCACCGCAGCATTCGGGCCGCTGGCACCGCGCAGAGACGGGTCCGTGTGGCGTGAACCAACCGCACGCTGGGGCCGGAGAAAGAGGGCTCTCACACACATTGTGAGTGAGTGAGTGTGAGTGTGAGTGTGAGTGTGTACCGTAATATTGGTGGCACCAAAACACAGCGCTAGTGAGCGTGGGCGTTTGGACTTCATTGTCGCCGGGCGCCGTGACAGAAAGTCTTCGTGGGCTTCCTATGTGATTACAGCTCCCCCCCCCCCCACGCTTAGGCTCGCCAACAATCGGTGTCAGACAAACTCCGAAAGCCCTACAACGTGGAACAATGGCGTTTGGTGCATACTCTTTGACCTCTTTGTGATGCATTTACGTCAGCCAATATTTAAGTCATAATACGAATCCCAGAAAGACTAGGAAGGGATGAGAGTTCTTTCAGGAGTTCAATGGGGACTGTAGAAGTTCCTGCACCCTACTGAGACTCAGAGGTCAGATCAATGTTAGGCTTCAGAAGTGGTTGACAACACAATGAAATACCTCGTCGACATGCCATATGAGGAACATGTGTCTTAGGGAAATGCTTTGACGTAACAAAGGCTTAATATGGTCCAGTCCTGGTCATTGACTGTGTGGCTGGTTCACTCAAAGCTCCCTTTACTCCCACCGAAGTGTATGCATTTCAAAATACTGCAGAGAGAGGAAAGACACGCGTTGCATCCCCCTTCGGTCATGACTCTGTAATTCATCCATTCATTCATTTGTGGATTTCTTGAGACGCAAAATTTCATTGCCAAGGCTGTGACTCAACAAAGGAGCTAGCGGTTTGATACAGGGGAGGATAGGATGTGATGTGACTTGCACAACACAAACACAAGGTCCCACTCATCGGACGCACCGTGTCCAAGGCCCAAGCGCACCGGTCCTGACCGAAGGTTCAAAGTGAGTGACAATGTTAGGAAAACAAACGCCCGCAGCTTTCTTTCAAAACGGCAACCATCCTCGCTGGCTCACACAACGCAATCCGAAACACGAGACCCATCGGTAAATCTCACGACAACTTGGGCGCCAGAAGCTCAACAGCGTGACGCGTAGACGTCCATCACGCGACACTCTCTGATTGGTTTACAGTGTCAGCTGACACAATAAAGCTCTTTAATCAACCCGTTCCTCTGGGATCCAAACACAGAGGTGAACATTGAGTTGGCCTTAAATGGCTCGGCCTACATGCACCATGTAGCCCAATCTACAACGGCACCCACGGACAATTTGGAGGAACAACAAGAATTGGTAAACTGCCCACACCATGCTTCACTCGTTGTCCACGTTTACTTCAATGCAAAGCGCTCATGTCTGGCATGCTATGGCGCGGCGAGCGCGGATGACGGATAGATAGACGGCGTACAGAACACTAAAAATAGCCCTCGTGCGCGGTACTACAGCTTCCTGTGGATGGTGCCAGACTCGGGTTTTGTCATTTAGCTCTGCATTAGTGGATAAGCAGAGCGGCGGCCGCGTGGTCGTCCCTGTGTGACTCCTCGCCGCTCGGCCCCCCCGTCGCCATTATTGATTCAGGCTCAAATACCCTTGGAAACCATTTAACAGATTACGACCCGTCCAAAGTGGGGCCGCGGCGGCCAGCGCCAACACGAGAGATACTGGTGTGTACACAACACGCGTGGCAGGAAGTGGGGGAAAAAAAAAAAAAAACTGATTAAAAACAGTGTAATGAAATGACTACAGCAAACCACCAAAGTGTAATAAAAAACAAACAAACTATGAAGCACTTTTTAAATGTCTGTGTGTGGAGATCAGCCGCTTTGCCCACTTCTATAATGAAAGATCAAAAGCTTTATTGACTATTCAAACATAAAAAACAGCAATAAAGCATTTGATCTTTACACACTGGCCTTCTGACGCATTGCTTCTCTTTGGGACGCACACACACACACACACACACACACACACACACACACACACACACACACACACACACACACACACACACACACACACACACACACACACACACACACACACACACACACACACACACACACACACACACACACACACACACACACGATAACATGCCATTTCAACCGAAACCTCTCCCCCCTGAAAGCAGAGGCTTCTGGGTGGGATTGTGGTGGTTCACACATCATATAATCTTAGGCCCGAGGGCGCCTGGCGAATGCCCTGCTTCTCTGCCCCCGTAACCCCAGCGTGGGGGACGCCCGCGTGGGGACGGCTGAAGTGTTGGCCACCGCGCAGGGTCAGAAGAAACGCTGGCCCGTGGGGAAAAGCCTCAGCGGCCAAGAGGACGCCACTAAAAGTGTGTGTGTGAGAGGGTTTTTTTTTTTTTTTAAGCGTTCTGAGTGCCGTGGAGGGCTTGGAGCGAGCCTCTTTCTGTGTGCCTACACGGTGAGGGTTGTTAAAAATGTAAAGTTGTCATACTCGAGTTGTAATACATACTTAATGGCACTATTAGGCATTAGCCTTGCACTTGCCACTAGTCTGGGGGATTATGATAACAGAGCAGGACCATCAACACCTCCATCGATGCATTATTAAGGGGAAGGGACTGCGGTGGTCCAGGAGAAAACCCCACGTTTGATTTTCAGGACTCAAAGTCACTCGATGCCCAGTCAAAGGATGGTCCAGTAGGTTACAAGGGGTCAGGGTTCAAAGGGTAAGTGTTACGGCATAAAAGGGTATAAATAGGTGTGAACATTTTCCCACACTCCCCCCACCCCACTGCATGCGTTCTAACAGCGGGGACTGAAACACACGAGTTAGGAGTTCCCTGGCACTGATTTAATCATTCAAAATGTTGATTTTCAAACACAAATGAATGCTAACAGTTTTGGCTTCCATTCTTCTAGCGAAGCATGACTGAAATGGAGGAACCACCCTGCGAGTCCCCATCACTCTGTTCAGCTTTCAAGCGCTGCTAACAACGGTGGCTGAAGTTAAGAAAGTTAATCTGCAAAGTGAGAACATTTTGCATCACATTGACATGCATTTGACAATAACTGACATGAATTTCTCAGTTTTTAATAGTGTTTGCACTACATTTCAACATTCTGAGCCAATATGAAACTTTTTGGGTTACTGTAGCAAATTTTTTTTTTTTAACGATTATAGAACTTTTAAGAGTTTTTATCTCTCTCACACACACACACACACACACACAAACACACACACGCCCAACATTTTCCTTTCACGCCAGCCATGACACACACCGTCACACACACAAAAGCAGTACTGGGAAAGGCAGTGTGTTCCAGTGGTGCCGGTGCGTGATGATGGGTGAGGGGTCGTGTAAGCCGAGCTCATTCAACCCGCTGGCTCCGTAAAGGTCCC
The DNA here is from genome assembly GCA_036785325.1 of Urophycis tenuis. Lineage (NCBI taxonomy): Eukaryota > Metazoa > Chordata > Actinopteri > Gadiformes > Phycidae > Urophycis > Urophycis tenuis. The sequence goes on along the minus strand of JAXIVH010000007.1, from coordinate 6,445,452 downwards.
GGCCAACAGCTTAGTTAGATGGAGTAACAGCTTTAAATAACCCACCGGTGCCACCGCCGCCACCTCCCACCCCACTGCCATTCCTCATCCTGAGGAACACGTTCCTTACAGCCCCTCACAAGAGCCACACCGGACTTCCCCTGAAGAACAGGCTTTTTTAGGTGTTTGGCTTGGGGTACTTCCAACCTGAAGTGGATCTTAAAAGAAACAACAGGAGCACCGCTGTAATCTTTTTTTTAAATAGTTACACCGTGAGGTCTATGGTGACCCCAGCCAGCGGGGCAGAGCCAGAGTGGGGGAGAGAGGGAGAGAGGGTCTATATTTAGTATTGTTGGGCACACAGCCTAAACAGTGTCAGAGGGTGACACGTGTTGGAGGAAAACCAGCAGGGGTACACATGAGAGGGGTGGGGATGGGGGTGGGGGGGGGGGGGGGGGGGGGCAAAGGTGGTCAATTTCTGTCCAGACAACCTGGAGCCATTTCAAGCAATTGTAGCCTACCTGTAAACCACCCTCATGGCAGCAGCTGGGAGACACAGCATGGTGGGAAGCGGTGTATTGAATCATGGTGGACCACCACAGGCACTGATTGTGTAGGGTTTTATACTCATATACCCGATTCTCACGTTCATATATTATTTGAACTGTCGATGAGTCCTAATGTGCCAAGACATCATCATCGTTAACGAGTTGCCAGCGCCCAAAGTCATGTCTTCAATTCGCTTGTTTGTCATGACACGAACATAATCTAGTAGTAGTCATTTTGAAACGCTCCAACACAGAATTTTTGTTACATTTTATATGGCAATAGGGAGCAAATGTTTTGATCATCGTTGAAAACATAACACATTTTTTGATGATTCAAATAAAAGATATCAGTAAATTTTCAGTCAATCTAATTAGTTTGCGCCCATGACTGTGTCCTTCACACGCTTCCACAGGCTGCTTTCAAAGGCCCCTGTATGAACAGCCTGGATCATTTAACAAAGCATGCAGAAATACCACTTCTTAAACAATGGTGACATTTACCTCACAGCTTTCCCCAAGGGAGAAGCTGTCCGACTTCAGTACGGAGAACAGATGATTTAACAACAACATCCATTAACTGGCAATACGGACACAACTACACTGTGTTTGGATTCAAGAGAAAAAAAAATCTCCTACTGTTTTATAGACTATACCATCATTGTTCCTAGAAAGCAACTCACACAGGCTGTCATATTTCCCTGAGCAAAAACTTCACATCTTTTGACAGCGTATGGGTGAAAAACTTAATTGCTGCCAGGGAAGCCCCAATAACAATATTGGCCTAAGACTGGTCTAAAATAGGGACATCGTGGAATCTACCACCAATACAACAACTCTAACAAGAAAGAAACTTGGCACTCAAATCAGTCCCATTACAACAACAGCCACCTGATTCGTTGATGTTTGTCCACACAGAGGAATTTCAGATGCTTATCAAATGATAAAAATCGATAATGTGTCAAAACGTGTCTTGTACTGTCCTCCAAACAGCCAGACTGAGCCCATACTGTTGAGAAAGGTAAACAGATCCCGGTAGCTCGTTCCAGGCAACCAGAGACGACTGGCTAGAGAGAGACTGCGAGTCTTCGAGGCAGACAAAGGCCAAGGCGACCGCGAATGACCTTCCTGCCTCTCGTGCAGGCCTCGTTCATGGCAAAGGCACGTTAATATCATTAACCCCTCATACTGAATAAATGATCACACTCGTGGAAATAAATGATGGACTCAGTGCCATTGAAAGTCACATAGACCAATTACTGACAAGAGCGTTGTCTACCTGGAATAACAACAGATTTCCATCAGGCATCAATAAGGTTTGAAATGCAAAACTCAAACGTTTGCAGAAAATTTGAAAAAATTGCAAAAATTAATATTTACACAAACTCAACAAGTTTGTTTCGCATAATCCAAGCCAAGATGCCCATAGATATACCGTGTCTTTTCTGAGGGACAGCCCCATAGTTCTGGCCACGTCTTCTACCATTACTCAGAGCTAGACTGTATATCAATCAAAACACATGTCTCTTTGTTCCTCATGGGGGGTCTGGAGGAAGTGGACTTTTGTCATTTGAAAACGTTGACACGTCTATAGGATCCTATAGATTTCTATAGATTAGATCCTAGATCCCATAGATTTCCTAGGAGAATGGACGGCCAATTATTTGTTATGAATAACCATTAGGTGCCATGTGTTTTGTGCAAAGCAAACAATTACATAAGACGGAAGGAGGCAGACATCATCACTATTTGCACACTGACAGGGACGTGCACGCATGCAGCCTGGAAGTCCATCCTTCAATGTATGGCATTCATGACGATAGATTTGTCTTCTTTCGTTGTGTCTAATGCATATTCATTTATTGACAACGTTTTGCAAGCAATCCAAGACCCATTCAAAAATCACGTCCTCCAACTTCGGGCACATAACCAATTCGCTTTTGTTGACACCAGAATGTAAACCACTGAGGTGAACGCTTCTTGGCACCTTCACTCAAATGAAACAGAACATGACCCTGCTGGGGAATCTAGTTTTCCGATCCACAAGTAACGTGTTGTAGTGCATCAGATCCGAATATGCATTGGAAGACAAACTGGCAACCAGTGTGTCCCACAAGTTAGCTGGGTGCTAACTTAAAACAGCAACCACCCAGCAGCTAACGTCTGGCTTACCTTTCTCCTGGTTGAACGAGATGATTTCCTCCTCTTTGGGATTGGAAACCTGGGTGATGATGGACATGTGGTCCATTGTGACCGATTGCGTGTCTCCTTTACCGTGCTGATTGTTTTTGTTTTGTTATCCTGCTGCCGAGCTCGCTTCGTGGGCAAGCTAACGTTGAAGCTAAGTGGGTCTAAAGGCGCGGAGAACCAGCGAGCCCCCCGGGAGCCAGCAGGCTTAGCGGCCGAGCAGAGGCGTCGCGGAGGCGGCGGCGGCGCGAACCAGCAAGCGGCTAGCACCGTCGGAGGTGGAGGAGGAGGAGGCGGCTTGGATCCTGGTCGTCCTGGTTGTCATTTAGGGCATTACACCACCCAAAAACGCAGCCGTTCCTAACGCCACCAGATGTAAACAATGCGCTCGGTCGACCGCTCATCCAACACGAGTGTGTGTGGGTGTTCTGTGACGAACAGTCCGATGCTGAATCTGTACTGGCTCTGGGTTAGCTTTGGGTTAGCTTTGGGGTTAGCTCAGTTAGCTGCGCGAGGCTCAAATACACAGAGAAAAACGTGACGGCGTGCCTTATGGACCGCGCGCAGAGGATCCGGGGAGACCGTCGTCCAAAACGCACGACCCAAACCAACTCCGAATGCAAATAAAAAATACACCTCGATGTCAAAGCAGCGACTTTTCAGACGAATTTGGTCATCACCGTGGGTCCAACATGCCCAGTGCGCAACATGGAGGCTTTATGTATTTTGAGATCCATCTGAAGCGGGGGCACCCAGTGTGGGAGGGGGCGGTTTCTAGGATGGAGTCTCCTTGTGGAACCGGAGCTCCTCCACGACCAGATATCGAGCAGCCCTGGATGGATGGGGCGCAGCTTTACCTTGCTTTCCCGACCCAATTTGTGTTGGAGGGCCCGAGTGTAGCGTGTACCACGAACACAAATGTGTTGTAATAAAACTTTTCCGTTTTGAAGTTTGAAATCGTAAAGAACACGACTGACCTCTAGTGGTGAATTGGAGGAACGACTTCAAACATGTGAGAATTGATGCCCGTGGGAGTACCACGGGCCTCCGCCGTTCGGCTACTATCGGCCATGAACACACACACACACACGTTTATTATCAGCCACAGCACACACAGCCTCTCTCTTGAGTGCATTCTGAAATATCGTTGAGGTGTGCCTTTGTGCGTGAGGTCTGACGACTTCGTCATAGAAACACGCTGAGGCAAGTGTAGGTATCTTTCTCTCGTATGTGCATGGAGACGATGTGTTTCGACGCAGCAGGTTCCCTTTACAATAGATCCAACTCAGTCCATTTCCCTTGCGCTCACATCAGCACAGTGGGACGCTTTGCGCATCGGTACTGTACCGTAGGCTCGCTGCCGCTTCATGAACACCTACTGGACTCCCCCCCCCCCCCCCCCCCCCCCCCCCCCCCCCATCCCATCCCATCCCTCCCCCCCTCCCCTTCCTCGCGACTGCTGCGGTGGAGTTCTGTAAATATATATTCCCCCACACCCCCCCCCCCCCCCCCCCCCCCTCGCGACGAGCGCGCCGCGTCTCTCGCTGTTTGGTGCTGGCGATCACAGGCAGCTGCTGCACGGTCGAGCCCACCGCGCATACCGGATGAACTAGAAACACCCGCCGCCGTCAGCCCCGTGTTCTTTCTTTTCATATTCCGGACACATTTCGTCACGTATCGGATAAAAGGTTAGTACAAACATTTAAAAAAAAACAATAATAAAAAAAAAGCGTAAGAAACACACGCACACACACACACACACACCTTCTCTTAATGTATCTCTCGTGTGAAGTAAATGGGAAAACAGAAAACATGCAATACAATGGGTTATTGTGTCGGACTACCAGTGTTTATCGTGGTGCATTTGATTTGTATGCAAGGAACGGCATCAACAACCGAATGGGGAGATGTGTTAGTCCAACTCCCCTAAACTTCAACAACTTATACCGCAGGGCACAAATGATATATACAAATATACAAATAAATAAACAACACCTTAATTAGACCGGTACGTGGGCTAATAAATCCGACCTATTGTTCAATATAGTCCTTAGTAGGGAAGGACTAAGATGTGGTACAATTAGTGTTTGTTTGTTTTTTTGTTTTTTTTTAAATTTCCATGGATACGCCGCTCTCGGTCATTCCAACGCTAATTGCGCACTGTGGGAGCCTATGTGATCGAGTCCAGTGCGTCGAGGTGGTATCACATAGCGCTGCAGCTGCCAGCCCACCCCCCGGCTGCGCGGCACACCGACTGTACTGGGCTAAAATGGGAAGGAGCTAGGGTTGCCGCAGCTGACGATGCGGATTCCGAGCAGCCAGTGCAAGTCCTTTAAAGTCACTACACTGCTGCGACCACTCGTACCCCCCTCGTCACTTGAGCGAAGAGACCCCGGTCACTTCTTCTGAGGGTCTAAATGGATCCGTTCCCTTGTCCCATGTTCGCGTTAGAGAAGCAGCAATTACGCCTCTGGTGGGTTAGTTTTGCTATTTGGAACGTGATAGTTTACAAACTGATGAACAATCACTTTGAAAATCAGAACAATCAACAGAAATGCGTCAAATTTGCATATTGCATTATTCTGAATTATATGTTTCCCAAATGGGATAGCAAAATAATGATTCATTTCTATGTTGTGTTCTGGATATTTCAAACATAGGTACATTTTATATTGACCAATGATTAAAGATGACCTCAGTGTTTCAGACAACTCAGACAACTCCTGGATGTCCAACTATATTTCTGGTGTGTTTTACATTAATTGAGCCGTAATGGACACATCTTTGTGTTTTCCATGTGCCCCGCAGGGCGCAGTGTGTGGAACCAGGATGGGGCTCAAGGCAGCTCTCCCCAGGTATGAACTGTACCTGTACACGGCCGTGCTGGGGGTGGCCATGGTGTGGGCGGCCAGTTGGATCGTGGAGGCCTCCAGTGTGAGTGGACAGAGACCCAGAGACTCGCGTGGACCCACCACATTCACACGCCATTCAGTTAACGTCTGGGATTCACCTTGACGTTTGGAGTCAGACCCAGTTTCACCTCAAAATTGCCATAGCATTCAGATTCAGATTGATATTCAGGTTCATGCGATCTTCTTCACTCTTCATCTTCCTCACTCAGAGGCAATCCTCCCTTCCCACACCTGCACCAAACCAACGAAACAGGAACAAAAACCTAGCAACTTGAAAATGTGTTGTTTATTTGTTATTATTAGTATTATTCATTCATTCATTTTGTAGCTATTGTGTTATTTAGCTTATCTTACTTACTTACTTAATGGTTCTTTTATTTTTTCTTTGGCTTGTACAGCAATTTGGTCAACCAATGTTGTTTTAAATGTGCTATAGAGATAAACTGACTTGACTTGACCTGTCTCTGTGGCAGTGCGTAGCCAGAAATGTGTGGGCACAGAAAAAAAAACAGTAAGTGAAGGAAAGCCGTCTGATTGGCGGGTAAGACTGACCAGTAGGCGGGCCTAGGCCCATTCAGGCCTGCACGTCACTACGCCTCTGCTCACGGGACAGATGAGGACTAAACCTGCTCATCAGGAAGAACAAACTTTACTGCCTTAAGACAAATATCAAATAATATTGCTCATGCAGCTCCAACACCTGAGATAGTAATGGTATCACAGCACCTTTTACTCAAATTAAAGTCATATAAAAATCCAGGCCAATTAGTGCCTAGCTAGATTTCCCTGTTGAGATGGAGTCTAATTCTGTGACAGAATGCCCTCGGCTGAGAATTGTAACTGTGTGTGCCCCCACACACAGTCGACCAATGAAATCATTGTTTACTGTACTGTGATGTTGACAATAGTGAGCAAACATTCCGACAGTACAATTACTGCAGGTCATCTCCTATAAGTCAACTGGATGGTGGAATGCGCCCATATCTAGTGAATGTCATCACCTGTCCCCTGTCAGTCAGAACTGGGTCATGGCAGTCTGTACTGTTGTTATTCTGTACTCTGAAGGGTAAAGGGGCATTTAGCAGACACTTTTGTCCAAATCGACTTACAATCAGTACATGTGTGGGGTTTGACATGTGGACAGTTGGAGGAGGAGGGGGATCAAGGGGATCGAGCCGCCGACCCTACAGTTAGTAGACGACCCACTCTGTCCTCAACAAACTACTTTTATTTTGCTGTGTCTCTCATTGGTGCAATTAGTTGCAGCTGATCTGTTGTTGAATGTCATCAATTCTGTATCCTTTAGGTAGACCTATAAACACATTTATAAATACTGTACATATTACTCATAGTTAGATATACCTGTATATTGTAATAATCAACAATGAATACATATTTTCAACATACTCATTCGCTCAGATAAACCTGCTGCGCTTACTTAATACTACTACGAGACTAAATGATACGAGGTTGAGAACTTAACGAAGGTGTGCTGAAGGCTACGGACAACAATTTGGCTGAGTGTATTCTGTGACATAACCATCGGAAAAGGATTAAGGGCCGAGGTTAAGGCAGAGAAGGTTACCGTGGAAACCGAAAGCATCGGGAATGAATGTGTTGCATAACATCTGGCTATTCATGGACAAATCCCACACTTTAGATTCACTGTGTGAATAGTGCAGGGCTGAAAGGATTATACTATTCCTCGTTGTCCTGTTGCATATGCAAATCCACACATGCCTTTCCCAATTTCGGTAAAACAAAACAGTTCGCTGCTATTGCAGCTTCAGGGGTAGGGTTAGGAATCTATAATTAAAGGCACTCAGGCACTCAACCTAAACTCCCCAAGCGAGTTAAAATACAACTATAGCTTGAAATATTGCTTTAACTCACAAGCCACAGGGACAGAACCACCATATAGAAATAAATGGCCTGGTGGACTAAACTCTAAGTATACAGTTGTGTAAGCGATGGCTATCAACTGTCATGCTGACACGATGCAGGTGCCTTTACCCTGTCTACTCTATACAAATCTTCTCCTCTTTCCTTCCTCCGACCAGAGAACGCCAACAGGAAGGCCTTCCAGGAGAGTGTGAAGCCGGGCTGGTATTACTTTGGCAGGAAAATGGCAAGTGGCTCCTCAGTGTTCGGCCGTGTTATCCTGCGCACGCTGTGACTGCATTCAGACGGCGGTGAATCCTGCTCACGCTGTGTCTCTCGTGCAGGATGTTGCAGACTTCGAGTGGGTTATGTGGTTTTCAACTTTCCGCAACCATATCCTCTTTGCTCTCACCGGTCACGTGATCGTTGCGAAGATCTTCTCCCTGCTGGTGCCGAAGGTGGGTGTGATGTCAGGCTTTAGGTACGAAAGCATGTATGCTTGGGTGAGTTTGTGTGTCTGTGTGCATGGGTGTGTGATGTGTCCAGTACATGCTGTTTTGTGTGTGTGTGTGTGTGTGTGTGTGTGTGTGTGTGTACAGTATTCATCAATGCTCTTATTTATGTGTCTTTGTATGTGTGTGTATGTGTGTATACAGTATTTATGCATGTTCATATGTGTGTGTGTGTGTGGTTTGTGTGTGTGTACGTGTCTGTGTGTGTGTGTGTGTGTGTGTGTACAGTATTTATGCATGTTCATGTGTGTGTGTGTGTGTGTGGTTTGTGTGTGTGTACGTGTCTGGGTGTGTGTGTGTGTGTGTACAGTATTTATGTGTGTTTGCCCATCCCTCCATCCATCTATCCATCTCAAGCCATCCATCTCTTCAACCATCAATCCATCCAATTATTCCTTCACCTAAACGTTTCGACATATTTAAAACTTCAATATGTTTTAAACATGCTCTCTGTTTTGTCCCCTGCTTGCGATGAAGATTGGTATAGATGGATGTAAGGTAACACTACATATATATACAGTATATACATATATATAATCTATATTAATCACTGACATTTGATTTAAATCCAAACATATTTAAATCACGAGAAGGTGCTGGTCACTCCCTCAGGGTCCAGCCTCCCCGTGTGACGTGTGCCTCTTCGCTTCCCTACAGCACAGGTCCCTGATCTTTGGCCTCTACGGTGTCCTGGCGGTGCTGGTCACTATGGGCTGGACCTTTGTGGGTCTGATCCTGTCCCACTGCTTCATGCTGTACAGCGTGGCCCTCGTCAAGAGGAAGTGGCTCTGCTTCCTGTCCGGCCTGGCCACTCTGGCCTCCATCAAGCTGGAGCCCTATAACTCCTGGCAGGTCTGTCTAATGCGCTCTCCTAATGTGTTCCTCTCACAGTCTTTTCCTAGGCCCGGGCGTCCGTTCTCTGCCTGATGGTATTTGATGCTGAGGCAGCATCTACAAAAGGTTCATAATGAAGACAATGTATGCTCTCATGGTGCGGTGAGTTGCTCTGGATGAGAGCAGCCACCAAGCAACATGTCTTGTTACATATTGTTATATATTAAAGGGTCACTTTTTTCATTTCACAATGATTCTGTTGGGGTCTCACAGTGTTGTGATGAAGGTGAAAGGTGAACGTTAGGAAGGCTAGGCAGGTATCTGGCTGGAGTTAGAGAAGCTTCAAACGAGAAGCGATATCACCATGACTCCAGGTGGTCCAGATTGAAAGGGTGCTTTTTAAAACTTAGACAGGGAAATTATCCTTAATTCATTAACCAAATGTACCAAATATAAATGTCGCACTAGTCTCAAATGCCTTTGAAACAAGTAACCAGCAAGCATCGTGAGAACTAGTACAACCATGAACGGAGCCTCTGACATGCCGCGTTCTGGTTTCAATACCTGCTATGAAGGTAGACTCTGGATAGTTTCGTTGTCCGACGGCCCCTCTCACACCTGTCCCTCAGGAGACGCTGGTGACGGGGTCCTTCGACCTGCAGGACGTCCTGTTCTACGGCGGCTGTGGCTTCACCATCATGCGCTGCATGAGCTTCGCCCTGGAGAACTGCGACCGCAAGGAGGGCAGCTACTCCTTCCTCGACCTGCTCAAGTACAACTTCTACCTGCCCTTCTTCTTCTTTGGCCCCATCATGACCTTCGACAAGTTCCACGCTCAGGTACCGAGGGGCACCAGCACGGCTCACGTGTTGCAGACACGTCATGGTCATGTTATCCTGTCATGTCCTGATACAGTAATGATTTATTCTGTATAATATGTAGACTGTAAAATACGATTATGAGGAAAGATTGGCAATATATATATTTCTAACAAATAGCGTTTCTAAAAAGTATATACGTAGAAAGCATAGTAATAATGTAGTTGTAATAATATATCATGCCATGTATAACAACGTTGGAATATTGAGTATGGCCTTTATAGCTTCTGTGTGGGTGTAGGGTGGGTGGGTGTAAAGGGAGACCAGACCTAAAGGTTCTGAGCTTATCGGCATTTCATGCACACATATCTCATGTCTCAGATCCACTTAGCAGAACATAAATAGGGCTCTTTTACCTAGCGGCCATCTTGGTTCTAAATGCTAGCTTGGTGGGGGGAACTGAATGGCGAATCCAGCATTCAGACCCCCCCCCCCCCCCCCCCCCACCCAGCTAGAACTGAGACAGCCAAAGTTCTGGACCTGATCTGTGCCTTGTGTGGCTGACCTCCTCTCCTCTCCTCCCCCCAGGCCAACAGCTCCAAGCTGAGCCGCAAGGAGAGGGAGTTGTGGGGCATAACCACGCAAGCCCTGCTGTACCTGGGGATCATCCTGGTGGTGGATGTGTTCTTCCACTACCTCTACATCCTCACCATCCCCAGCGACATGAGGCTGGTGCAGAAGCTCTCCGACTGGTCGCTGGGTGGGTGACGCGACATTTCCCCCTTCCTGTTGAGTCCTGTTGAGTACTTCAGTCATTCATTCCAGAGGGAAATAGTTTCGGTAACAATTACTTTGCTCAAAATATATACACACATATATATATATATATAGACGCTTATATACAAATCAACTTACAGTAAATTAAAATACAAGCAATTAGGGAGCAGGTAGGAGGCATCCTGATCAAGGAGGCCTACAGGTAGGCTACGGACACGGGGGATCGAACCCAGCAACGGTCCTAACTTTCACGTGTGTGTGTGTGTGTGTGTGTGTGTGTGTGTGTGTGTGTGTGTGCAGCCGGTCTGGCCTACTCCAACCTGGTGTACGACTGGGTCAAGGCAGCGGTCATGTTTGGGGTCATCAACACCGTGGCCCGACTGGACCACCTGGACCCCCCCCAGCCTCCCAAGTGTATCACCATGCTGTATGTCTTCTCTGAAACGTAAGTGTCCATCGTTACACGTTTAAAGCTGCACCAAGTGGTACGTTCACATGAAAATATATATGATTCATCGTCTTGTGTATAATTATATATCTTATTATCCGTTAGTCATCTCATGTGATGTCTATGTCCTTCGTTGATATTCCATAATGAGTATTCATAAATATGTATTGTTCTCATATTTGCAGCCACTTTGACAGAGGTATCAACGACTGGCTGTGCAGGTAAGTACGTCCGACCCCTAACCCCAAAGTATCCTCCACATCACTACAGATGAATATTAAAAAAAAAATGCTTCTAAAATAAATTGCCTTATTCCAGCTTTAATATGAGAATGTGTCCCGATAAAAAGGTACGTTTACGATTACATCGGCGGGGACCACGACAAGATCTTCAAGGAGCTGCTGGCGACCCTGTGCACCTTCGCCATCACCACGCTGTGGCTGGGCCCCTGCGAGCTGGTCTACATCTGGTCCTTCTTCAACTGCTTCGGACTTAACTTTGAGCTCTGGGTGGCAAAGTTTTTCTCCTACCCCCCCTTCTCCACCATCGAGGTGAGCTACCTAAAGGGGGGGGGGGGGGCAAATAAAGGAAAAACAGCAGAACCAAACCCAGTGCGGGGGGGGGGGGGGGGGGGGGGGGGGATCCTGACACGGGTCGGGCCACTTAGCTTGACTGACTGACAGCCGTATTGTCGGGTGGCAGGTTACACACACAGTGTGCACCTTTCACCTCAGGTTTCTCCTTACCTGTTGTGTTGTGTTCCCCCCCCCCCAGGGTGCCATCGGTGAGTCCATGTCTCGCAGGATCCGCGGGGTCTTCAACGCGGCCAACTTCTGGACCATTGTGCTGTACAACGTGCTGTCCCTCAACAGTCTGGAGTTTGCCAAGATGGTGGGCCGCCGGCTCATCTTCAAAGGTGGGCCGCGTCCAAGAACCGCTCTGTACGGCGATAAGGGTCAAGAACCCAACGACAGAACAGAAAATAACAGAAGCACAGCAACACAAGTCAGCTGCTTATCGGCCTTATTATGGTTACTTGCCGTAGTCACTATGTACAATTAAATAATTTAACAAAGAAACATTTGTGACATTGGGGTTCGAACCCAGAACGGTGAGATCTTGAGAAATTCATATAAATTCAACAAATACTATTTTTAAATTGTGACACTGGAGTGATCTCGTCTTCCAGGCAAAACCATGGCCCAAACTGTTCCCCTGCTCCTTTCAACGTGTTCTCCTTTGCCCCCCCCCCCCAGGCTTCCCCTTCTCCACGCTGTCGGTGCTGCTGGTGACCTACTGTGGTGTGCAGCTGGTGAAGGAGCGAGAGAGAACCCAGGCCCTGCTCGAGGAGCAAGAGGCCTGCAAGGCGGCGGAGAAAGAGAAAGCGGAATAAAACGGACGAAAAAAAGGAACGCTTCCTTGATCTTTTTTTTTTTTTGTTCACTAAGAGACTTTTATCTACCACAAGCCCCTCGTCAACGCACCACAGCCGGCTCCCTCAGCGTCGCCGAGCGAGACCGCTGCGATCGCTGCGATTCTGCGATGTTTTTATTCGATTTTTTTTTTTTTTTTTGTCGGAAGAGGAAAAAAAAAAAAAAAAAAACGAGAAAAGATCTCAAACTGTCTTGCATCCCGAAGTGCACTTGCTGAAGACAATCGTCACAGCGTTGTCTGGAGCCTCACCTGCCGACGGCTTTTTTTGTATTTTTGTCCTCACGGAAACAAAAGATTGTAACCCCACACTTGCCTGCCGCGTACATTTTGTAAAGATGAGATAATATATTGGAAACTATGCGGTGCTGCACAGGGAATACTCCTGGTACTATGATATTGATTGTTTTTAATGTGCTGAGAATGTAGAGGAGATGGGAGGTGTTCTGCTGTCCGTCTCTGTCACTTCACGGAAAGTATCACGCTGACAGCATCATGCATATTACACGTTTACAGCTTGCTTAACCTTTCTTCGTCACTACACTTGGACAAACTGACAAAGGAGCGGACTGTAGGTGAAAGTGGTGTATTTGCCTAACTGTCAGATATGCAGACGACACCGCACTTGACTAGTTTTTGAGCGAGCAGAGAATGTATCATTCAATCACGGTTTACATGACTTAATGTATTATTTTGGTCTATAGCACTGAGACACAGCCACACTGGAATTAAAAAACAGCCTGACTACTACACCAAGACCACTGCTGTCATTATCTCTCTGCTGGAGATTATCTTTGACATTTGCACCTAGCCAGACCTCTCTCCCATGACACTGGCTGGGAACATACCATAATAACCTTACTATAAATGGAATTCAAACTATAGAGGGATTCCTGAGAGTTTCATTGTGCCTGTCACTTGAATCTACAATATTTTCTATTAGTCTTTGACGATGGAAAATTCCCACTGAATTGCACACCTGTTGTGTTGTCTAAGGTTCTATTTAAGCCTCTGATTTTAATGGTTTTAATTTATTTGTTTTGTCAAGTAGAGTAGGGATGGTGATGGTGCTGGTTTTGATTGGTGGGAATATGCCAATGACAGAATAAAAAACTACATGGTTGGCACAAAAAGTTGTTGATGACCACTTTGTTTGTTAATCCTCCAACTTGTACGCAAAGTCCACATTTCGATAAAACCTTACACACCCCTTAAAGGAAAACGCCACCGTTTTTCCATACTGAACTACGTTCTCCCCTGATCTTACACGATATGATACATACCTCTCTCACTTTCGTGCGTGCACTCGATCGCTCTGGCACGTAGCGCTACTTCGATAGCATGTAGCTTGGCCCAGTATATTCCTTAGGATCCAAACGGGGGTGAAGTTAGAAGCGACCAAGCACTTCCATGTTATCCCTATTTAAATACGGTTACATACACAACCCAAGTATGGTCACACAAAATGAAACATGGCAATTTTCTAAGTGGATAAAAAAGGATAACTATAATGTATGACGAAATAACACCTGGGAGCACTTTGACGTTGGTGCAGTAATATCATCACTCCTAAAAGATCCTCTCCCCCTCCCTCTGTTATTTCCATTAATATAACCAACGTGACCTGCACGCCATCGCCTGCACTACCTGTAGCAGTAGAAGTAAAAAGTCATGTTATTTAAATAGGGAAAACGTGGAAGTGCTTGGTTGCTTCTAATTTCACCCCCATTTGGATGAATATACTGGGCCAAACTACATGCTATCGAAGTAGCACTACGCCCAGAGCGATCGAGTGCACGCACAAAAGTGAGAGAGGTATGTATTAACTCATCTAAGATCAGGGAAGAACGTAGTTCAGTATGGACAAACGGTGGCATTTTGCTTTAAGTAGGCTACATTTTATTGAATTAAAAAAAAACTTTTTGACTCGGTTTGAAATGACCATCTGTCACCACAAGATGGCGGCATAAAACTTCAAGAGTGCTAGGGTTAGGGTTAGGGTGAAAAAACTAAATTAGATGAAAATAAACTCTTTATTCTCACACAGTGTATTGTTAATACAATTATTTAAAAATGAACATACTTCTATTGTCATTGCCAGATTCGATTATTATACATTAAACAACATTTTTCATTCAAGTAAAATCCATTTAGCCATAATACAAGGGCAAAATACAAGGGCGACAGATTGTGAAAACACGCCTTCAAAATAAGTATTACCACAAAGGTCTGACGTGTGGCACAACATCATGTCTAAAACCAACCCATTAGTCAGTACCATGTCAGTGTTCTCATGGGCGGAGTGACGCATTGAAGGTTGACAGGGAAATATCAAAATGGCGGTTGGCTCCCTGTCTAGTTGTCTAGCCAAAGCTCCAGAAACTTCCAGGAGGGTACATACTATCATCGTACAGGAAGCGCGTAGAAACAGCTCGATCAACTCGGAAATAGGTAGCATGGCTTGTGGCGGTATTGACACCACCACCACCAGCCGCACAGTCAACACTACCGCAACCCCAACCACCCCACCACCACCAGCAGTACCGCCAACGCCCCTCCCCCACCACCAACACTATACCCAACACCGCCACCAGCCCCAACCACCACCATTCAGCTGTTTGGTTGGGGGGGGGGGGCTGTTTGGTAGCTACCTCCCCGTGTCTACACACTCACCCTGGAACCCATCAGCTTTACGAAGACCCCATCTATAAATACCACCTCTGACTCCCTTGTGACGGCCAGGGACAGCTGGCTGTAAGAAGCAGCCAACCAGCGGTAGTGACCATCCCACAGCGACCGGCTCAACCCTGAGGAACGTGCTCTCTGCTCTGTGCCCTGCTGTCGGAGAGCCCCTTCTTCTCCAGCCCTTCCTGAACACAAGCCAGCCGGGAGAAGGAGCCGGGAACACAATGGCGGCCCTGACCATAGACCCCGTGGAGCAGCCGCGGATGTACCAGCAGACCCTGCTGCAAGACGGCCTCTGCGACCTCCTGGAGAACCAGAAGTTTGTGGACTGTGTGCTGAAGATCCAGGACCAGGAGTTCCCCTGCCACCGGCTGGTGCTGGCAGCCAGCAGCCCCTTCTTCAAGGCCATGTTCCTGTCGGAGCTGGAGGAGAGCAAGAAGCGCACCGTGGAGCTGAAGGACGTGGAGCCGGCCGTGATGGGGATGATCCTGCGCTACCTGTACACCTCCGACATCAGCCTGACGGAGCAGAACGTCCAAGACATCTTCATGGTGGCCAACATGTACCAGATCCCCTCCATCTTCTCCGTGTGTGTGTCGTACCTCCAGGAGAAGCTGGTGCTGGGCAACTGCCTGGCTATCTTCAGGCTGGGTCTGCTCCTGGACTGCGCCAGGCTCGCCCTGGCCGCGCGGGACTTCATCTGCGAGCGGTACCAGGTCATCGTGAGGGACCAGGACTTCCTCCAGTTGGGGCCGGGGGAGCTGGCGGCCATCATCACCTCGGACGCGCTCAACGTGGACCGCGAGGAGGTGGTGTTCGAGTCCCTGATGGAGTGGGTCGGCCACGACAAGGCCGAGCGCTTCAAGGACCTGGCGGAGCTGTTGCACTGCGTCCGCTTCCGCCTCATCCCGAAGGACTACTTCCACGAGAAGGTGGAGCGCCACCCATACATCCGTATGAACCCAGAGACCAAGAAGGACCTGGAGCTGGTCAAGGACGCCCACAGGGGGCGGCTGCCCAAGCCCAGTAAGCGCAGCAGGCCCGGGGCGCAGGGGGGGGCGGGGAAGGAGAAAGAGGAAGACGAGGAGGAGGAGGAGGAGGAAGGCTTGCTCCCGGGCATCCTCAACAACAACCCTCGCTTCGGGATGTTCGAGACGGAGCTGGTGCTGATGATCAGCGACAAGGGCACGGTGGCGTACGACCCGGTGGGCAACGAGTGCTTCGTGGCGTCGGAGTCCACCGAGATCCCCAAGAACCACTGCAGTCTGGTGACGGTGGAGAACCAGGTGTTTGTGGCTGGAGGGCTGCTGTACAACGAGGAGGACAAAGACGAGCCCCTCAGCTCCTATTTCCTACAGGTACGTAGGCCGGACAGTGCCTGGAACACACCAGATGGATGCTACGATGTTATGTTGAGTTGTTTGTTGGCATCACAGGACTGCTGTCTCCCTGTGAATGGCATGGTTTGAATCGGAACAATGGGACATATGTAAATGTCATTTGAACATGTACGTCATTTTGAAACTCCATGCGTTCCACTCTCAGGGTAATGCAGGTTCGGACGGTGCACCCAAAATGATTTAAATCATCAATCCCAAACAAGAAATTAGGGACACGTCCACCATTCCCCTCCGTGTGTGAGCTCTTAGCTATTTTCACTCGTACTGTACTCATGAAGTGCCTGTCAACTGGAAAAGGCGCATCCTGTATGACTGAAACAAAGCCAACTCAGATGTTTCCCCCCCACAGTTTGACCCTGTGAGCTCCGAGTGGCTGGGGATGCCCTCCCTGCCAAAGCCCAGGTGTCTGTTCGGCCTGGCGGAGGCAGAGAACTCCATCTTTGTGGTGGGGGGCAAAGAGCTGAAGGAGGGAGAGCACGTTCTGGACTCGGTCATGATCTACGACAGACAGTGAGTGGAGAAGTACTTTGTACTGGGGTGGGGGGGGGGGGGGGGGGGGGGGGGGGGGGCACTATTGTGCGCTGTGTAATGATCTTGTGTGTAATGATGTTGCATACACACATGAACATCGATAGACACATGTGTGATACATACAGCTAAACACACACACACACACACACACACACACGTACAAACACACATTGTCTCTACACACACACACACACACACACACATACAGATACACACTTCTCTCTATCTCCCTTAATCACAGACAGACAAAAAAGCATTCTCTCTAGACTTCAAAGTTTGTTACCGTCATTAGTATTCAAGGTGTTTCTAATCAAAAGACAATTCAGTTGCATGGTCTATTATGCTCTCTTTAATCTGGTTAGTGTTCCTGTTGCAATTATTTCCCACCTCGCGCTGATGAAGTCCTGGTATTCTTCTGACAATCGCAAGACGTAAACACAACAGAATATGGAATCCAATTAATCAATCCCACGACCAAAACCACCCACCCTACACACACACACACACACACACACACACACACGTTTCTTCCTTCCTTTACGAGAAATACCCCCGCCCCGCCCGCCCCCCCAATGTGAATTCTTCGCATCGCATGGCAGCCTCACACTCTGCTCTCTGCCCCCGCGTCGTCCCTGCCCAGGTCATTCAAATGGGGGGAGTCGGACCCCCTGCCATACGCTGTGTACGGCCATGGGACGGTGTCATACAACGGCGTGGTGTACGTCATCGGAGGGAAGTCAGAGGGCAAGTAAGTGGTGGCTCGCTGGATGAGATATCTCAGATATTTCAGGTGTTTTATCTCAGAAATGTCCCCGAGACGTCAAGGACTGATTTTGTGGATGTGAGAAAATGACAGAAACCAAATCTGTGTAATATAAACATTCAGATTAGTTTGGACCTTTATTTATCCCCGAGAGGGGGAATTAAGCGAAATGGAGCATCCTCACATTGATATGATTCTGTGAATTAGCATTGTTCAATAGGCATTTTCAACTAATAATGCAGTGTTTAGGTTTGTTTTCCTAGTACATATTATTATTATTATTATAATTACTACTACTACTACTTAAAGGTTCACTTTTCATAGGCAATATATTTTTTGTTTGAATTTGTTGAAATTCTCTTGACAACCAAAGCCAGCAATCAATAAATCCAAAACTTTTTTTTTTTTAATAATAAATTTGGTATTTCAACATATCCAATCCTTTCATTCGGCCCGACTGAAATGATTGAACGGCCTGCCTGTCTGCCTTATCTTTCAAAATCTAGCCTACTCTGTCTGGCTTCTCAAAGTTGCCTGTACACCACCTTCAAAGAGTCAGTTCTGCATTCCTTCCCCGCCCCTCCAGGAAGTGCCTGCGCAGGGTGAGCTCGTATGACCCCGGGAAGTTTGAGTGGAAGGACCTGGCCCCGATGAAGACGGCCCGCTCCCTCTTCGGCATCACGGTCCACAATGACCAAATCTACGTGGTTACCGGGGTAACGGACGCGGGCCTCACCGGCACAGTGGAAGTCTATGACATCAATGCCAACAAGTACGGCCGTTACGTTGTTTACCTTGTGTTTTTATTGTTATTTACAATCGGACGCCATCGCCGGCGTGTCACGCCATCGCCGCAGTTGTCATAAGAAACGGATGTTTACCGCTGTGATGGCGGTGAGTGATGGGCTCGTTCTGACGCACGTTTAATGTGTGACTACAGCTGTAAAGGCAGTGCTGGTAAATGGCGTCATTCACGCTGCCGCATTTGTTTACAGTCCAGACCTGTGCTGAAACATGATGGCTTTACAGCCTGCCATTCTGGTAACTGTGTGTGTGTGTGTGTGTGTGTGTGTGTGTGTGTGTGTGTGTGTGTGTGTGTGTGTGTGTGTGTGTGTGTGTGTGTGTGTGTGTGTGTGTGTGTGTGTGTGTGTGTGTGCGTAGGTGGTCGGACTTTACAGAGTTCCCGCAGGAGCGCAGCTCCCTCAGCCTGATCTCCATGGGGGGCTTCCTGTACGCCGTGGGGGGCTTCGCCATGATGCCCAGCGAAACCAGCGAGGAGCCGGCCCCCACCGAGATGAACGACATCTGGAGGTGAGGAACGGTCAGGAAAACGTTGGTCGGTGAACCACACTGCCTGCACTCCTACGAATCGATAACACCAATTTTCACCCCCGTCTGGTCTGTAGCCCCGTTCAGTGGTGAGTGTCTCTGTAGTTTTCTATCCTGCGGACTACGTTAACGTGGGACTGGTGTGCATTAGCCAGTCTATGATTGTAGCACACTCCCTTAGGTATCTCGTTTGGACTCGCTGAGACAAACAGATGGACAAGACCCAGCCAATCATAGCACTAGGAGGTGGGCTCGTCACCAATGAATACAAGTTTAACAATGATTGGCCTACTTTCAACTTCAATATCCAGGCTACAGAAGAACAAGAAAAGATAAACAAAAATTATGAAAATCGATTACCATTCAACAACTTTTTGGCGAGGGTTGAATGTTAAATCACGCTAAGTCCATCTGTGAGAGAACAGCCTCCTATACAAATGGTTACCATGTGTTTCCTTTTCCCCGCAGATATGATGAATCCGAAAAATGTTGGAACGGGATTTTGCGAGAAATCAGCTACGCAGAGGGAGCAACTATTCTTCCTGCTCGCCTCAACACTCTTCGTCTCAACAAATTATAAGCGAGCGGTTACAGATGTCACCAGCCTGGGATTGTTTCCGAACACCCGAGATCGTGTAGTTAATTGAGAATCCACTAATGCGTGTATTGTACAGCAGGGGGCGTCAAATACCAGATATAATGGCAGAAACTGCTGTTTTTTAGATAAATAGTCATGCTTAGAGAACACTAACACATTTGTTGTACAAAAGCGCTTGACTCGACTGTTTCTACATCCATTTTCTTACATTGTTACATTGTGCTTTCTTTTTAACTTTTTTTGTGCTATTTATGTAGTGGAAATAAAAATGATGACATAAACATCAGACTTAATGTGCAACACACTCAATGCAGGCAAACCCACAATGCAAATAGATTTATTGCCGTTACTTTCTTTTGTATGATATACACATTACTATTTCCATATACTGTACATGACGATTACATATTTTATAATATTTACATACAATGTAGAATGCAAATAGCATCAAATTACACACTTGTCAAAAACAACTACTGTACACAGATACAACGCAAATTGAGCCAGGTAAGAACACATACTACGTTGTAAACATTAATTTCCAGTTCTGACTTCAACTACAAGTCATCCCCATAAAACGTAATAAATCTTTTTATGCAGGCATATGTACACTTTCTCCTTACATACACAATGTGTGACTTTAGGTCTGAGGTAGCCTACTTTTAACTTTCACACTACTGTGGCCATTGGCTTCAGAATCATCCAGTCTGCTAAACATAATGACCCCAAGATGACAAAATGAACACAAAATGCAATATCTCACAACTATCACAACATAACTTTCATTATGTTGGGCAGGAGATGAGTCCACGAGAAGAACAGCCATAATCTTTGACATTTTTTCACACGTTACGTTTTGACAATTATTACTCAACATCATAGTGGCACAGTAGAAAGGTCAGTTTCTTTAAACGTTATAAAATAGAGTAGTTTATTAGAACACAGTAGAGTAGAACAGAGTAGAATAGAACAGAGTAGAGTAGACTACAAAGACTAGAGTAGAACACGTTTCCCCCACCATTCACTGATGAGCTAACAGAAATAGAGCAGTATAATAGCAAAATAGAATAGAGCTAGCGTAAAGTAGAAAAAAAGTGATCATTGTACAAAAGAAAAGAGTAGAACAGAAAAGAGTACAGTAGGAAACAACAAAACAGAGCAGAACAGAACAGAGTACCATGGAACAGAACACAGGAGAATGTTAGTGAACACATTTCCCCCCGCACTGTTCCCTATATGCTAACAGAAACAGCAGGTTTGTGAACTCTTAAGAGGATCCATATGGACTCGTGGTTCTGAAGACACTGTGACGTGAGTGGTTGCAGAGTGAACCGTGCGCTCAAAGGCAAATCAAAGCCTGTGTAACCCGAGAGAGGTTTCACAAGTGTTGGAGCTCTGGAAGTTGATCCGGCCGTAACTCAGCGACAAAAGCATGTCTATGAAGCTGTCAATGGCCTTAAGGAATACATTAAGGACATTAGCTTTGCCATTGGTTCCGATGACGTGGTAGCGCTTTGGGAAGCAGAACCAGCGTGGAGCCTAATTGATTGGTTCACAATAGGATCACCACAACTACGCTAGGCATCAGCGACCGGCGAGCGACAGGTAACTCCCCTCTGTGAGCGCACGAGTCACACCTGCCTCCCAAATCAAAACACCCGTAGCATCACATGCAGAAGGACATGCTCTCGAGACCCTATGTCATCAACCCGGGTTGCCGCGCGGGACCAGATGATACGCAGCCCACGACCGACAGTCCTGTGACCCGATGGTCACAACGACGGCTCCTGCTCCTCAGGGTTCCGTGTGGAAGTGCAAATCAAAATGGCTGATGTCTCTTCAAGTCCCCCTCCACCCCCAACCCAATCCTAAAAACCAGCTCAAGGTGTAGTGGTGTAGTGGTGTTCGGGCGGAGGTGTGGTGGGGGGTTCACAGGGCCGAGAGGTGCTCCTGGCAGGTGGAGGAACGGCGGGTGGTGGGGCTGCACTTGGTCAACATGGTGATCTGGGTGCTGAAGTTGTTGCCGTTGCTTCCCATGGAGGGCGGCTGGTACTTGGTGCTCAGGAAGCGCTGCAGCATCCAGCGGCGCCACTTACGCCTCACCTCCGACTGCACCTGCCGGAGGAGACGAGGGAGGGCGGGGTTCTGGTGTTAGCCCACCGATGGGATTTTGCCGGTGCTATGTATACCGTTTTCATTTTGTTTTTTATTTTGGGTTGTGTTTACGGTTTGTGCACTTTTGCAGTATTTGTAGGAAAGTGCAGGGCTGTAAATTAATTAAAAAGAGGTTAAAAAAAAAACATGCAGTAAGATGAATCAACAGAGAGTATGTTGGTATACACAAAAGGAGTTGGAGAAATGTATAAAGAGATGTTTACATTATCAAAAATATCAAAACCGAGGCAGAACGTTCACAGTAGGTGCCATGTTGTTGGAACTACACACGATGGACCGTTATGCGTTGTACAGACGAGGAAGGCAGAGGACAAAGAGAGGACACTGTTCTCAGGACCGGTACAGCGTTGGGTGATTCAGAGGGCGCAGCAGAGATGAGAGGCTCAGGGGGTAAGGGTTCTCGGGGAGTGATGGAGGCTCAAAATGAGTGAGTTGTGACGGTGATGCTGAGTGAGTGGTGTGGTGGAGTATTTGCAGAGAATACTGCAGGCATTTCACTGCTACTGAAATGAAAAACAACACCTGAAAATCTGGACAAACGTTCTAGAGTGTCATGACGAGCAGCACTGTCTCAGTATGCTGATGACTCACTCGCATTGTTCTGGATGCAGTGATGATCTATCTACTGTCGCCATTCCAAGAACACACGGGTACCAAAAATAAATGTTTCAACATTTAGAGGGGGATAGGCTAACTTTTTCTTTTGTACTTTTGTAGAGCTGTGGAAAATTGACTGCTGACATACTCTATAAAGGCTCTCTAGTTTACAGGAGTGACATTCACCCCATGAGTGCCATTTTTGCTTCTGGAATATAGAGTTTCGGGTGATTGTGGACTGTACCTCTCCATTCAGAAAGCAGTACAAGACGGCGACAATGAAGCCCTGAAGAGGAGAGAAACAGAGAGAGAGAAAAGTCTTCATCAGAGAGACATACTCCCAAAAAGCTTCTCTCACAATGATCTTTCCATCATCACAGAGACAGAGGCCTTTTGAGCATCCCTGGTGGAATTTCCCTTCCTTTCAAAGGAAGTGTAAAAAAAATACTTTGCAAATGAGGCTTGAGTTAATTCGGGCAACACCCTAACAGTTGGACTGCGCTGTCACGTCTGCTGTCAAAATGTAAATACAAACCACACGAATGCATTCACAATGCTAATCTCTCCTTAAACATCACGACAGACTTATATTTAGAGGATTTAGAAGGCATGACAGCGTTCGTTAGCTATCTGTCATCAGGATAAAGGCAGCTGTGTGTGAGTGTGCGTGAGTGCAGATGTGTTTCGCAGTTCTATTTGCCGCAAAGCCATGGAAATTTCCATCACAAACTTGGCGTAAAAAGAGATGAGTCGAAGCCACACAAGGACAAGCAATACAAAATCCCACCACTCAATAATCACAATTGTCTAACAATCACTATTGTCCTAAGATGCTAATGTGCCAAGATGCTAAATGTTATGGTGCTAAGATACTAATGTGCAAAGATGCTAAGGCATTTGACCGATTGATTGATTGTATGACCGAGTGCTGGTTACCAACCTGGAATGACCCCAGCACTAGATCAAAGACCATCCTGACGTGCAGGTGGATTTGTTCGGGGATGTAGGCAAAAATGATGTAGTTCATCCCACACAGGGGTATGAGCAGTAATGTGGACTTAGCTAGTCGCCTGTATGGGGAAACAGAGGCAGAGTCTTGCTACAGTGGCAATGTCAAACAAAGCATTTAGGTTGATGTACTATTTACACATTTATGACACTATAATCCAAAGCGACTAGCGAGCTACAAATGAATTATTCAGCTAAATCTGAATAATTCAGATTTATCTGATCATTATGCAACTTTAAACAACAAACCACAGAAATAATATCCCTACGTAAATCAAAAGCAATGCTTCTCAATGTGATATATAAATAATATTCACAATTCCACCTGAGGCGCAGTCACCATAAACGACCCAACTGGAAAAGCCAATAACAGAAACGTCGACATTTTGGTTAAAAAAAAACGGAAAAAGGCTTACGAGTACTGATTGGATTCTTTCCTTCCTATATCCGGACAGTTAATCTTCTGCTGCAGGATCCGAATGATGCGGATGAAGAGGATGAAGTTTACCTTGGAGGTGAACAAGAGGCAGCAGATCAGGCAGTGACACAGCGTGGTACAGGCGAGCGATGCGACGGCATTGACAGGCTTAACGGCTTACCAGGATCGCCAGGAGGATGGGAGTCTTGATGATCCACCAGGGAAGACCTTCGATGATGTCCCAGCACCTTTTGAATTCACATGGAGGAGAGATGGAGGGGGGATGGAGCAGAGACAAAGGAGACACACACTTTAGAAGCTTTAGAAGATCTTGCAAGCAAACTAATCAATTTTTTTCCGTTCAATATCCGAATAGATGTGCTAATCAATAACCATATCAAATTCAAAAACATAAAAACAGTTACCCAGAATCCTTCATGTAAATCTTGGTCACCACCCACACGGTGATAAAGAGAGCTGGGACCCCTGCAAGCATAAAGTTTCGTTTTGATTTATATAACCAGATACCAGATAACCATGTCCAGGAAAATGCTATCAATAACACAGCACTTTGTTCAAACAAAGATAGCCACAATTCAACAAGACCAAATACAAAACAGGGCACAGAGCACGTCTGTTTGCAGAGCCATTTCATTTGTCTATCATTTCTTTTTTTATAGTTTCAGAATTAAACTAATGTTAAAATTTAGCAAGCTGGTCATTTCATCACGACAGACAAAAGGTATTGGTTCATCTAGAACAATGTTCAGAGTCCCAAGTTTCTATTTCCGGAAAATTTTTAGTAAGTGATTTCTTTGAACCACACGTTCACTGATAACTATTGTTAAATGCTGTCCAATCTAACAGTAAGCCATTTTTCAGAGATGAAAAATGTGCCAACTCTCTCAATATCATTACACAAGACTCAATTAACTCCTACACATGCTTATAATTTTGTTTTATACGGCACCCACTTCTATTCATTCTGTATAAGTAATATATCACATTACATAATTATATTATATAGTGTACTGCATTATTACAACTAAATGTGTGTCAAACACAAAATGAATAACAGCACAGCTCAGGCCAATATCAGTGCCCTCGCTCATGATGTCCTGATGACCGTTGACAGATGTCCGATGATAACGATTGGCTCTTACCCCAGCCAATCAAGACGTAGCACCAAAAGTATTTCTTCTCTGAGAAGAAGGAAACAGCCAATAGTGCATAGAGGTACAACCCCTCAACCAGCAGCCAGAAAAAGCTGACCATGATCCCATACTGAAAGAAGACCACCACTGCCTTGCAGCCCACCTGAGAGAGAAAGAGAGAGAGAGAGAGAGAGAGAGAGAGAGAGAGAGAGAGAGAGAGAGAGAGAGAGAGAGAGAGAGAGAGAGAGAGAGAGAGAGAGAGAGAGAGGAGAGAGAGAGAGAGAGAGAGAGAGAAGAATACCAATAAATAAAATAAGGAACAAAAAAGACAGAAGATAGCTCTCATCATTTTATGAGTCCTTGTTGGAGTTGTAAACACACATATTTATGGTACTATGCTGTACAACTGTGGGCCTTTTTCACCTTGTTGCCATCTGGTCCTAAACTCTAGGGCGGGTTTCCCCTCCCCAGCTGGGTTTAGAGCCAAGATGGAACCAAGATGGCCGCTGGGTGAACGAGGCCCATCGTGGTGAGATTAATCACGGTGTCCCAATGCACAGTAAATAGCCCCGGTAACAAAGCGGGGGGGGGGGGGGGGGGGGGGGGGGGGGGGGAAACTGGATGGTTGCGTTCATTGGAAATAGCGTGTTTAGTTTGCTATAGCCCAAGTAAACAGAGATGTTATTCTTGGAGCCACTGAGATACAACACGGGGCCTCTCTGGGGTAGATCACACTAAAACAACACAAAATGGCGACGCCCATATTGGCTGTGTCTGTCATAGGATGATTAGGGCCACAGGTTATCATCTGTGCAATGAATCCTGATGCAGAGCTGCGGAGAGAGAGCTCTACCGTGGGTCCCGAGGATTTATCAATGCTCGTCGTATATAAACAACACGCTCAAGATAGAAAGTGATACTTGGCTGACACAGTTAAGTTGTTAATATTGAAATGTATTACTTCGTTGGAAGTCTCCGGACATTTTATCGTGTGAGTTGCTTTCAATCTTTGCCATG
>JAXIVH010000007.1:6376438-6419253 GCA_036785325.1 Urophycis tenuis | reverse complement strand
TCTCAATCCAATCTCTGTGGCGCCAAGTTTGGTAATGCTTGTTTTCGTCTTTCTAGGGCTTATAAAAGCTATGATGGATCACGGTGAAGAGGTGAAGCGATATCTGTTAACACAGGGCTGAACATTTTGAGGTTTTGGGCTAAAATAGTTTTTCCGCTATCTTTTTAACTTTTCCTGCTAACGTTCCTTTGGTTCTCTCTTCCTTGTTTGTTGCTTTCCTTCTCTCTTTATTTGTCTCTCTTTTCTTTTATTCTTTCTCTCCATATAATCTCTATAATCTCTATAATAATCAATATTATAATCGATATAATCTATATAATCTATGTAATCTCAATATAATCTTATAGTCACTATATAATCTCTTAATCTCTATAATATATGTAATCTCTATAGAATCCCATTGCCTGTGCGTCCCCCACCCGCCTCCTTGGTGCATTGGGGTGTAAACTCTCCTATATCACCCACCTCGTGAAAAATGTCTCCCCGATGCCCCGAATTCAAACTAAACTCTTGCAAACACTCCTCCAAACAACCGCCAGAGAGCTCAAGCAATGCTCTACTTCATCACACGCTCTCAAGAGAATGTCAGGCACGCGCTCACACAGTGAAACGCCGGAGCAGCCTACATGTGTGTTACATGTGTTACCTATCAGCATATCTGTTCATACTGTATATCAAATATCACTGTATATCACGGACCCGTCTATTGGTCTGATGTACCCAATTTGGTCTGATGTACCCAAAAGTACCCTGTACTTTTTCTCTGAGGTTCATTTGATAATTCAGTACAGGTAAATTTCCACCACAACAACAGCTGTAGCCCCCCCACAACCCCCCCCCCCCCCCCCCCCCCCCCCACACACACACACACACACACACATACAACACACACACACACAGAGGCTTCTTCCTCTTCTGTGACTTCAACCCCCTTATGAAACCTTCAGTAATCTATCATCTATTCCCCCCCCCCCCCCCCCCCCCCCCCACAACGGTCAGGGTCAAGCCCAGCTCCCATGTGGGTCTCATCACGAGTTCCAGGAAGGCCCCCTTTTGGTTTTCCACCGTGAACCCTGCAGCACGTCCCTTGCCCCCTCAGGCCCCCCCACTATGCAGCCTCTGGAGCGCAGGGCCTGAACACGACACAGGAAATGAGGAAAAGATGGCCGACCTCCTCCCTGGACACCTTTTGTCTATGAATGATGAATTATTTTTGTCGACGAAGACGCCAAACACTGCATAAGAAAAACCTAAGATGTAAGCCACTGTTGAGTTATTTGGATTAGCGGCTCGAGTAACACCAACCAATCAGTTGGATATTGTCAGCAAATTTCAAAATAGAACACACACCGCAGAGGTATCACACTTCCTGTCCTGATAAAAATCAGATAGGAAGTCAGACAGCATTAGTTGTCAGATACACAGCATGTATTGTAATGGGGCCAGCACCCCGGATCCTGCCTAAAGACCCGCTCACTGGAAACCACCTTAGACGGCACGCGACCAAGAGCACGACCGAGCCATCGGTGTCTTCAGAGAGTCAGAGAGGTGCATGGCGGGGTGGGGATGAAGTGGCCACCTTCACCACTTTATTACGGCAAAACAGACTCACAAGACCGGAGGCCTGTACCTGCCGGACGAATACAAACAAGCAAGATGAGGTGCATTGTGGGAATTAATAGGCACTGCGATAGAAAGAGGGAGGAGGGGGGGGAGAGAGAGTGTGAGTGAGAGAAGGTTACAAATAAGAAATAAGGAACAAAAACAAAACAGAGAGAAGTTAGCTCCGAGCATTTTATGAGTCCCCATTGCAGTTGTAAACCCACATGTTTATGGGTGCTATACTGTACAACTGTGGACCTTAGTCACCTAGTTTCCATCTTGGATCTTTGCATATGTATGGTGAATTCTTAAGCATCATTGTTTGGCTTATGCATAATTCAACTTCTTCTGTGTTCATTCTCTATGATAGAGAATGAAACAGAATGTGCCAGTAGAAACCAAACAAGTTTTTCTAGACGGAGACTGAAGATAAATGTTTCAGTTGGTCTCAGTGTTCTTGTGTTAGTTAACACCAACACAAGAAAGGCGACGTTGGTTGTTCATTCATTCTTCTTGGCCAACTCTACTTTGACTCCAAGTTCAAAGGGGTCAGGGACCAGTCAGGACACAGGCTGACCAGAAGTGTCCTACAGAACGGTAAACCAACAGTACATTCTACAGAACCCCACAGGTTAATCACTGATGGGTGAGTGCCTCCAGTCAACACACAGCGCCCAAAAGCACGCCACTTACCACCGCGCAAACACACGCATGCACGGCCTCGCCCCCTCTTCTGTATCGCTCTTTCACTCACTCTGTCCCCTGCTCTGTCTCTTTCCCTCTCTCCATCTCCCTCTCTGTCTCTCTTTCGCTCCCTCTATCTCCTTCTGTCTCTATTTCCCTCTCTCTATCTCCATCTCACCCTCTTTCCCTCTCTCTATCTCTATCTCCCTCTCTCCATCTCCATCTCCCCCTCTTTCCCTCTCTCTATCTCTATCTCCCTCTCTCCATCTCCATCTCCCCCTCTTTCCCTCTCTCTATCTCTATCTCCCTCTCTCTATCTCCATCTCCCTCTCTGACTCTCTTTCCCTCTCTCTGTCTCCTTTTGTCTCTATTTCCCTCTCTCCATCTCCCTCTCACTTTCCCTCTCTCTATCTCTATCACCCTCTCTCTTCCCCTCTCTCTATCTCTATCTCTATCACCCTCTCTCTTCCCCTCTCTCTATCTCTATCTCTATCTCTATCACCCTCTCTTTTCCCCTCTCTCTATCTCTATCTCCCTCTCTCTATCTCTCTCTATCTCCAGCTCTCTGAGTCACTTTGTTATCTCTCTGTTTTCTCTTGAACTTCATCACACTCTCAGACATCACACGTCACAGTGTTCTGAATGGGGGGGTTTTGGAGGACTCGGGGGTCTTACCCATGCGGGGGTGGCTGCTGAAGTAGGAGAAGTACTTGGGACAGGGAAGTGTGACCACTTCCTCCAGGCCGGCACTGGGCCAACACATCAACTTGTCCCACATCCCAGTGCATCCTGGGAGAGAGAGAGAGAGAGAGAGAGAGAGAGAGAGAGAGAGAGAGAGAGAGAGAGAGAGAGAGAGAGAGAGAGAGAGAGAGAGAGAGAGAGAGACAGAGACAGAGACAGAGACAGAGAGAGAGAGAGAGAGAGAGAGAGAGAGAGAGAGAGAGAGAGAGAGAGAGAGAGAGAGAGACATAGGGGGACAGGGGAAAAGGAGAGAGGGAGAGAGACCTCTGTTGAGAAGAAGATCTGAACATTTTACATGCTGGATAAAGATAACCATCCCATCACTTTCCAAACTGCAGGCATGTACACCAGTGAAGGTAGCCGCACCTGTTTCTTAACAGTGCAGTTGTGTAACTCTATCGTCCACATTTTTTTCTCACCCCAAAAAGTGGAGGAGGTGACTCCACCACCACAAAAAACAAAACAAAACAAACCCAAGCCAACTGATTTCCGTTTTCCCCAGACTCTGGATCGGAAGAGCCCTCCATCACTAACCACATGTGTCCCCTCGTAGGCAGCATTACTGATTCGATTTCCATGTTAACGAACACATTCTGATCAGCAGCAGCAAGACCCCCCCCCCCCCCCGCCTGGGGCTACTACAATGAGAAAATGCAGGACCAGTAGGGGACGGTCATTAAGTGAGCGGTTTTTTTTTTACTGTGTCCACTGAACATTTGCCAGTGAGAACACAACTGATTATGCACAGTTGTGTTCTCAGTTCCGCGGGGCATGGAAAGCTATTTTAAACAGTTTTTCACTCCCTGCGACACCCAATTTTAGAAAGCGGGTTAAATGGCAAAGGGTCAAAAGTAGAAGAGAAAGCCAATCAAAACATCAGTGGATGTTAATCGACTTCAAAATCCAATGACGTGGTGTATTTGCAAAAGGCTGAACAAAAGCAGGGAGTATCATGGTTTCTAGAACCATGATACACAGTGAGTTTTAAAATGTCATTTCTAAAGTGTGTTTCGAAGTGTGACGCGACCAATTCGCCGGTTGTTTTGAAACACAAGGCAGCGCCTGTCAGCCTGTTTCAGAGCGCTTCTCCCATTGTCGCTCGCCGCTGGGCTCATTTTCATATCAAAACACACTTTGAGGAACCCGGTGTATGAAGCCATAACATGCTGATATGACTCCTGAATTCACAATACATTACATATATATACTGTATATACAATACCAGCATGAACAAAGCAAACCTGTGGTTCGGTTCTCTATGCGGCCCAGACAGAGGTCCCGCTCTCTCTCTATCTCCGCCTTGATCTCGCACAGCGAACGGACCTGGTGGGAAAAAGCACAGCGTTGGCTGCGTTGGCTAGTGTTGTTTTATACATCGGTGGACGGGTCAGATGCATTCATTGGCTGACGGGCGGTTGATACGCCCAGCTGTTTGTATTTGTGAAACACTTAACACATCCCAGAAAAACATCTGCAAGTGCTTAGCAAACTCAGGATCAAGAATGTGATTCATAACCCGATAATCTCACCCATGCAAGGGATTTGTCTCGGCGTCCAATGACATGACATTTGATAAAGTTTGTTCAAATAAATGTATTTTCAAATGAATTTTCAAATTCACCTCTACAGTGACCTTCACGCCTGACCTGGTGAGAAGACAACTGATTAGACTTCACTCTGGCAAAGCGGCGGGCCCTGATGGTGTGTTCCCCAGGGTAAAGTGATGGTAAAAGTCCTCTTCAAAACTCACAAGTGTAAGGAAAAAGTTAGTGAATTCAACACTCCATCGAAATGTATTGACAACTGGAATAATTGAATACTTGAAATTAGATGGAGTGTTGAATTCACTAACTTTTTTCCTTACACTTGTGAGTTTTGAAGAGGACTTTTACGAACTTATCCGGAAAGACGGAAGAGACGTTGACGCAGCAGTAGCCTTAGCAACAGCGAGTTGAAGCTATCAGAAAAGTGCTCTTTTAAATAAACTCCTGGTGTACTTACAAACTTTAAAATGCCTTGTTTTGTGAGTACAGACCATATATGTACTACTACAGAAGTTGGTTAACAATCCATGCATTATTTGTGGGGTAATTTACGAGATATACACATTGTACCGGACACTCCAATACTAAGCCATTTGGCTGATACCCAGGCGCGTAGAATACGGTGGGGACGGTGGGGACGCGTACCTACCATTTTTTGTCATGAGTCATTTTGTACCCACCACTTTTTATGAAAGAATCCCCCGTGTGGGACTCGCACCGGTGTCTTTCACCACTACGTCAGTAAATGCAGTCCGAGTTACGTCAAGCTCGATGAAGAGAGAAGAACTCTACTCTTACAAGTCACTTTAGTATGACAGGGTCACAAGCAGACTTTTCACGCGGTCACGAGCGGAGTGGTAGTGGTATCCCAAGATGCCATAGTGCGTTGAGTAATGGTGCTCCCTGACTCATCCCAAAAACAACAGTCAACAAAGTGAACGTAATGAAACAGTGAAATGCAACCCAACATGTCCTGAACATTCGCCTCCAAACCCTATCTAATAGCAATAACATGTAATGACACAGAATGCCAGAATGTCGCAATGCATTCTGGGAAACACTCCCCGAACACGTTACAATATCCACGATTTCCTCAGGCAAGTACAACAAGTTAAACTGATAATACAAGAAAACACAAAAGCATTAAACTATCCATCCATCCATCCATCCATCCATATCCTCCGCTTATCCAGGGTCGGGTCGCGGGGGCAGCAGCCTGAGGAGAGAAGCCCAAACTTCCCTCTCCCCAGCCACTTCGTCCAGCTCTTCCGGGGGGATCCCGAGGCGTTCCCAGGCCAGCCGAGAGACATAGTCCCTCCAGCGTGTCCTGGGTCTTCCCCGGGGCCTCCTCCCGGAGGGACGTGCCCGGAACACCTCCCCAGGGAGGCGTCCAGGAGGCATCCTCACTAGATGCCCGAGCCACCGCAACTGGCTCCTCTCGATGCGGAGGAGCAGCGGTTCTACTCTGAGCCCCTCCCGGATGACCGAGCTTCTCACCCTATCTCTAAGGGAGAGCCCGGACACCCTGCGGAGGAAACTCATTTCGGCCGCTTGTATTCGCGATCTCGTTCTTTCGGTCACTACCCACAGCTCGTGACCATAGGTGAGGGTAGGAACGTAGATTGACCGGTAAATCGAGAGCTTCGCCTTTAGGCTCAGCTCCTTCTTCACCATGACGGACCGGTGCAGAGCCCGCATCACTGCCGACGCCGCACCGATCCGTCGGTCAATCTCCCGCTCCATCCTCCCCTCACTCGTGAACAAGACCCCGAGATACTTGAACACCTCCACTTGAGGCAGGATCTCCTCCCCGACCCGGAGAGTGCACTCCACCCTTTTCCGGCTGAGAACCATGGCCTCGGATTTGGAGGTGCTGATCCTCATCCCAGCCGCTTCACATTCGGCTGCGAACCGCTCCAGTGAGAGCTGAAGGTCACGGCCCGATGAAGCCAACAGGACAAGATCATCTGCGAAAAGCAGTGACGCAATCCTGAGGCCACCGAACCGTAGCCCCTCAACGCCCTGGCTGCGCCTAGAAATTCTGTCCATAAAAGTTGTGAACAGAATCGGTGACAAAGGGCAGCCCTGGCGGAGGCCAACTCTCACCGGAAACAGGCTCGACTTACTGCCGGCAATGCGGACCAAGCTCTGGCACCGGGAGTACAGGGACCCGATGGCCCGTAACAGCGGGCCCGGTACCCCATACTCCCGGAGCACCCCCCACAGGGCTCCCCGAGGGACACGGTCGAACGCCTTCTCCAAGTCCACAAAGCACATGTAGACTGGTTGGGCGAACTCCCATGCACCCTCGAGTACCGCGCCAAGGGTATAGAGCTGGTCCACAGTTCCACGGCCGGAACGAAAACCACATTGCTCCTCCTGAATCCGAGGTTCGACTATCCTACGGACCCTCCTCTCCAGGACCCCCGAATAGACCTTACCGGGGAGGCTGAGGAGTGTGATCCCCCTGTAGTTGGAGCACACCCTCCGGTCCCCCTTTTTGAAGAGGGGAACCACCACCCCGGTCTGCCAATCCAGAGGCACTGCCCCCGATGTCCACGCGATGCTGCAGAGGTTGTCAACCAAGACAGCCCCACAACATCCAGGGCCTTTAGGAACTCGGGGTGGATCTCGTCCACCCCCGGGGCCTTGCCATTAAACTAATTTACACAAAATAGAAACAACATTTAATTTGATTTGTGTCCGATGACGAGAGAGAGACGGAGAGAGAGCTAGCACTTTGGTAGAGAGACATAGAGTAACAATAACAGAGAGTGAGCGCCGGTCTCAATAAAGCCGTTAATCAGAGAAATGAAACGTTATTTCTCGATTGTTTCACAGCGGTTACATTCAGCAGGTAGACACGG
Source organism: Urophycis tenuis (assembly GCA_036785325.1). NCBI lineage: Eukaryota > Metazoa > Chordata > Actinopteri > Gadiformes > Phycidae > Urophycis > Urophycis tenuis. The sequence continues at coordinate 6,411,815 of JAXIVH010000007.1, read as the reverse complement.
CCATGAACTGCACCTATCTGAATCACATTATCCAATGAAAAGTATTAGAGCTCTGTGCGTGAGCATAGTCAAAACATCACGTCTCTGTGTGTGTGTGTGTGTGTTTGTGTGTGTGTGCGTGTGTGTGTGTGTCATCATCACATTTTTGTATACATTTTTATTAATTAACATGACCTGCGCGAAAGGGGGAAAAAATGAATGCGCGTCATTGTACCCAGCACTTCTGAAAATGCACTTCCGAATGCGTCTCTGTCCCCAGCACATTTCAAACCAAACCTACGCCCATGCTGATACCCCTAAACTTGATAAATATTGACCGTCGCTAAAAATGCATCTGAGGGGTTATTTGGCTGGATTATTGGTGGAAATTACCTCAGGGTGAATTTTACTCCGAACCATCACTTTAAAGCCTGTGCCCCCCAGCTGTGTGGAGTTCTTAATCATGTCTTCAACCTGAGCCTGCACCTCCAGAAGGTCCCTCTGATGTGGAAGACGTCCTGCCTCGTTCCTGTCCCAAAGACGCTGCGCCCCAGCAGCCCTAAGGACTACTCGCCCTCTCTTTACCACCCTGGCTCAGCGGAAGAGTACCTTCAGCAGAAGACTCCTCTCACCAAGATGCACCACAGAGCGTCAAAGGAAATCATTCCTGCCTGTGGTCATCAAACTTTACAATTTATCACTGTCATCTACATAATAGGTTATCCATTCTTTTTGCATAACTGTAATTTCATTTCATTTCACTGTAATTTCATTTGACTACATCATCTCTCTGCACTACTGGTCATACAAAAAATCCGACATGCTATACATCCTTGTGTATGCTATTACCTAGTAGTGTATGCCTGGATGTATGTACATTTATGTATATTTTCATTTCTTTATGTATATTTTTGTATATTTTACTACATAGGTTTATATTTACATAGGTTTATATTTTTTACATAGGTGTACATTATATATTTATATATTTAACACTCTACTATACGTAGAGTGTCCTCTTTATTTTATTTTATTTTACTTTTTACTGGAGTATTGTGACGAACGCAATTTCCCTCAGGGATCAATAAAGTATGTCTGTCTGTCTGTCTGTCTGTCTGTCTGTCCGATGTAAAAGCTCAAAAAGCAGGTCAGGATTCATGCGCAGGGCTGGTTGATACCAGTATCCTATCTTCCCATATCACCAGTGTCCTATCACATTCACACCCCACCTCACATTGTTAGCATGTTCCCATATGATGCATCTGTTCACTGAACAAGAGTGATAATACTACAGTATATTCTTACATTGATTACGGTACAACTCGCGCATGGTGCACCCCTAGTCTACTCTATAGTATGTCTATGGAGGACATTTGGGGTGCACACATATATCCTGCAGGGGACCTTTTGATAAATAGCGACTGTTTGTCTGCGAAGCCTTGAGGAGCCAAAGGCCGGTGGGCAGCAGCTACTGAAAGGAGTCGGAAAGAGTATTTTTTCTTACGACTCATTTTGATGTGGAAAAGGGGGAGCTGGCGGTGCCCACCGTAGTCGCGGTGTTGGTGGAGAGAACGTCAGCGAGCGACACAGTGCTGTTCTGGAGTCTAAAGGCAGCTCCGCTGTGACGACCCAACGAGGGACGCGGCGAGAGACCTCGACAGGACAAGAGGAGAGAGTCTCCGAAAGAATATATTTGGCCTAGCTGTTGCCAAAACCTGGCCTCAGCTAAACTTGTCCCATCGATATCTGGTTGATTGTTATGACGCGTGTAACACAGATTCTGTAGCAGAACATTTTCATCATTCAGGTGTGTGCGTGTGCGTGTGCGTGTGTGTGTGTGTGTGTGTGTGTGTGTGTGTGTGCGTGTGTCTGTGTGTGTATGTGTGCGTGTACGTACGTGTGAGTGTCTGTGTGCGTGTACGTACGTGCGAGTGTCTGTGTGCGTGTACGTACGTGCCTGTGTCTGTGTGCGTGTACGTACGTGTGAGTGTCTGTGTGCGTGTACGTACGTGTGTGTGTATGTGTGCGTGTACGTACGTGCGAGTGTCTGTGTGCGTGTACGTACGTGTGTGTGTATGTGTGCGTGTACGTACGTGCGAGTGTCTGTGTGCGTGTACGTACGTATGAGTGTCTGTGTGTGTGTATGTGTGCGTGCGCGTGTGTGCGTCTCAATACCATCACCCCCCACATAGCTCCCATGTATCTCATAAAAGACTCAATCCAATCGCGTCCCCTACGGCTGTTCCTCTTGGCCGGTCGTCACGTCGCCAGCGGATGGAGGCAGCAGATTTATAGCTGTTACTTAACAAGATGAGTCGTTTGGAAGAGCACATTAATCACGGCCGGTGTGTGTGTGTGTGTGTGTGTGTGTGTGTGTGTGTGTGTGTGTGTGTGTGTGTGTGTGTGGGGCTATTGTTTCCAGTCATATAATTAAAGCATACGGCTCGATAAGACGTCTCTCTCTCTCTCTCTCTCTCTCTCTCTCTCTCTCTTTCTCTCTTTCTCTCTCTCTCTCTCTCTTTATCTCCCCCTCTCTATCTCTCTCCCTCTCTGTCGCAAGGTGACCAGAGGAGTGTGAGGTCTTCATCTTTATCGGTGGTCTCATCACTGTGGTGTTAGGGTGAGCACCCCTCTCCTCTCGCTGCTCTAATGATAAACCTTCCGTGCGTCTTCACGCGGCTGCAGGGAGGATGTGAAGGGGCTGTGAAGAGAGACGGCTTCTAAAAACAACCGACCCGACAGGTGGGATGGATTCCCGAATCCAAGGGAACCAATGTTTTTTGGATATAGATAGCCTACATTGGGCATTTCGTCTCAGAACGTCCCCCTAACATCCCTGGTACAATAGAACAATAAGAAAGTTGTGGATGATGGATTTATGTGCATGTTGAAAGATGTCCTCTCATCTCACCACAACCAGTGAAATAACTTTCATATTTTCATATTTCAAATTTGGCCACTTAGTCATCATCAAATACATTTCATAAGGGGTTTATGACACTAACCTTAAGTATTCCATCTTCTTTTTCACGTTTGCCTTTTTAATATACTTTATTTTTGTAGCTGTATTTGTCCTTGCGTCACGTGAGAACGACGCTGTCAACGCCTCGCGTCTCTTACAATGTGATAGACAGCACTTCGATCAGGTAGGGAAACACACTCACACACCTCCTCACATTCTCGGATGACTCAGAAATATTTGTCTTGGAGACCATCGTATGGAATAAAGGAGGCTGTTGCCATGGCATCATTTGTTGCAAAGAGAGATGGCCCATGGTCAACCACTTTAACAAGCGCGGCTCGTGAAGACAAATAGCCCACAATGTTACAACAGAAAATAAATCTGGCTATTCAACACCTTCTCACGCAGTATAAAAATATCCAGCCTATCAAGACTGCTGAACACTCTTGCACAATGCAACTTCTGCAACCGTAAGCTATTTGGTGCCCGTTTCTGCTAAAATGTTAAATCTGGGCCACTTTCGACTCTCCACAAAGCGTAAATGTCACAATAACAGCAGTCGGGGTGCGAGTTTGTTCCCCACGCGAATGAAGGTACGCTGGCCCCGCGCCCCGCTGGGTGCGTGCACGCGCAACATTACCTGAAGTCTTGTTGCGGACAGATGGCGATACGATCACGATACGATATTAAAGTTTAGTGAACTAACTTCAATAACTGTTCATCCAGCCAAGAAATTGTTAAAAAAAAATACTCACCTGCTTAAGTACAGTGAGTAAAAGTGAGTAAAAAGGTAAAAAGGCGATAAGTTACTCACGGATTCCAGGAGTGCGGAGAAGAGAATAAAAAATAGGCTTTTTGAAACTTCTCTTTTCATAATGATTAAAAAAAAAATCTGTCAACTGTTGTAAATTCTCCGATTGAAGTACTCAATCATCAAACCCCTGTTGATCTTAAAAGAGGCGCCCTCGTTCGCTGATCGTCCCTGTAAGTGTGACTGGAGACCGTGGAGACCGGAGCCTGGTGTGGGGGTCCTCCTCCTCCTCTTCCACGTGTGGTTTACCTTGAATAGCGAGAGACAGCCAATCAAATGTCTTGGGGAAACGTCAGTCGATCAACATTTGAGTCGAACGTGAAAGTCGCGCCCCAACGGGCGAAAGATCTCCGTTACCGCAGAACGTCGAGCGGAACGATGTGGAGAGCACGTAGGAATGCATTCCGTATTGACGAACATTTGGCTTTATAGTGACGTGGATGTTAGTGTGCATGTTGAGGAATGTAGACAAGTTAACGTTGAAGTCACTTTTTCTTTTTTAGGCCTTGGTTGAACTGATGATGGAGGCCTAATAAGGAGGCAAAAAAGTCACACGCGCATAATTTAGACCTAATGCAAAATGCAATTTAAAAAATTCTAACGCAACAACTGGTCAATAATGTAGTACATGTGCTGAGTATTGCATCGAGCTTTTGGCCCATAGACACTATTACATCATGCTTAAGTTATTACTTTACCAATATGTTAAATATGTTTGCCTTTGCATCAATTCATTATGATTAAACAAGGTTGTAGGTCAATTGTACTAATAAAACATACGCAAGAAACTATAGGCCTATATTGGGAGATGTATAAATATTCTACTTTTATTCTACTTTTAACTGAATATATTTTACTTGATTAAAAAAATATGATTGTTCATTGAATTGTCAATAATAATTCAAATGTAAAATAAAGAATCAGAATCTCCTGATCTACAACATCCATGATCTGTCTAAAGCATGAAGTATCTGTGCTTTGGTTCGTAAAAACAAAAAAAACAAAAAAAAAACAAAAAAAAACGTGTGAAAACGGTAAAAACATGCGTGCACATTTTTTCTTTCTTCGATGAACTAAGCGTCCCTGTGTTCGTATACCCTCACACCTATACATGAGGGGAACCAGATTTGGGGATCAGGCGGCTGTTTACAGATGAACCATCGGTGTTTTGGGTCGTCAGACGAGGAGCTGTTTCCGTGCTTGTGACGACAGCGTCCCCGCTGGTCTCGCAGGCCCTCGAACCCTGACTCGGCCGCCGCGCTCCCATGCTCACCGTCTATAGGGACTGATGCAGTTGAACGTTTACACATTTGCAACCAAAACACCACAGCACACACACACACACACCCTTGACCTTTCCCCCCCCCCCCCCCCCCCCCCCCCCCCCCCACACACACACACACACACAGGGGATATGGGTGGGAGGCATACAGACAGACCGCATACATACAGTATATGTATGTATACAGTGCATACGGCAAAGAAAAGGGTAAAGGGGCATTTAGCAGACGCTTTTGTCCTAAGCGACTTACAATCAGTACATTTGTGGTGGGGTTCGACATGTGGACAGTTGGAGGAGGGGGGGGATCAAGGGGATCGAACCGCCGACCCTACGGTTAGTGGACGACCCGCTCTGTCCACCCGCTCTACCCACTGAGCTACATACATGTACATACATAGTGTTTTGTGTCATCATGCCCCGGGCAGGAAGTCCTCCTATTGGGTGAAAGCGCTCTGCAGTGAGGTTGCTGGACAGAAGCCTCACTTGTCATCATGGCTGACCACGGGTTCCACCAGATGCCCAGGTCACATGGACGGACGTGGGCACCATCCATGACTCCAGAGGGCCGATGCCGTCTCTTCCTTGTTCCTTTCATTGTCTTCCGATTGCGCAATAATCACAATCTATCTTCTCCAAGGTAATCTCTCTCCTGGTTGGCGGTTTCGGGGGAGAAAGTTGAAAGACATTTTTCGTCAGGCTCTCCTACGATGAAGGAGAAAAAATGTCCAGAAGTCCAAAACGTGTTCGGAAAATCAATAGGATTATTTTTTTGTATTCCTTACAGGCATCAATAAGGCCTTGCTTTTTTAGTGTGCACGCAATCATACACACACGCGCATACGCGCACACAAACCCTCACATAGACACACACACACACACACACAAACACACACGCACTCACTCCCTGGCCTTCAATCATCCTCCTCTTCTTCTTCTACCCCTTGATCTCTGTTGCTATGAGATTAGGCTGCAGCAGAAATAATTCCTCCAGAAGTATATTTGACCTTAGCCACGAGCCACCAGGTGTACGCGGCGATCCCCTCCACGGAGCGCCCTATGAAAACCTCATTCTTATGCGACTGTAATTTAACGGCAATAAGTTCAACCAGCATTGCAGACCGACATCACGGCTGGTGCTGTTTGTTTGGGCATACCTTTGTCAGGAAGTCCGTGGAACGTCGCATTGCCAGCGGCCTGCAGAGATTGGATGCTTCAGACTCCGCAAGCTGCACGCACATGACCAACGTGGATGTGGTGGCGTGCAGCCAACCTGGCCTGTACACGTTTGGGTTGAAAAGCAAAGCATGTCATGTCATACGTGTCATGCATTAACAGCACCGTTGGTCAATAGTGCATCATGAATTGTAATAACAAATGTAACAAATGTGGCTTCTCAACAAATGTGGTTCTTAACAAATCAATCGTGGAAAAGCTACCGATACTTTAATAAATCCATTACACATGTTAATTTCTTTGTTGACCATTACTGAACATGAAGGTGCTAAACCTCCGGGATTACTGACTACTTGACAGGCAGGCCACAGTTTGTCCGTCTGGGCAGTGTACTGTCTGACGTGGTGGTCAGTGATACAGGAGCTCCACAGGGAACTGGGCTATCTCCCTTCCTCTTCACCTTGTACACCACTGACTTTCAGTACAACTCTGAGTCATGTCATCTGCAAAAGTTGTCTGATGACTCAGCTGTTGTCGGGTGCATAAGAGGTGGAGAGGAGGGTGAGTACAGGAAGCTGGTAGACAACTTTGTGGAGTGGTCCGAACAGAATCACCTGAGGCTGAAACAACAAGAAGACAACAACAAGACCAGAGAGATGGTGATCGAATTCGGGAGGACCAAGAGAATGCCTTCACAGCCACTGCGGATCAGGGGGGACGTGGTGGAGGAGGTGGAGGATTATAAGTACTTGGGGGTGATGATCGGCAACAGACTGAACTGGAAATCTAACACCGAGGCTGTGTACAAGAAGGGGATGAGAAGTCTCTATTTCCTGAGGAAGCTGAGATCTTTCAACGTGTGCAGTAAGATGTTGGAAATCTTCTACCAGTCTGTTGTTGCTAGCACCATTTTCTTTGCTGCTGTGTGTTGGGGCAGCAGCACCAGAGCCAGCGACAACAAAAGACTTGATAAAATCATCAAGAAGGCTGGCTCTGTACTAGGTCTCGGGCTGGAGTCTTTTGAGTCTGTGGTGGAGAGGAGAATGCTGAAAAAACTGTTATCCATCATTGACAATGACCAGCACCCTCTCCATCAAACAGTGGTCAGACAGCGGAGCACCTTCTCTCACAGGCTGCTCCAGCTCCGCTGTCGAAGGGACAGATATAGGAAATCATTCCTACCACATTCCATTACACTGTACAATAACAGCCAATGACTTATTACAACAGTCTCCAAGCACCTTATATTTCCTTATATTCTGTACATTGTTCTTTACTTGCACTAAAATTTGTTTATATTTAGTTTATATTTTTAATATATATATGGTTTTTTTTATACATACATACACTTTTTATTTCTACATTGCATTCATTCTTTGTATTCCAATGGTGCTGCTACGTTGCAATTTCCCAGCTTGGGATCAATAAAGTATTTCTATTTCTATTTCTATTTTTCAATGAGAGTCAATAGATAAAGGTTCAGCAAATAAATAAAAACAATGTCCATAGGTCTGCAGTGCTGTATGTAGTATGTAGTGCAACATGTAAATATACGAGCAGTGCAACATGTAAATATACAAGCAGACAGGCCGCTGACTTCCTTGTCAGCGGCCTGTCTGCAGTCACAGACCGCTAGGTCTCCATCAGGGCCCCAACCACTGAGTGTATACAACAGGCCCTAAGCTGTTGACTGGGTCTACAGCTGTCCTCACTGCTGCTGAGTAGGCCTACACCGGCCTACAAAACGGGACTACTTTTCTTTACATGACAGTATACTGTATCTTAAATCACCCACTCTCTCTCTCTCTCCCACCCTTTCGCTCTCATCCTCTCTCTTTGTCTTACTCTGTCACTTCTTGAGGCAAAAAGGAGGTTGAAACCGCAGTTTGCATTGCCAGTGAAAGGATAATCAACACCTCAGCGTCTTTTATGTTTCAGTTTTATGTTTCCGCCTGACGTCGCAGGTCGTCGCCAGCGGAGCGTCATCCTTTTGAGTCACGACCCTCAAGGACACCGCGCCTCACAGCCGCGCATGGATGGCGGAAGGACGGGCGAGTCTGAAAGCAGCTGGTGGCCAGCCAAATGTGGGGCGGCTGGCTAATAGAAACATGAAGCGCGCTCGGCGACGGGCGCGAGGTAGCGTTGCCATGGACATGATGATACACTTCCCCCAGGGGAAATTGGCGACAATGTAACAATGGCCGGCATATAATGTCATCGCCGTGTTAAGACATATTGCCCACAAATCGGCAATATGTTGACGTCACAGTCTGTCGCGCGAAGTCAGATTAGCAGGCCCCTGATGCCAAATTAAAAGAATCTTAAAAATAGTACAATTAAAATGATAATAACTTGTCTGCATAGTAGTTCATTTTAAAGCCACACATTTAAATTGAGCATCGTTTTGTAAAAAAAAAAAAAAAATCAAATTAAGATGTTTGATTAAAGTGTTCTATTAACATTTTCCAATTATTGCTGTAGACTAAAGGGGGGATATTAAATGTCCCATTCCATTTCATTGTGATATGCGACCCGACCCCGGATAAGCGGCAGAAATGGATGGATGGATGGATGGATGGATATACACACACTATAAAGGCTAGGCTATGACCTCAGGTCTGACACACACACGCACACGCACACGCACACGGCAATTCGCTGCTTTGTTGCCCTCTAGCGGTCAAACTCCCACAGAGCATATCTGATACTTCTATTCCATTGGATGCTACTGTGCGACGTAACAGAGACAAACAAGGAAACCAAAGTGAAACATAATCAGATTTTGTTTTCGTTTTGTTCGCTGTGAAGGGGACAGGGGTCACCATTCACTGATACCTGGTACGCTTTGAGGTAGTTATTTCGTCACATCATTTCATGTCTACTTTCTGCTAATGTGTATTAAAAAACTACCCGGTTAGATGCACAGTAACCTCGTTGTCTCCTCAGAGAAACCATGAGTGATCTTCCTGTTAACCCCTTGGTTTTGATTGGTGTGGGATCCAGTTTCGCTTTCTCCGGATTGTTTTATAAACTATACCAGGCCAAGAAAGAAGAATTGCGAAAGTTAAAAGTATGTGCAGGCTTAAACAACACGTCACACAACCCACAAACACTAAAGTAAAGTGTATGCGTGTGAATAGAAACATACCAATGCATGCATTACTTTTCATTTCAGGAAATACCCATTTTTAAGCCAGATCAGCATTTGTTAAAACTACTAAAGGCATCTACTTGCAAGCGATTCCAATATATTGCTGTAGAAGGTAAGGCAACGTCATTCGTTTACGATTTTTACATAAATGTTATACACGCATTAAAACCCACACATTGAAAAGGTCCACCGGTTTGACTGGACCTGTGGTTGGTTTGATCCTGAAGGACTGGTCCAGCCAGATGGGGAGCCGCTAGCTAGCGAGTTTGTTCCTCGATGCTTCGGAGTTGTCCAGAAGATATTCGAGGAGGAACACTGGGAGTACTGGAACTCCATGACTAAAACCTGGTAACATCCACTTGGGGATCTCAGTGCAATAGGAAATACAAAAATATTGTTTAGCTGGTTAGAAGATGCTTTCAACCCCAATCGACTCTTTAGATGTCATTAATGAGCAGGGAGGGGCAGCCTACAGGTGGGTGGCATTGGCATTCAAAATCCAGAACTTCTTCAGTTCAGAGTCGACCTTGCTAAACATGTAAAGGCCTGCCCTTGTTATCTTTAAAGAGCATCGTCATACAAATCATTCAAAAACATCAACTGACATGAACCCTAACTAACACCAACACTAACTTCAGGAACTCACGGAGAACCAACCGGAAGCAGACCAACCACACGGTCCCCTTCAGCCTGGTGGCGCCGGGGGGCTACACCAGTGTCGGCAACGTCTACGTGAGGGTCAAGAACCCCCTGGAGGCCACGGGCCTGGACCTGGACCGGGTCCACCACCGTCTGCGGCGGGCCGCAGAGGGGGGCGTGTCGGGCGCCGTCCTCCAGGGTCTGAGCGGCGAGAGGGCCGTGGCCAAGGAGGAGAACGAGGAGCTGCTGCGGGTGGGCGCCACCGTCACGGGCTTCGGGGAGCTGGTTCTGGAGGCCGACGCGGGGGGGAGGGTGATGAAGCTGCAGGCGCCTCAGGACGGCCGTCCGTACATCCTGGTGTCCACGGACTACAAGAGCTACATGGCGCGGCACGAGAGCTCCGCCTCCATGTGGAAGACGCTGGCGGTGGTGTGCGGCGCCGTGGGAGCCTCCGTTTTGGCGGGAACCGTCTACGACCTCCTCAAGAAACCCAACGATAAATAGACCTTGAGAACCGTCTACGACCTCCTCAAGAAACCCAACGATAAATAGACCTTGAGAACCTTCTACGAGCTCCTCAAGAAACCCAACGATAAATAGACCTTGAGAACTTTCTACGGCCTCCTCAAGAAACACGACCATCAATAGGCCTTGAGATTTTATTAGTTATCTAGCGGGTTTCAAACCCGAAGTGATGGTGTGTGGGAGGGTTGGCTGCTTGTTGAAAAGAGTGATGATGAGGAGGCCTGCACAGATGAACCCATTGTGCTGAGCCTGTTATTATTGTATTGCAGCCAGTTAATATAATCCATAAGTGAATCTGGGTGAGATTGCCCTTGTCGGAGGTTAACCGGTAGAGCTAGGTATTAACACTGTCAAGAAAGGGGTTGGGCTCCCTTTGTATGCTGTGACAGTGTTATGAGGCTTACTGTACTGTATTCATTCCTTGCCTTATACCTTATCCCCCATAAGTGAATCCCAAGTATCTGGAGCCATGTGTCTGAATGGTTCTCTTCAATGGTGTCAAATAGCGTTTGTAGAATTCTATTACAGTATATATTTTTTACTAATTTTGATATATGATCAATAGATATCGTATTTTGCCAAAATGGTGTTAACGTGATATGTTTTCACCTAATTATTTGTTGCAAACTTGGTGATGGTACATATTTCTGATGGGATTAGTGAAACTATGATGTGTCCAGTTAGACTGTGAAAACCAAAAAATTCAAAGTGTTGAATTTAAAATTTAAACTCCACGATTAAAGAACAATTGACATTATGCTGAACTTGTTTTACCTCCGTCGTCTTCTGATCGTGAAATAACAGTCCTTGGTTTCCTAGTATAGGCGCGTCATCACCTTTTGAGTCACAAAGCTGAAGGACACATTATACAGCCGTGAATGGATTGACGTTGGAGGGAATTCAACAAAAGTTTGTAAAGTGTGGGGTACTGGGTGGAGATTGGGTAAAACAAATTACATAGAAAAATGAACTATTACATTTCAAACAGGATATACTATTGCCATGGAAATGGAAATGACACACCTGCTCCATGGGAACACACACACACACACACACACACACACACACACACACACACACACACACACACACACACACACACACACACACACACACACACACACACACACACACACACACACACACACACACACACACACACACACACACACACACACACGTTGAAACTCCTACTTGTAAAATATGCGCTTTTAGAATCTGGCCACTAGAGGGCAGCAAATCCACAAGATTACGAGGTGTCGTGTCATCGAGAAGACTTAAAAGGTGTACCCTTTATTTCAGTGGATGCTTGGGTACGACGCACCGCACAGACAACAGGTACATTTTCAGATGTTGTTTTCATTTCATTCGTTTCATTGTACAGGTGATGCCGGTCATCTTTCACTGATACCGTACGTTTTGAGGTCACTATTCTGTGGCCTTAATGTCTACTTTCTTCTAAAGTCTATTAAAAAACTACCTGGTTAGCTGGTACTCCTGCACAGTAACTTTGTTTTCTTGTCTCCTCAGTGACACCATGAGTGATCTGCGAATGAACCCCTTGGCTTTGATTGGCGTGGGATCCAGTTTCGGATTATCTGCATTATTTTACCATTTTTACCAGGTCAAGAAAGAAGAATTGCGACAGTTAAAAGTATGTGTAGGCTGAAGGAACACTTTACACAACCCACACAAGAAAAATGAAGACCTTGCTTGTGAGTGGCAACACACTAACGTATTAATTACTTTTCATCACAGGAAATTCTAATTTTCAAGCCAGATCAACATTTATTAGAATTACTAAAGGCGTCTCCTCGCAAGCGACTCCAATACATTGCTGTAGAAGGTAAGGATTCATCGTGTTTGGAGACTTTTTCTTTGCATCCATGAATGCCTTTCATATGACATAAAGGGAGTGTGTAATTTCTGCCGCTAGGAATCGCTTGGAAACATAGGAGTAGGCCTAACAATCTACCTGACGTGACTCAGGCAGCAGTCACGTTAACGGACGGGTTGACGTTTCAAGGTGTTTTTCACGTTGCGTTAGGACACTTTGTGCCATGACATTATAGTGAACGTCGACTGCCCAAACAGCTGTAGACAATATTGCGTAACGTGGGGAATGCATTCGTGGGGTAAACCAAGCGCTGTCACCCGTGGTCAAAACAACCATCCTAAAAAAACAAACAAACAAAAAAAACTTTATGAGCATGTTGAACGTTGTCGTAACTTTACAGCGTAATTGTACACATTAGCGTTTCCCACATAATTAAATTATACTTGTGGTGGTGGTCTGACGGGGGGTGGAATTTTGTTGGAAAGATATTCGATATCCAACAGACGTTCGTTCACCCTCTCTCAATTGCAGCGACGTGACGCTGTGAACTAAAGCCTTGCTCAGCGGTACGAGTCCCTGTGCGGTGTATAGGCCTACCCGGCCAAAAAACGGCCGGGCAGCTGAATTTCTCTCATTACAGCCCATGTTCAATTTCAAGTTTTCACTCTTCACTCAACCAATAGACTAAACAAAATGCAATTAAACCAGAGACGATTAACACTTTAGAATGTTACGAATGGCTTAAAATCGCTGTTTATGAGGGCACCCCATGATCCCACTGGCTGTACAACAGTATAAAGCTGGTCCAGAGCCGCGTAACCAACGGCGCTCCAGTGTGGCGCGCCAGAGCTATTCACCGACGGTCTGGTCAGTCAGTGTGTTAAGAGAGAGCGCATGTGATGCAAGAGAAACACACGGATGGAAAAAATATATAAATATATATATATAGGCTTAACATAGTCGTTTTTTAGATATTTTAATTTTAGATATTTAAAACCCACACACTAAAAAAAAGGCCCACCGGTTTGACTGAACCTGTGGTTGGTTTGATTATGAAGGTCTGGTCCAGCCAGATGGGGAGCCGCTGGCTAGCGAGTTTGTTCCTCGATGCTTCGGAGTTGTCCAGAAGATCTCAGAAAAGGAGCACTGGGAATACTGGAACTCCATGACTAAAACATGGTAACATCCACACTCAGGCAATAAATAACATTCACTGCCTGATTTACTACCCCCTGTATATGGGTTTGATTATTTGATTATTGTTGGGTGTTTGGTGATTCCCAGCCAAATGGTTCTGTGTTTGAACCCCAATGTTCTCAGCTGAAGGCTATCCTGGGGGCCGATCAGTGATGACGGCATCAAAGTTTATGTCGTAAAATACAGGCCACCACTAGAGAAACGGTGCTGCGGTCGAGTTGACTTTTCTAAACACCCCTGTCATCTTTAAAGAACCATAACTAACCCAAACACTAACATCCCATACCCCCCCCCCCCCCCCCCCAACTAACACAAACATTAACGAAGAGAAACACAAGCTAACATGAACAGTAACTTCAGGGACTCGCAGGAAAACAACTGGAAGCAGACCAACCACACGGTCCCCTTCAGTCTGGTGGCGCCCGGGGGCTACGCTAGCCCCGGCGGCACCAACGTCTACGTGAGGGTCAAGACCCCCCTGGAGGCCACGGGCCTGGACCTGGACCGGGTCCACTACCGTTTGCGTCACGCCGCAGAGGGGGGCGTGGCGGACGCCATCCTGGAGGACCTGAGCGGCGAGAGGGTCGTGGCCAAGGAGGAGAACGAGGAGCTGCTGCGGGTGGGCGCCACCGTCACGGGCCTCGGGGAGCTGGTTCTGGAGGCCGACGCGGGGGGGAGGGTGATGAAGCTGCAGGCGCCTCAGGACGGCCGTCCGTACGTCCTGGTGTCCACGGACTACGAGAGCTACGTGGCGCGGCACCAGAGCTCCGCCTCCATGTGGAAGATGCTGGCGGTGACGTGCTGTGTGCTGCAAGGCACTGTTTTGGTGGGAACCGTCTACGGCCTCCTCAAGAAATGACAAATAGGCCTTGGGGATTTGGTGGGTTTCGAACCCGAAAAGGTGTGTGTGTGTGTGGGAGGCTTGGCTTGTATTTGAAATGAGTGATGACAAGGAGGCCTGCTGAGATGAACCTACTGTGCTGAGCCAGTCATTATTGTATTGCAGCCAGTTAATGTAATCAGTCAATAAGTGAATCTGGGTGAGAATGGCCTTGTCTGAGGTGAACCGGTAGAACGAGGTATTAACACTGTAAAGAAAGGGGTTGGGCTGTGACAGTGTTATGAGAGGCTTACTGTACTGTATTCATTCGTTACCTTATACCTTGTCCCATGTGTCTGCAGAGTTCTTCTAAAGTTCTCAGTTTGTGTCAAACAGGGTTTCACTGTACAATTACAGTATTCTTTTTTACTTATTTAGGTATTTGATCAATTGGTAAATGTCTTTTGCGTTTAAGTGTTAATGTTAATGGTTTGTCTCTTCTTTGTTGCAAACTTTGTAGCTGGAGAATAACAGAGATATATTTATGATGAGGAATGGTGAAAATATGGTGTGTCCAATTAGATACTGAAAACTTGTCATAAGTGTCACTTGGATTTTAAGGGAAATCCAATGATTGAAGAAAAATACGGCATGGCAAAAGTTGAGCCTCTCCTAGAATGAGTTCAATCTGCAGCCACAGAATCAAACATGGTGTCAAAGTCAAAATTATGCACAGTGCTGCCTGCTAGTTACTATTGTTTAATTAGCATTAAACATTCATCCTGCTGGTATTCAATGATGCACTGCATCGAGTGCCACTTTTGTCAATGGGAGCCTTTTCTACCTGGATTGTAGTTTTCTATGAACTGGGTTCAAAACAATAAATAAACAAAATGACTACATTTCCCACAGGGGCTTCCTCTTTATTTGGATAAAGCCATTTCAGAGCACACGTGCGTGCCCTGTCAGGACACGGTGTGATATATTGCATCTTCTCTGGACCAGAGAAGAGGTGAGCGGTGACCACGCAGACCTCCACAGCAGAGGAACCCACTCCGCCCATCTGAATGCCCTTCAACAGTCTTTCAGTGCTACGGTTTAATCATCGCCGTCATTGGCCTTCGTCTTCAGAGGACTCATCCTCAGCCTCCTCCAGCCACTTGATGAACTTCTGCAGCTGGTTTTACACCAAAGATAAAAGAGGACGTCAGAGGGTTCTGTTCCTGGATGAGCATGGGCCGTTTACATGCATGTAAAGTGTGCCATTTTAATGTTGCTATTCATAGCAGTGGGTGCTTATCCCTGGTTCTAAGGGTAACCTAAACCCTGGTTCTAAGGGTTCCTAAACCCTGCTTCTAAGGGTTCCTAAACCCCGGTTCTATGGGTACCTACCCCCTGGTTCTTGCGCAGCTGCCGGCTCTTGTCCGTGGTGGCTCCCTGGGAGAACCAGCGCATGATGAGCTCCTCCTCCAGGATCTCCAGCTGGTACATGCTCATCAACACCTGGGGACCACCGCGTCAGACCCGTTACTATGGCGATACAACTGCCTGCCGTTTCCACAATGACCCTATAGTTATAATGCATCATGAGTTCAGGAGTCTGAAGGATGGATGTTCCAGAGGCGCACCTCCACGGAGAGGTTAGAAGGTATCTGGGACTGGTTAACATGCAGGGGATGGGGAGGCCGGTGGCGCTAAACACAGGTAATACTCCTTGTAGAGATCAGGTTCAATTTGCAGGTTCAATTATGATCTGTGATTCTGTGCGTCATGTCCAACTATCGAGGGTAAGAAAAGCCAACTTTCATTTAGACTTCATGATACGCGTTGGCCTTTGGGAACATCAATGAGAGTGTAGGGAGGAGAGACAGACAGGGATCTTATGGGTCCTGACCTTGACCATGGCAGGCCAGTGGTTCTCCTGCTCCAGGAAATGCTCCTCGAAGGCTGACAGACAGTCCAGGTGGTCCTGAGCCTTCTTCACGTAGTTCTTGAAGAGTGGTGCCCACCTCTTCATCAGCTGATGGTGTAGAAAGAGGAGACCGGGGATTGATGAAAACAAATAAGTGTCCTCTAACCAAGTCATCCACAGGTGAGGCTGTGGACACAGGGGATCGAACCCAGTACCTTCTTGCTGGGAGCCAAGCACTACATTATAAGTCAGGTTCTGTCAGTACTCACAGGCAAAAGGACGGCAGCATACTGGGCCGCGGAGAGCTGTATCCCCTGCTGTTGATGGAACGGGAACTCCAGCACCACCCTGGTGAGCATCTGCATCACCTCCTTCAGGGTGATGTTATAAGCGTACCTGGAAATGGAGAGATCGTCAGGGTAGCCGTGAAGCCAAAATGGCCGACAATGGAGAATGAAAGGGGATTGAAGCGTGTTGAGGGCGTTACTTCAGGGAGTTGATCTCGACCACCAGGTTGTCACAGCCGATGTTCTCCTCCAGGCCTCGCTGTAGAGTCCCCAGTACCTCCAACTCAAACACTGCACCGGGTGGGAGAGGAAAAAGCTCTATTACCCAGAACCACTCAGGAAAAAAAACCCACTGGACTACCATGAACGCAAGCACCAACAGGAGCACAGGTAAAATTGCCTCAAATTAATAGCTAAAAGAAAAGTTAAAGTCTAATTATGCTCCTGAAATGGACAGAAATATGTTACAAATCTAATAATTCTAAAAAAATATATTGAGATACTTGGACGAAGGAACCAGAACCATAACCCACAACCAGAACCCATAACCCATAATCAACCCCCCCCACCCTCCGCTAAGTTTCCCCCCGGCAGAATGACCCCTCACCTTTGACGTCGTCCATCTCAGGGGAGGGGATGACGGGGTCGTCGGGGTCATCTGGTTCGCTGGCCTCGCTGTCGCTCTCGGGGTCAGGGTTCAAAACCAACCCTGGAGGGAACCGCGAAAAACAGAAAGGAAGCGTCAAGCCATAATTAACCGAACCGTTTCATTGGGCATGAATGCGTTCTTCGCGGGGGGCCATCGCAGGCTCCCGAGGTTTTATCTCCCCCCCCACCACCTCACCCCAGAGGCACTGGGCCAGCTCCTCGTCTTCCGTGTCGTCCAGACCGCTGGTCCTCCACACATAGCCCCGCCCCTCCTCGCCCACCTCCGTCGGGTTGAACCCTGCACAGAACCAAGTGGGCCGAGAGGGTCTCGTTAGCTTCTGAGCGGGGGAAAAAGACGCACGCTTGTGTGGCGCCGGTCCAGCCGCTGTTCTGGCAATACTTCCTCCCCATTTTGCGTCATACCATAAACATCATTTTCCTCATGGGCTCAGTGCTGTTGAGACCCAATGCGTACCCTTCTGCTTGCTCTTCTCTTTACTCTGGCTGGCGTCCGCGTCGCCATCACTGAGGAACTCATCGTCGTCTTCGTCCTCTTCCTCGTCTGGGTGGTGCATGGAGACCACTGTGCCGTCGACGAGGGAGATGTTTGGTCCAATCACAACCTGGTACACACAGGTACGGTAGAAACACCTGGTATGTTTAGCGCCGAGACAGCCTCTATATACTCTATTTAGCACTGAGACTGTATGTATAGGGCTCTATTTAGCACTCTATGAGACAGCATGTTCATACAGGGCTCTATTTAGCACTGTATGAGACAGCATGTATATCAAGGGCTCTATTTAGCACTCTATGAGACAGCATGTTCATACAGGGCTCTATTTAGCACTGTATGAGACAGCATGTATATCAAGGGCTCTATATAGCACTCTATGAGACAGCATGTTCATACAGGGCTCTATTTAGCACTCTATGAGACAGCATGTTCATACAGGGCTCTATTAAGCACTCTATGAGACAGCAAGTTCATACAGGGCTCTATTAAGCACTCTATGAGACAGCATGTTCATACAGGGCTCTATTTAGCACTCTATGAGACAGCACGTATGTCCAGGGCTCTATTATGCAGCACTCGATGACACCGCCTATATTTATATATACAGGGCTCCGTGAGGCGCTGGGCTTACGTTGTAGGCCAGGACACACTGTTTGTTTAGCCGGACCCCTTCCCTGATCTCGGCCCGGTCGCAGACCACCGACTGGCTGATGGACACGTTCTTGGAGATTGTGACGTCATTCCACACGTAGGCCCGGTCCAGAGTGACATTATCCCCTGCCATAAAACAACACGCTTTCGTTAACATCTGTGATGTCATTCAGCAGATAAGGCAGTTGGGGAGGGGTTCATTGGCATCTTGCTGAAGGATGCGTACGAGTTAGACTGCGGACATCGGGTATCAAAATCAAAACTGTACCTTTCATCTCAGAGTGGCCCCTACCTCAGCAAGCACACTACACTAATCGCAGACCCCTTCCCTGTCTTGGGAATATATATATATATATATATATATATATATACAATACTACTGTCCAAAGCACAAGTCACTTTGGACAAAAGCGTCTGCTAAATGCCCTAAATGTAACACTATAACTACACTATATTCTGCCTGATTCTGCCTTTATTATATATCTAATGTAAACATTTTGATCTAATATACAATAAATAGAATAAATAAAAAATTAAGCCTCAGTGACTGACACAAAACATAAAAAAAAAGGCACATAGACTTTTCTCGTGACAAAGCACGTCCGATCCAGCCGTGTCCGTGATCCGTGACAGGTTTTGCGACGGGGCGCGCCGCCCACCTATGGTGCAGTTGCTCCCGATGACGCTGTTTGAAATGTGACAGTTGGCCCCGATGCTGGTGTCGCAGCCAATCAGCACGTTCTCCACCATCTGGCTACCGTGGCCCAGGCCCACGCCGGACCCCCGGTACACGTTGTGGCGCGAGTGTGTGCACGGCGGGCCCCGGCGGTCGGTGAAGTTGGCCTCGGGGGTGAGTGGGTAGACCCAGCGCCGGACCAGGTCCGAGGACACAGAGTCGTACATGAGCAGGTTGGAGACGCGCGCGCCGTAGCCGTCCCTGGTGACGTGCATGTGGATCTGGTTGCCCAGGATCTGCGGGGGGAGAGAAACGTTTCACCAATGATTGAAGAATGAGCTGGGACCCGTTTATAAAACAGCAAGAATAAAACATTTTAAAAACCTTTGATTCGGTGATTGGTCAAGCAGACCAAGAATCAAATCACTAATTTTTTGTTTGTTTTTCAAACTGAATGATTACTTGGTCTTCTGTACCTCTTCGTTGACCAACATCCCTCGGACAAAGTCGTTCCTGGTCTGGTAGTCAAAGTTGTCAGTGAAGAGCTCAGCCACCTGGAATAGAGCCGCTGAGGATTAGGACACAACCTACAACTGGTGAACACTAAACCATCAGTAGCACCTGAGTTAACCACCCCAAGGGCTTCTACAATTCTACAGGGACAACCATGAACCAGCTCATCAGGAGTCTGGCTCCAGACTCGCCGTCTCTGGCTGGAAGCTGACCTGCGGGGAGCAGATGCTGATGTGACAGTCCAGCAGGTCGTGTCGGATCTCAAACTCCTCGCTCCCGCTGTGGAAGATATTCTGGAGGGTCGAAAAAGAGAAAGGAAGGGGTCACCAGTTAGCCCACGAAATCAAACGTCACTTTCAAATCAGCCGTAAAACAGCCGTTCCGTCACGACCACTTCATTCACCATGGGGAACTGAAGCTTCTTCAGTCCTTGTGTCTTTTGGTAGTGCAGGACCCGCTGGCTCTTGGTGTCCATGGCAACGATGATGTCGTCCTCCTCGCAGCGGGACTTGTGACCTGGCGATGACTCCTTGAAGACCATGGTCATCACAGAGATGTTCTTCTCCACCTTTCTACGGTGCCTGGACAATAAAAGTACAACTCTTAAGGAAGTCTATTTACCTTTTCAACCAAGGTTGTTTAAAAGCCCTGAAATAACAATCAGCCAGCCTTGTAAGAAGATAACTACTTTGGTCAGTGGTGCCCTTCAAAATAATGGAAACGTATCCAAATGATTATTACAGTTTTGACCATCATCGATCTGGGGAGCATGGTGTAGTGTCATCGTGAGGGTGTCTGACTCCCAGTACAAAAGGTTCAGGGTTCTCTTCGCCAATGTCTGCAGCCTAATCCTAAAACAGCCAACCGCCTGTGTACGAAAGTCCTACACAAAGTCCCCTTGGATAGAAGTGTTTACTTAACGGCTAAAGTTGACTAGACGGCTAAAGAGCAAAACAGTAATATGAGAGTGCTTTACTTGTGCTCCTGCAGGGCCTGAGTGACGTCAATGTTCGACACCACGTCTCCGTACACGAGCACGAAGTCGTAGCGCACCAGGTTCTTGGCGTCCACGTCCCTGAGCACGTCGCCCAGCGAGCGGTACAGGTCCGAAGTGATGATGTGGACGGTGTTCGGAGACGTCGGACGACACCACTTCGACTTCCTGTCGGGGACAGATCCACAGACAGACGTGTCGGCGGTGATATTGGGGTTGAACCCAAGGAACGCATGTTTATAACACTGACGCTGTGGCTGTGTCATTGAGGCGTTTCCATGGACGTGATGATGATACGCCGTACTCACAGCAAGTGCTCCTTGATCTTATGGGACATCCAGCAACAGAACACGAACGTTTCCTGCACCCCAGTGGAGGTGAGAAACTCCAGAGTGTAGTCGATCATAGCAACATTTCCCAGTGGGAGTAACGCCTGTGGACATGAAGGGTTCTAGCTGTATTATCAATATTATTAGTATCCATGCATGGATTTTGAGGGAATTCCACTGAGTGCAATCCCACTAATGATGGTGTTGTAACAAACTCGAACCATCCCTGTCAGTGGACAACAGCATGCTTTATCAGTGTTGCTAGCATTAGCATTAGCTTGTTCAGATATCCAGCCAAGACCCCTCACCCGTGGCTGGTCTTTGGTAATCGGGAAAAATCTCCGGTTGAAGCTGTCCGCGATGAGAACAGCCTGCAGAGGCTGTTCCTCTTCCTCCTGCTCATCTGCGACCTTTCGGCCGCCTCCTGAGCGACTCTGTTTCCCTGCCTTGCCTGACATCTCCGACCACTGCTTCTACACCGTTTCGTCAGATGGAAAGACGGTGGCTGCGTTGGGACATTTCTAGCGCGGGCGACATTGCAAGTGTTGATAATAATTCAAGATAACTAACATCTAACGTCATGTAAATTGAATGGTTAATAATAATTCACTTACAATAATTTGCAATATCATCATAAATTTGTGACAATTTGTTATGTCAAGTTATTTACTGTGTTATACTGTGTTATTTTTTTACGTACTTACTTTTATCTTTTTTTTTTTTAATACTGCTTTCTATTGCACCAATTGCACCATAACACATTCCTTGTAGGTGCAAACTTACTTGGCAATAAATCGAATTCTGATTCTGATTCTGATACGTATTGACAATTAATTAATTGAAAAATAAATGTTTCAATTTAATTCAAATGTAAAAAATCAACACACCGGAGAAGCCCTTTTACTTGAGCAGCAGCTTTATTTCAAATGAACCAACCGACTTGTCACACTTATTCAGAAACAAATACATCCGACTCCTGCCGTGCAACCGTTTGAACAGGAATAATCATTCATTGTTCCGCATAGGCTCAAACAAGTCTAGGTTCTACTGCATCTTTGGAGAAGTTAGGAGTGTGATAAAAAAAATATATATTCTCCTATTTGTGTTGCTCGGCAATCTTCTCAGCGAGCTCCAGCACAGAGCCGTAGCGAAGAGTCCTGCTTCTCCAGGAAGAGGGAATTCCCTCAAGACCGACCTAAAAAAACGCAAATAAAAACAGTACACCATTAACCATGCATGCGAAGTCCCTTTTACACGCTACACGCCTTAAGCGCCCCATTGTGTCAAAAAGATTAAATTCTTTGTGGATGTTACACAGTAGTTCATACATAGGAATACAGCTGAAGATCTTTGCCCGACCCCGACGGGACCCGAGGGGTCGGGTCGGGTTCGATCTTAATTTCTGTCATTTTACAAGGGCTCGGGTTTGCGCGGTAAATGAGCGGTCAGGTGATGCATTTCCATTAGCGCGAGAAAGATGCGGAAATGGATGCTGAGGAGGTGAATCAAAAGCTGGCCTCTCTGGCGATTACATTTCAGTTGCACCATCAAAGAAAGCAAAGTCTGAGTCTGCATTTTTTTTTATAAACGACTCATTCTTGAAAAAGAGCTGTGTGCGTGTCCATTCGGGTTCAATCGGGTTCGGGCAGAATCCTGTCGTGCTTGGGCCGGGCCAGGCCTAACTTTTAAGGCCCGATTACAGCTCTACATAGGAAATTATGTGTGCAAGTGGTTTGTGTTCATTACAAAATATAACACACACACACACACACACACAGGCCCCCCACACACACACAGACTCTCTCACACACAAACACACACACACACCACACACCACACACACACACACACACACCAGAGCTAGTGAGCGGAGCTGAGCGGTGCCAATATTCTGCTCCCCGCTCAGATGGCTGTTCTCTCGGCCGCTCCTCTCTCAAAATGGCGTCCGGCCACTCATTTTCGCTCCCCGCTCCACTTAAAAATCATGCCGCTCCACTGAAATCGCTCCACACTCGCTCCAATTTAAATGAGGGAGAAATAATCTACTACGAATTGCCACCTTAAACAGAAAACGTACATACTAAAGAACTAAGAGCAACGGCAATATATTTCAGTCATAGAACATCTATTTTAAAAGAGACAAGTGCAACAAGAAGACACACGTTTGGATTTGGGCATGCCGCAGACTCGTGGTGTGAGCGGTATCGGAGCGACACTGGAGCGGAACAGAGCGGCCGCTCCGGCGTCTGAATAAAAAACCGCTCCACGCTCCAGCAACATTCCATCCGCTCCGCTCACTAGCTCGCGCGCACACACACACACACACACACACACACACACACACACACACACACACACACACACACACACACACACACACACACACACACACACACACACACACACACACACACACACACACACACACACACACACACACACACACACACACACACACACCTGTGCCCCGAGGCAGGCTCCAATGAAGGAGCTACGGCTGCAGGTGCATCCTCCGCAGCTCATGGTGTCCCTGATCGCCTGTTCAAAACCTTCGGCCTTCAGGACCCCATGCAGCGCTGCTTGGAACGCACCCGGCAAACCTGCACGGACCACCATGACATCATCATCACCATCATCAGGTGGTGGAGGTTCAAATCATTCTTGCACAATGGCACATTTAAAAATATATCAGATTAACTGGGTTCTGCAGAACGTGTAGCTGGAGAAGGCATGACTGTGGGTGAGATGAGGAGAGCAGAGTAGTGAAGATACCTCAGGAGTTGGGAAACACAGCCGGGATGACCTCCTGGGGAGACTTGGACATGTTCTCCTTCACCTGATGAATATGCCCTGAACACCAGGACAAAACACACCACAACAATGATTAAAAATGGACCAAACTCCGAATTGGGGAACAGCCAAGCCCTCATGCTACATTAAAGGGGTGGTTCAGAATTTTGGAGATAGGACCTCATTTCCGAGATAGGCTGTGTGTTATTTTATCATTAGAGACGTTTTCAACAAATTTAATTCAGTTCTTCTAGTTGCAGAGTTCGCTGGTGCCAGCAGGCTAGCGCAAGTCAAACGGTTTCGGCTAGCCTGCTAATAAAAACAGTGTTACCCACTCCACAGTACACCCGAGGTAAATAAATTATAACGCCAGACTATTGATGTAAATGTCTGTGTTGATAGAATAATGTTAGAAGTAAAACTAACCTTGCATCGCATTAATCCTCGCATATTGAGGGACTAGTTTCTGCCGATAACCTAGGTAATATCAGTCCGCCGCTGCCATAGCCTGCCATACCAGGAAATATAACGCTGCTGCTGAGACACAAGTCCCTCAAAACGCAATGCCATGCAAGGTTGGCTAACTTGGAAATGAGGTCCTATGTCAAAAATTCCGAACTACCCCTTTAAGCTACTCCAACCCCTGCTAATGTAACCAATCAGGAACATTTACCCTGAAGTGGTTTGAACAAAACTGCCAAATATGGTCAAATAATAGCAATAGGACAGGGTCATGTGTGCAAGTCATGTGACATTGCCGTCGGCCCCCCACACACCAGCGGTGGCTTTGTCCAGATCTTGAGGGTTGGTTCTGTTGTGGTTGTTGAGCTGGTCCAGCACACATTCCAGCGCTTTAGGATCAGAACCATTCAGGATGAAATGCTCCAAAATCCTGGGAGGAAAAACAGAAACAAACTTCACTTCACTTTTTTTTTTACACTACTGCATACTCCTAGCCTGGCTGACGCGTCCACATCTCGATGAGATGGTGGTCTGGGAACTAGGTGTGCATTTTCTCGTATTTGAGGCGTGGTTTATGAATGCCTAGAGCCGTTTATTGGGCGCTACGAATGTCTATCAAATGGCGTCTGGTTCTTCACCCTATGTTCTTCACATGCTGCTTTGCGCGCGATTCATAGCCAATTGCTACTAAAAATTAGCTACTAAAATTAAATTAATTGCTACAAAAGCTACTTAATACACTTTCTAAGGCTGCATCGAACGGTAACGTTGTGTCCGCTGCCATGTTGGATTAACACGCTACAAGCTTCGGTGTCGCGCATAGACGTCTTCATCGTCTTGCTGCCCCCCCGTTCTGTGATTGGCTCCCTAACTCAGGGGAAAATAAGGGCGGTGGTTTCCAGGCTGTCTTTGCAGTGAGAATGAAATCGCGCGCAAAGCAGCATGGGAATTCCCAGGCTAGCATACTCCTTTCATGCTACGAATAAGAAGACACAATTCATTCCAAATACAAACACCGTTTGGTCATTCGTTGACGATCCTCCGAGATACTAAAGAACAAGTGAATTCAGAGACGTCGGGCTAACGGAGGACGCTGACAGACAGGCCGGTGGACACGATGAACCCGAGTGGCGTTCCAACTCCCTCGTCGCCACACCGCCCCCTTCCTCGTTACAAAACGATGACCCATCTGAGCGAAACAACCCGAGCGGGCACCGCCCACCTGGCGGCGGCGAGCGTTTCCGCCACGCAGGCGTCGTTGCTCTGGGTGACGCGCACGGCGCTCTCCACCCTCTCCAGCATGTCGGGCTTCCCCGCGTAGAACGCCACCACGGGCGCCAGCTTGGCCACGCCGTCCATCTGCACGTCCGCCTCGCAACCTGCGAGGAAGAAGCAGGGTTGAGGGGGGGGGTCTCCTGTGATGCCGTCGTTGTCTTCATCATCATCATCATCATCGTCGTCGTATTCGTAACAACGTGATGAAGATGAACTTAATGAAACCCATGACGGGGAGATCTAGTCGTCGAAGCAGTAGAAGTACACAGCGCGGCAACATGACGCCAAAGAAACAACTACATTTGAAAAGAGTACGCAAAGAACTACAAACGAACCCAGGTGAGGCCGAGAACATTCAAAGCAAACGATCCGCATTGCAGACAACTACAAGAATTGTCATGCGCAGCTAAGATTCTAAAAAGCGACAACTGAACAGGGCATCTTGTTCACCCAGTCCTACCGGTATCCTCTTTGCCTGCGTCCACGTTCTTCAGGAAGCCCTTCAAACTGCCTTGTCTCCAGGGGCCCTGGATCGGCAGTTGAGGCCTGGGCCCTAAATCAAACAAATGTGTTTCGTTAGCTTGTTTGTCTGTCAGAAGGGACCGACCCATTCCCTGCCTGCGCTGTGGAGAAGGCGCTTTACCTCCCGGGACCCTGTAGGGGTCGTTGACAGGCGTGTCGTACTCCGAGCCCGGCCCGAACGCCTTCAGCGTCCGCTGCGTCAAGTCTTTGACATCCAGACCTGGTGCAACAGGGGGAGAGATAGGACGCCGCGGTTTAAACAGCAGCAGTAGTAGTAGGACTATGACTGTGCACCAACCACAGTGGATGTTCAGCCAGAACAACGCAGAAACGCGTGCACGACTAACATCATGCATCGTGTGATTTTGACAGCCGTCACCTCCACATTCGGCCAGGGACTCGAGCAAAACATAGGCCTGGTCTCCATAGCAACTCTGCTGGCCGGTGTCTCTGCGGTAGAAGGGGTTGGCGGACTCTGGGCTGAACTCAGGGTGAGGCTGCGTGGCCAGCAAGGCCTTCAGCTTCTGCAGGTCGTACACCCAGTGCAGCGGCTGGGCTACAGTGGACAACACACACACACACACACACTCTGATGACCTGAATTATGACCAACTCATATATTGGTTACCAGACCCAGATTGCAGTACTCTAACTTTGTATGGCTCAGTGGTGTATGGGTGGTAAACATTGACTTTTTGAGGACAAAGTACACCTGATCAACAAACATTTGATCTTTTAGTAACGTAGCCTACCAGCAGCATCTCCAACCGCGGACCCAACGATGGCTCCAACAGCCCTGTCTGCCAGGGTCAATGCCATCTGAAAGCCACAAGATGCGTCCTCATCAACTCAAGATGACGATGAACATATTGTAGCGACCTGGCATAGACAACTTGGATGCTATTTTGTACAACTATTGTAATGTTTAACTGTCAATCTGTGTGTGTAACCCGGGTTAACACTAAATTAAAGCGAGCATTTTTCTGTAACTCTGTGACTCCTCGTCACATGCCTCAGTCCGCGAGATCCGTACAATGTGTTCTGATTAAGAACTGTCTCTCGATTCGTCTTTGGTAGGCTACCGTTATCCTTACTACGACCGCAACATGCACGTGTTTATCCGATATGATTGAAAACTCTGCTCAATTTACCACAATTCCACGTTTAGGACTGCATCGACGTTAAAGTCTCACCTTGAACCCCGCACGTCTCAGTTATGTAGCTACAGAAAAGCACAGACACACAATCACATCACACTTCAAGTCATGTGATCATGGGCAGGATAAGAGTTCGCTGATCTTCAAACGTATTCCCGGTAGTCCTTGATTCACTGTTGCTTATCCAGGCCGGCCTACATTCAATGTAGGCGTGTCCGGACGCCCAATGAAAGCCTGTAGTGGCTGCTGACGCCCCAAGGGGTCACTTGGCCCTTGTAATGTAGCCTCTGTCCACTAGAGTTCGCTGTTCCCTAAGAGTAACTAGTTCCGTTAAAACGGTCCTCCAGCAGTGTTATAGCTGAGCGTAACATTCAAGAGCGTTAATTTGAGCGTAATTTGCATGAAATTCCATGACAAGTAAGTGAAATGCTATGTGAGAATATCTGCCAAACATAGGGAGTGAGGGAGCAGACGTTATTTGTATTGTGTTTTCAAAACCTTGCTCTCTTATGCTCTTTCTTTACAAAATCTTCCCTGCAACACCTTAAACTTAAACTTCCTCTTGAGATCAGAGAGGGAGAGCTAGTTGACTGGAGATACTAACTAGCTTTAATTTATTTATAGTTCTCTGCTCTCCTTTCAATTCGGTAACTAATATTGCTGCAAATGAATATCCATCTCTCTCTCCCTCCCTCCCTCCTTCCCTCCCTGCCTCCCTCCCTTCCTCCCTCTCTCTCTGTCTCCCTCTATCTCTGCTAAAAGGAAGACTTTATGATCTCATTCGCTTTCATATGATCTCATGCTCTCCATCATCCTCGCTGTCTCCCACACACACACTCACACACACACACACACACACACACGCACACACACACACACACGCACACACACAGTGAGGGACGGTAGACAACACACCCGTTTGTAGGCGTATTGGACCTGTCTCGCACCTCCACCCGCTCCACCATGAACCGCCGCCATAACTCCCATCTCCTCCTGTCCCCTGAGGAGGAGAGCCCCTCAGCAGGAGCGCTCTGCTCCTCTCTCGCCTCCTTGTCCCGGGCTGACCTACGGAGACACATTCTAGCGCGGCCCCAGAGTGCCAGCAGGCAGCAAACAGACACCCAGACACCCCATCCCACATCTCTTATTTTTAGCCCAGATCTCTGCCACTTATCTGGGCTTTATATGGGAAGCAAGGACCCCCCCCCCCCCCCCCCCCCCCTCTCCTCCCTCTCTATTTCCATCTCCATCCCCTTGTTTTTCCTCAAGTTGACACATATTAGACATGTGTCATTTCATTGAAGGGATGTTGGTCGGTCCAGCATCAGCCCGGCCCAACTCTGGTTCTAGTCTGGTGCCCCCTCGTCTCACTCAATCTTTTTCTTTTTTTGCTCTCTCCTCCTCCTCCTCTCTCTCTCTCTCTCTCTCTCTCTCTCTCTCTCTCTCTCTCGACCTTGCTTGCTTGCTTGCTTCGTCTCTCTGTCATCTCATGTTCTCAGACAGTGAGGAGAGAGAGAGAGAGAGAGAGAGAGAGAGAGAGAGAGAGAGAGAGAGAGGGGCAAGAGAGAGGGTGGTCGAGTCACTTTCTCTTCCCAGTGGAATTCTGTAACACACACATGCAGCACATCCACACGCCCACACACACACACACACTTTTTGCAAGCAAAGGTACATGCCATACACACCCATGCACATACAAGCAGACATACTGTATGTACACAGACAGACACGCACTGAGACGTGCACGACCACACACACACACACACACACACACACATTCAAACACACACACGCAGACCCCTCTTTGCCCGCCCACTACTTCATCTTCCTCTTCCCAATTGCTCCCACACGCACACGTGTACGCACACACCCCCACACCCCCATTACACCTAAGTCCCCTTAAGCCCCGCCCCCCCTGCACCCAGTGCCCCATCGCTGGGTCCCATGTGGGTTTTTTTAATAAGGCGAGCTCAGGAGTCGGTCTTGCTCTCTTCTGGGTGACGCGGATCCCAAGTGCTTCTTCACCAAAACTTCACCCCACTATTGGCCTTCCTCCGCACCCGCCCTCCCCCCCTTCCATTGAAAGTACAAATCCAGGCGCGCCTTGCTGCGAACCGAAGGAGCTGAGGGAACCATGAAGTGGAGCTGGGTGTTGGTGGCGGTCCTGCTGGCCGTCGGGGGGTCGTCCTGGGCCAAGGAGGGCCTGGACTTCCCCGAGTACGACGGCAAGGACCGCGTCCACGACCTCAACGCCAAGAACTATAAGTCTGTGATGAAGAAGTACGACGTGATGGTGGTGTACTACCACGAGCACCCCGGGTCCAGCCGCGTCGCCCAGAAACAGTTCCACATCGAGGAGCTGGCCCTGGAGGTAGGTGTCGACCCGGTGGGGGGGCAGGGGGCAACAGAACCCGCCGGGCGTTGGAGGTTTAGATACAACGCGTCACACGAGGCTGTGTTAGAGACAGACGGGCCACTGGCTATAATGTAGTTCCGGGTAACAACTCTGTCACTTGGTCGTCTTCCCGCATCCACAGGTACGATGTTGACGCGCTGTGATATTACATGAGAGGACATAATGTGATATATGGTACAACGTGACATGAGATAAGGTCATATGATGTGGAATATTACCATGAGATAAAGCAATACGATGTCCATATGATATCATTCATCTGCGATAAGAAGGGACGTGCATATGATGCAATGTAATAGGTCACATGTTTTTCATTTGCTGGTGCCATGTCATGCTCCATCATGTCATGTTTATGTCATCTCCGCAATCACCGCGCAAAATGTCCATGGGAACCATATTTTACCACCGAACGTGAGTCCCCCCAAAAGAGACGGAGGTGTGTCAGCGTGCCACGGGGGTGTTGGGGGGGTGGGGGTTAAAGGGATGTGATTGGATGGTCTTCGTGCAAAAGAGCCCCAGATACTGTTCACACAGGAGGGGAACTGGATCAGGAAGCCGTTCGGAAATGCTAGACCACCGGTGGCTATAACGGGAGATGCTTTCACAGACACCGTATGGCTGGGAAATAGTCGCGGCTCTGCTTGCATCAGAACTGCTGATCGCTGGTGGTCTGTTTAGTTGATGTTCTGTGATGTTTATGTTATGCAGTGAGATGCATGCTCGCATTAATCCACATGGCGCATAAGAGAGCTGTGAAGATCCAAGATGGCTTCCTTTATTTTGGAAAAGTGATGACCAAGAGCTTAAGGATTTTACTCATGTCTGGTTAGTATGGGCGTGTGTGTGTGTGTGTGTGTGTGTGTGTGTGTGTGTGTGTGTGTGTGTGCGTGTGTGTGCGTGTGCGTGTGTGCGTGTGCGTGTGTGCGTGTGCATGTGTGTGTGTGTGTGTGTGTGTGTGTATGCGTGTGCGTGTGCGTGTGTGAGTGAGTGTGCGTGTGCATTCGTGCGTGTGCATGCATGTGTGTGCTTGCGTAACTGAGAGGGTGTTAATGACAGCGCTGTGGCGTGGATACTGTTCACACAGGGTTCCCATACCCATCATAGCGAAGTGATCAGTTCATCCAGGTCAGGGTAATTCTAAGATCAACACACGCACACACTGTCCCTCCGCTTCCTCGCCCTCGCCTGCCAGACTGTATTGCTCGCAATTTCCTCTCAATGTTAACAGGACACGCCCTGAACGTGTCCCACAGTTTGAATATGTTGCTGCAAAGCCAGATGCAGCTACAAACCACATCCCGGAGAAACACACAAGATAATTGAATCGATGATTAGGTGCTCTATAATTAACAGACGCAATGTTGCCTCAGTCTTTTATAGGCCCACATGAATGGTAGCCTTAACACCTCTCTGTCCTGCGCTGGGACAACATCGGACACCCATTACCTCATCCCTGAGTGAAAAACGACCCGCAGCGCCACGGCAGGAGGAATGTGGCGGATCAGAAAGCCCAGAGGTCCGCGGCACCGAGGGAGAGGGCCCACGGCATTAATAACCCCCCCGGTGGAAAATAGAAATACAAAACCATGGCATCGCCGCGGTCATTTGGCCATTCTCCCTTCCAAGTGTGTTGTAAACACACCAAACACCAAGCTAGGCTGTGTCTGTGGGATGCCGTTATTGCAGAGGTTTCATCAAACACCTCTTCTGATGTTTGATGACGGAGGCACAGGAGAGGTGGATGAGGGTCATCCCGCAGGCCAAAGGAATCGCGCAGATTGTGCAAAAACATTTGCTCCTGCTGAAAGTTAAAAAAAAAACTAGAAGGCAGCGATGAGAGCCAAAAATACTCACAAAATAACACGCTAATAAAAGACTTGGAGAGAGACATGGTGGGGGGGGGGGGGGGGCAGAGAAAGGATGAATTAAAGTAAGATCAGACGTCTACATCGTGTCAAGAGGACTGCGTGCGCCACTAACTTCCCTGAAAACCATCCGGTCCGACACCAGTTTGTACGTGGGGGACCGAGGCGGAGCAGAAGGCCCCTTGAGGCTATGGGGGTCTGATCCCTGGCGGTTTTGAACCCCACACCCCCACCCCCGCCCCCCAGTCCTGTCAGCTCAGCTGGGACCCGTACTGTACCGGTCAGCGGATCGCAGGGACCCCACCACCGACCGCCTCCTTGCTAAAATAGCCCCTGTGCTGGCGAGGTGGATCTGCCTGCTATATTTACCTCCAGTGGGTTGGGTTCCCTGCCGTGTTGTGTTGCTCCTCATCTTGAATACGTTCAGCACTTACTGCTCACGGGAGCGGGGCTCAAATAATTAAATCATTGCTGTGATGGAATTGTTTTTCATGTAATTGCTGATGTAGATTTGTGCTTACAGTAAGCAACGCCTGATCGTGAGCAAGACCTCAGGTTTTCAGGGGCACGTTGGATTGGATTGCAACCAACACATTTTTAAATAGAGCGGATGTTGTGTAAATCCTCATTTACAAGAAAGTATGTGAGAGTTGATTCCTTATGCGTAACTGTGAAATGACAACATTATTAGTGTATTTGGTTAGCACTAGCATGCTTTCAAGGAGTTGCAAGTGCTATTCCAGTGGGCTCTTCTAAAAGCAGCCTTAGTGGCACTGCTCAAACATGGAAGCAATTTCTGGCCGGAGCTTATAAGCCCCCTCAGTCATCGTTCTATGACGGCCTCGTTAGCAAACTAAAGAGCAGACTCTTCATGACAAGTAGCTTACTAATGATTGTCCTTGACAATGGTGTTAAAGTGTTAAAGACA
Organism: Urophycis tenuis; assembly: GCA_036785325.1. NCBI lineage: Eukaryota > Metazoa > Chordata > Actinopteri > Gadiformes > Phycidae > Urophycis > Urophycis tenuis. The sequence goes on along the minus strand of JAXIVH010000007.1, from coordinate 6,379,497 downwards.
GGGCGAACGAGAGCGAGAGAGAGCAAGAGAGAGAGAGTTGGTGTGTATGTGAGCGTGCTTGTGCGTGTGCATCCACCTGTTGCCATCCCAGCACTGCTCTGAGAGGCTGCCAGTAGCACCTCAAGAACAACGCCATCGATGCAGTTTGGCTGTAAACACCAGGCCACCATTGGTCGACCCGTCTGTCACTCAACAGGGTTCAAGTTTCACACAGATTTAGAAAGTGTGGAGGCAGCAGCGGCATAATGACAGGCTTTTAAGGTAATGAAACAAGCAAGGGAATCAGTTTGTTTGTTTATGAGTGTAAAGGACAGACGCGGTGATGCTCCATGAGGTCTTTATGTGTGCCAGGCAAGTGAGGCTGGCAAAGAATGTGGCCAGCCCGTGTCTGTGGTTGAGCTAGCAGCAGGCTAGCAGGCTTAGCAGGCCAGGTGCTCCATAGGTGTCAAACCCACTTCAAGGTGTGAAGGTGCCCCTGCTCTGGGCTGAAGTAAGGCAATGACCTCTGAGGTATTTTGACAACATTCTCGTTTTCAGCTCGCAGCCCAGGTCCTTGATGAGTTTGACGACGAGGATATTGGGTTCGGCCTCATCGACGAGAAAAAGGACAAGATTGTCGCCAAGAAGCTAGGTAAATAGATGGGAGCTTAAACGTAAATATACAATAAGTAGAAATTAAACATAAGAAAATTGCATGCAAACGTTTAGAAATTTGATCAGGTCAGACATGCTAATATGTCAATGCAAAAAAATAAATTGGCTAAGGAAATTGAGGGAACGAGAAGTTTCACAAGAAAAGGTCATATTCTGCTGTGGCCCTCCACCAACCTTCCACCAATCCCAACTGCCGTTAACAAAAATCATTCCAACGCACAACACTGCCCTCTGGTTGTGGATATTGGTCATCGACGTGCTCTCTATCCCTTTCTCAACCCAGACCTCGACGAGGCCGACAGTATCTACATCTTCACCGACGACGAAGTGATTGAATACGATGGAGAGCTGGCAGCGGACACCCTTGTGGAGTACATCTTTGATGTTCGTGAGGATATAATCTCTGAGTTAATAACCTGTTGAATCAATAACCATAACCACAATACCCGATTTAGGAAGACACAGCCCCTTGATACACAACATCATGCTATTTTGTCCCCTGAAGTTCATACCCTGTCAGTGGCTTTCAATGGGCCTGCATTTACCAAGTGGCCATGTTCACTGCATCTTGGTATCTAAATGCTAGCTGGGTCGAGGGAACTGAATGTGGAATTGTGTATTCAGTTCCCCCCATCCAGTTAGTGGCTAATGAGGCCCATTGGACTTCATTTACCTCGTGGCCATCTTAGTTCTAAATGCTAGCTGGTTGGGGGGAATGAAGGAACCAAGATGGCCGCCAGGTGAATGAAGGCTCTCTCTCACCTAGGTGCTGGAAGACCCGGTGGAGATGATTGACAACCAGCGTGAGCTCAAGGCCTTCCAGAACGTGGAAGAGGACATCAAACTGGTGGGCTACTTTAAGAGTCACAAGTCGGAACGTAAGAATCTGTACACAGTGGTAGCATGATAAGACCTATGGATTTCTGGACAACTTGTTTTCCGCCATTTAGAGAGTTGATTCATTTCCATGTTTGAAACTGCTTAATCTAAAAAAATTATAGAAAATAACTAACCAGGTTGGTGTTTGTGACTTTTCATGCAATTGCCTTTATATTAGAGAGAACAAGCTGCTCTCTCTAATATAAGAGAGTGTCATCAGCCAATTTCAGAGAGCTGAATTAGAGAGCTGAGTTATGCTGCTTAGTCAGTTTTTTTTTCCTGCTGGGGATGATCTCCTGAAACACACTGATGGTTGCTTGTACCTTTTCAGATTTCCTTGCGTTTGCCGATGCTGCTGAAGAATTCCATCCCGATATTCAGTTCTACGCAACATTCAATGCTAAGGTGAACAATAAAAGTATTATATTATTTATTGGGATATATCCATTTAACAAACCCAGATTCAGTAGATGTTAAGAGATGTCAACTTTCTTCAAGAAATTATGCTTACCAAATTAAATGTGTGTTTCCAGGTGGCCAAGAGCCTCGAGCTGAAACTGAATGAAGTGGACTTCTACGAACCCTTCATGGACAGCCCTCTGGTCATCCCTGGCAAGCCCTACACTGAGAAGGAGCTAGTGGACTTCATTGAGGACAACGACAGGTGAGACGCGCAGACCCGGGCTGTTCTCGGACCGAACCATCAAAGTGCGACTCATGTTATAGGATGGATGGAGGATGGAGCAGAATGGAAATGTGAAGCTTGGCCCCCGCTGCACCACTTGGAGAGAAATGGAGCTTTGCGGTGGTGGGGACAAGCATTCGGATAGTTAATGGAACACTTTGCCAGTTAGAAACAAAGGTGTTACTGGGGGGGCTTTCATTGCAATAGTGTGGTTACGCAGATATGAATGTACATTTAGGTATTAAAGTCACACAATGTGTCTGTGTCTCTAGACCAACCCTGAGGAAGCTGCAGCCCCACAACATGTATGAGATCTGGGTAAGCGTTGGATAATATCCAGTATTAAAGGGCAATATTGGACCAAATTTGTGGAAAAAGCAAAAGTCTAGTACAATTACAAACTCTAGGTCCATGATCAATACTTGTTGAAAAACTGTAAAGCCAATATCCAACCATTAAAGCATTACTTTAATGTAGACTCAACCAGTAATTTTAAATATAATTTCAATAGGATGATGATGTTGGTGGTGAACACATTGTTGCCTTTGCAGAGGAGTCTGACCCAGGTAAGAGCCTCCATTCAATTATATGTTCATTAAAGAGCAACCAAACACTGAAATTAACTTGCATGGAGAATCTGTAGTACCCCTCTGGTACAACAGAGGAATTAAAATGCAATTATTATATTATATTATATTATGGCGGCACGGTGGTGCAATGGTTAGCACTGTCGCCTCACAGCAAGAGGGTTCTGGGTTCGAATCCACCTGGGACCCGGGACCTTTCTGTGTGGAGTTTGCATGTTCTCCCCGTGCTTGTGTGGGTTCTCTCCGGGTACTCC
>JAXIVH010000007.1:6303938-6371438 GCA_036785325.1 Urophycis tenuis | reverse complement strand
GCAGGTCATGTTAATTAATAAAAATGTATACAAAAATGTGATGATGACACACACACACACACACACACACACACACACACACACACAGACGCGATGTCTTGACTATGCTCACGCACAGAGCTCTAATACTTTTCATTGGATAATGTCAGATAGATGCAGTTCATGGCCGTGTCTACCTGCTGAATGTAACCGCTGTGAAACAATCGGGAAATAACGTTTCATTTCTCTGATTAACGGCTTTATCGAGACCGGCGCTCGCTCTCTGTTAATCGTTACTCGATGTCTCTCTACCAAAGTGCTCTCTCTCCGTCTCTCTCTCGTCATCGGACACAAATCAAATTAAATGTTGTTTATATTTTGTGTAAATTAGGTTAATGCTTTTGTGTTTTCTTGTATTATCAGTTCAAGTTGTTGTACTTGCCTGAAGAAATCGTGGATATTGTAACGTGTTGGGGGAGTGTTTCCCAGAATGGATTGCGACATTCTGGCATTCTGTGTCATTACATGTTATTGCTATTAGATAGGGTTTGGAGGCGAATGTTCAGGACATGGGTTGCATTTCACTGTTTCATTACGTTCACTTTGTTGACTGTTGTTTTTGGGATGAGTCAGGGAGCACCATTACTCAACGCACTATGGCATCTTGCCATACCACAACCACTCCGTTCGTGACGGCGTATAAAGTCCGCTTGTGACCCTGTCATTCTAAAGCCACTTCTAAGAGTAGAGTTCGTCTCTCTTTGTTGAGCTTGACGTATCTCAGACTGTATTTAATGACGCAGTGGTGAAAGACACCTGTTCGAGTCCCACATGGGGGATTCTTTCATAAAAAGTGGTGGGTACAAAATGACTGATGACGAAAACTGGTAGGTACGCGTCCCCACCGTCCCCACCGTATTCTACGCGCCTGCCGGCAACCCTCCGGTTACAAGTCTGAAGCCCTAACCAGTAACTGCGGCTGACCGCGGCTGCCCCCAGAAAAGGAGAGCAGACCTTCCAGGGCACAAAGTCCTGTCTATGGTTTCAAGATTCAAGATTCAAGATTCTTTGTTGATCCCTGGGGAAAATTCAAGGTCCAAGCAGCTCAAGACGTAGACACACATAACATACACACTATTAAAAGGACTTCCAAAGAGATCCACATGAACATGAACAGGAAAGTGACTAAAGATACTAATTAACACTAATAAAGATAAAGAACAAAGATACTAATTAACACTATATAAAAAGTTTAAAAATAAGAAATAAGAAAAGATAAGGTCCACATTTGTGTGCTGAAGGTTCAAGTAAGAATGTAAGGTGCATTTTCACAGTGATGGCGGTGCAACAAGGCAAGACAGTGCAGGTATAGTCAGGAGACCAGTATTGAATAATAAAAAAAATACTACATAAGGAAATATGGGCTGATAAATATGTAATATAAATATCTTCAAATTTCAAATCTTTTCAAAACTTCAAATCTTTCAAATTTTATTGTACACCGTATAATGACAATAAACACTATTCTATCTTAAATATCTGCTACCTAAATATAAATATGTGGGCCTGATGCATAAAAAATAGACAGTCAATATTGGAGCTGAAATGTGAGTGAAGTGAAATAGTCCAGCTGCAAACATTGTCTATAGTGAAGTTGCTCGTCTGTCGGTTCTGCATGTCAGTGAGCGTAGTCTCCAGCTGATCATGCTTTTCTGTTGAGTGATGTTGCTGTGAAGTGGATGCCTTTCATTGTCCATGATAGTGAGCAGATTGGTCAGGGTCCTCTTGTCAGATGAAGCGATGCACACCACCGCATAGAACTGGATGCTGGCGACCACAGACTGGCTTTACAGACACAGCAAACAGATCTCTAAACCTAATTAAATAAAAATAGGATACAATTGTCTAAAACGAAGATGTATATTTTTAGTAATAACTAAACTTTATAATCTTCATATCATCTATGTTAACATAAACGTTGTGTGGAATTTTTTTGAAGATCATTTGTTGTGCGGCGGCGGTGTCTGTGTTTATATCAGGGATGCTTGGTGCCAGGACGCTGTGGTAGTTTGTAGACACTGTTCACCCCTTGCAGAGTTTATGATCATTAAGTGCCGGCCTTTCTATCTACTGAGGGAGCTTTCTGCCATTCTGCTAGTGGCTGTTTACATCCCTCCCAGCGGCAACAACAATGATCGAGACAAGGCACTGAGTGAACTGTATAGCGCCATCTGTGACCAGCAGACAGCCCACCCGGACGGAATCCTCATTGTAGCTGGGGATTTCAACCATGCCAACCTTAAGACAGTGTTTCCTCATGTGTACCAGCACATAGACTTTCCTACATGAGGAAATAACACTCTGGACCTGGTCTACACCACACAGCGAGGAGCATACAAGGCCTCACCCCTCCCCCACCTTGGCGCTTCAGACCACAGTACTGTTATGCTAATGCCAGTATACAGGCCTAAGGTCAAAGTCACCAGACCAGTCCAGAAGCAGGTACGGGTGTGGCCAGAGGGTGCTTCCTCAGCACTACAGGACTGCTTTAACACCACTGACTGGGCCATGTTTAAGCAGGCAGCCACCTACAACCAACACACCAATATCCAGGAGTATTCGGACACTGTTACTGCCTACATCAGCAAATGCATTGATGATGTCACAGACACCAAGACCGTCACAGTACAGGCCAACCAGAAACCATGGCTGACGGGGGAAGTCCGTGGTTTACTGAGAGCCCGGGATGCTGCTTTTAGAGCAGGTGATGAGGCTGGCCTGAGATCAGCGAGAGCCAACCTGATCCGGGGCATCAAGCTAGCTAAGAGGCAGTACAGTGCCAGGATATCCGAACACTTCAGTGACAGCAGAGACACTAGGAGCCTGTGGCAGGGGATACAGACCATCACGGACTATAAACCCCGACCACAGACCTGTGACAGTGACGCCACTCTGCTGAACGATCTAAACAACTTCTTCGGACGGTTTGAAGCAGACAACAGCACCCCTGCACAGAAGTCACCACCCCCTGCAGATGACCAGGTGTTGTGCCTCTCGCCAGCCAGTGTGAGGAGATCCCTCTCCAGGATCAACGCTCGCAAGGCTGCAGGGCCTGACAACATTCCTGGTCGTGTGCTGAAGGAATGTGCAGAGGAGCTCACAGATGTCCTCACAGACATGTTCAACACCTCCCTGAGCCAAGCTGTTGTCCCCACTTGCTTCAAGAGCACCACCATCATCCCGGTACCGAAGAAGGCCTCTCCATCCTGCTTCAACGACTACCGCCCCGTTGCACTGACCCCCATCATCATGAAGTGCTTCGAGCGGCTGGTCATGCAACACATCAAATCCATCCTCCCACCTTCACTGGACCCATACCAGTTTGCATATCGGGCCAATAGGTCGACCGATGATGCAATCTCCACCGTCCTCCACTCAGCCCTCACCCACCTGGAGACCAAGGACTCGTATGTGAGGATGCTGTTCCTTGACTTTAGTTCAGCCTTCAACACGATCATCCCTCAGCAGCTGATCAGGAAGCTGGACTGTCTAGGACTACAGACCTCACTGTGTAACTGGTTGTTGGACTTCCTGACCGGAAGACCGCAGGCAGTCAGGGTCGGCAGGAACGCATTCAGCACAATCATGCTGAACACAGGGGCCCCCCAAGGATGCGTGCTGAGCCCCCTTCTCTTCACCCTGCTGACCCACGACTGCACTCCATCCTTCAACAACAACCTCTTCGTCAAGTTTGCGGATGACACGACTGTGGTGGGACTCATCAACCACAACGATGAGTCAAACTACAGGGAAGAGGTGAGCCAGCTGGCCGTGTGGTGCAGAGACAACAATCTCTCTCTCTCAACGTCCAGAAGACGAAGGAGATTGATGTCGACTTTCGCAGAGCCTCCGCCCAGCACCCCCCACTGACCATCGACGGTGCTGCTGTGGAGAGAGTGAGCAGCACCAAGTTCCTGGGGGTGCATCTCACTGAGGACCTCTCCTGGAACTGCAACACCACAACACTGGCCGGCAAAGCTCAGCAGCGCCTCTACTTTCTCCGCAAACTTCGGAGAGCGAGAGCACCTGCCCCCATCATGTACTCCTTCTACCGGGGAACCACCGAGAGCATCCTGACCAGCTGCATCACTGTGTGGTACGGCGGCTGCACTGCATCCTGTAGGAAGACCCTGCAGCGCATAGTGAGAGCAGCTGAGAAGATCGTCGGTGCTCCCCTCCCCTCCCTGCAGGACATCTACAATACACGCCTGTCCCGCAAAGCACTCAGCATTGCGGGTGACTCCACTCACCCCTCCCACTGCCTCTTCAACTTCCTGCCCTCTGGGAGGAGGATGAGGAGTCTCAAGGCAAGGACCAGCAGACTGAAGGACAGCTTCATCCACCAGGCGGTCAGGATGCTGAATTCCCACTCAGCACTGACCCCCCTTCTTTCTCTGCTCTCTGCCCGCACAAACATTGGACGCTGACACCAACCCCCACCCATTCTCCCCCTCCCACCATTCCCATTCCCAGCCCCCCCCCCCCACACACACACACACACACACACTCATTCAACCCCGGACACCTGCACACAACCTCTCTCCCCCGGACTTTAACCCCCCACCACCTCTAACCCTACCACCACACACCTGCTCACCACCATGCACAGCCCCACCACCCCTACCACCTACCATCATGCACAGCCCCACCACCCCCTACCACCATGCACAGCCCCCTCCACCCCCTACCACCATGCACAGCCCCACCACCCACTTCCACCAGGTACAGCCCCACCACCCTCCTCCACCATGCACAGCCACTTTACACTTTGCACTTTAGTCCGTATATAAATCTGTTAAATAACTGTTCATAGTACTGTTTATACTTTTTTATACACTGTTAAATAACTGTTCATAGTACTGTTTATACTTTTTTTATACACTGTTAAAACTGTTTATACTGTCCATACTGCTCATAACATCCATACTGTTTATTTATTACTATTACTTTCATTACCCCAATAATGCACCTCTTACTGTTTACTGTTTACTGTTTACTGTTCTCAATTTGCACATTTTACTATTTTACTATTTACTGTTTCATTGCACTCGCGACCACCTTAGTATTTTTATTCTCTTTTTTTTATACTTATATTTTTATATATTTATATTTATATTGCATGCTGTCTTGCACCAGGGATTGAGGGAAACGGCATTTCGGTTCTTGTGTAAGGCCTGTACATTCATGAAAACTGACAATAAAGTTTACTTGAATCTCGAATCTCGAATCTTGTTGTTTTTTAGTTAATGTATTTTTATTTCATTTATTTTTATATTTGTATTTTATTTTATATTATTTCAGGCATTCATACTGTTTTAAATTTTTACGACCCGTTGGCTCCACTGGGTCGAGGGGGTGGTTGGCACGTTTCACATACCAACAATGTTATCTAGCACTTTTATGAATCCAGATACAGTTGGAATAACCCCATCAAACCATTTTCATTCACTGTGGTTAAATGAAGAATGTAGTGGTGATTAACGACTGAGATTGGTAGGATTAACCAACAGGCCAAGAGTTTTGCTGGACTCCTTTATTTAATTTGTCAAAAATGATGAGAATAACATCCTGAATCACGTGACCTGCCCTCACAACGTACCCACTGAACGTACCCAACACACGTCCAGCACCGCGCATGCGTCAACTTGTACGCGCCCCCTTTCTGGACACCATGTGTTTGTTAACTGGTAAATAAAGACGGAAGACTCAGGAATCAGCGCAACACAGCAAGTCGAACCATTTATCAATTAATGATTTTGCTCTGAAAAAATAAACTGCGAACATGTCCTCTCCAGATTTAAACTTTCACGCTCAGGTGGAGTCGGTTCTGAGCAAACTTGTAAAGGTCGCGACGCTGGAATTAACTAATCTGTTCGAGACTCGCTACCTGGCGTTTGCGGGGGACGCCGTGAAAAGCGATGAACAACACGAAACGCTTGCCAAACGGGAATGTGTGGAAGAGTTGGGCGGAAAGGCGGTGTCGTGCAGCATTGGGGTTCAAGTGAATGGACAGAGTAATGAGACAGCCAAGCTATGTGGTATGGACGCTGATCGGTTTCTCTTCTGCAAATTTACTTCGTGTTCGTGCAGCGATGTCCGGGCTTTATACAACTTGGGGTTTGACGATGTTTTTGCAGGGATACGAATCACCATGTGTAATTGCTTTTGTGTTTGCACAAAACACCGCTGTTTGCATGAATTGATGGGGGTTTTTTTGTAAGTGTAATTTGCATCAGCAAAACAAAACGAGCTCTTCGTTTTCTCATTCAATTGTGGAGGATTATCTACCGCAGTTCATCCTGCTTATCTGGTGAAAATATTTTGCCCTTTCCTGGCCCCCACCCCATAGGTCCCCGCAACTTGAGTGGAAGGAGTGATTGTTTGAGAGGGGGGGAGGAGCAGGGGGGTTCTACCACAGACCATGCCACAGACCCACTCACAGGGGAGTGGAATGGCCATGGCGACCGCCTGGGGATACTTGTGAAAGAGGTCGGTGATTCCAACTGTTCTTAATGTTAGTGCCTTTACCATTAAGCGTGTTATGGATTTCATGAATGGAAATATAAGGCTATGTATTTACTTTTATGTCAATGCTTGTTGCTGAAAGCGTTGTCTGAGGCATGATAGTAGTAGTAGTAGTAGTAGTAGTAGTAGTAGTAGTAGTACTAGTAGTAGTAGGCCTAGTAGTGAGTACATATAACCCCCCCACCCCCCAATATTTCGGGAGTTAACATGTGTATAATGAATCTATTATAATATGAAATTTAAACTTTCTGTTAAACTTCCCTGGTTCTACGGATGAAGGGATTAACACGTTATAATAAATTTATCTTTCAGAAGGAGAATCAAAGCACTGTTGGAAGTGAAGCTCCAACGGCTTTGCTTCCAACGCCGCCTCACCGCGCTGGAGATGCCATCGACCGCGGTGAGAAGTGGCTTCTCATCACACTTAAAAAATCACACTCCTCCCTTTTAGACCAGTGGTTCTCAACTGGTCTGGCTTTGGGACCCACCGTCACCCATTAATGACAAGAAACGACCCAAATCAAGGAAGATTTTCAACTTCTCAAATGTATTTAACATGACATAACACTTCAATAACTCTACTATTAAACTATTCAGGCAATAAAAAATAGATGGCACTCCGCTGCATTCAAAAAATCCTCTTCAAATTAAAAGCACAGGATTTTCTGGGTCTTTTGGGTCGCGACCCACCAGTTGAGAACCACTGCTTTAGACCACACCGACCTCATTTCCGCGTCCGTGGACCCGTTTTGAACCGCACCGTGGAATTAAAAGGTCTGCCATCTTGTTTCTACAGACCCTCACAGTCCTGCCGCTCCTCCGCCCTCCCAGTGCACGCCCGGGGTGGCAGTGGCGAGGAGCCAGACCGCCACTGAGGACTCGGCACCACCCACTCCCCCGCCGTTCCCCAAACCGGAGCCCCAGGATCCCAAGGTGGACCCCCCCGAGCCGACGGTCCGGCCGGAGCCCTGGCAGACCGAGGAGAGCGCGTCCCCCCTGCCGCTGGTGGAGAAGTGGGAGTGCGTCTCCCCGTCCAAGGAGGACACGCCCAATGACCTGCAGATGAAGCTGAAGCGGGCCGGCCGCCCCCAGCACGGCGTGGTGCGGCCGTGCTCGGTGCGGCTGGTCAACATCGAGGCCGCCGCCGCCGTCAAGTCACCGAGCGGCTCGTCCTCGTCTCCTCCCCCGAAGGACCTCCGCCGCCACCAGGGCATGCACACGGGCCATCGCCTGTGCTGCTACACGGCCTGCAACAACGGCGTGTGGCGCCTGCAGGGCGTGGTGGCGCACACCCGCGACGGCTACCCCTGCGCGGTGTGCGGCAAGAACTTCAAGCGGCGGAAGATTCTCCGGCGCCACGAGCGTTTCCACACGGGCGAGCGGCCGTACGCCTGCCCCCGCTGCCCCAAGACCTTTGCGCTGCGCAAGAGCCTCCGGCGTCATCAGCGCTTCCACACGGGTGAGCGGCCACACGACTGCACCAAGTGTGGCAAGAGCTTCCGCCTGCGGGAGAACCTGAAGGCCCACCTGAGGTTCCACAGCGGGGAGAAGCCGTACGCCTGCTCCATGTGCAAGAAGACCTTCCGCATCGCCCGCAACCTGGAGAAACACAACATGGGCCAGTGCGGCTTCAAGGTCCCCTCCTTCAGGCATATCGCGGGCTTGGTGGGGTAACGGGGGAGGAAACGCCTCGAAAAGCGCATGTGGTTTCGTTATTCAGTTGTTGTGGATGGAGTGATGTTCTCCCGGTTTGACGAGATTGTGGTTGTGACACTGGAGTTGCATGAGGTGTTTGACACACACTCTCAAGGCCATTGTGTCCTCAAGGACACCGTCCGGCTCTGTGCCAAGCAGGACTTCAGGGTTTTCACTCACCAGACATTTGTAGACCATGAGGTCTCTCTCTACCTTTTGGGTTTGAAATTACCTGTGGAATACGTTGGGGCTTTTATATTTTAATTTCTATTCAAGCTGCAACACATAAGAGAATATGAAATGTATACTGTTTCATTGTTTATGAAGCCTTAACAGCACAATGCCAAGCAACAACTTAGTATTAGTATTAAGATCAGCACAGTTTAGCAGTTCTGTACAGGTGTACAAGGGATCTATCTACTGGGTTATGTTCTTTATGTTAAGATGTCAATTCAACACCTGTAGTTATATTTGTAGTCAGTGAGTAACTTGAACTAAAGAGATTTTGTTTAAGACTAATCTCCTTTCTATTACTACTGCATTTTTAGCTTTTCTAACTGAATGACTGACCAAATGATGGGATATATATGTATATATATATATATATATATATATATATATATATATATATACACACACACACACATGATTTTTGTTTGTCTTTCTTGCTTTGTGTCAAAGATGTGTTGTTTTCTTTGTTACTCTACACAAAATATATTAAAAAAACATTCCAATTAAATGTACTTTTCAACTAAATGGACTTCGTTTTAATTGTCACAGGTTTGGTCTAATTCTGCTCTGTTTCTCAATTGAACATTATAAAACCAACAATGGAAATTCTGGTTAACATTCTCTACACCATTGGTTCCCCAACCAGTGTGCTGTGAGGCAAGTCCGGGTGTGCCATGGGATTTTGTAACAACCATACATTATTATTGCAATATACAACTACACAAATATAATTATTTTTTAATTTAGTTTATCAGTACTTCGTATGCACTCAATTCATAATACAGAGGCAAACTACATACCTAAAAACATTTCTTTAATTCTTGCCTCATTTTTAATTTTGTGACCTGTCTGGTTTAAATGGATGCGTTGCTGCTTTGATGAAGCCTAATTTGATAAAGTTTCAAATACATTTTTGAAATATTTTTTTAATAAATATTTCATGAGAAATATTAGTCTTTTTCACATTTTATTTGGCATTAGTAAATAACTATGCACATTTACAGATATGTTACATGATATGAGTGATAACACGTGTCATAAAGGCTATTTTGCACAATAGGTGTGCCTTGAGATTTTTACTTGTCCTTTGGTGTGCCTTGGGCACAAAAAGTTTGGGAACCACTGCTCTACACAACGGCCATCATGGTATTGTACATCTTTATCTGTAGGCCTACTCTCAACTCAATCAAAGAGGCAATCACGAGTACATTAAAACTACTACTTTATAGCTTGAACCCATTTACAGAGCGTAGTACGGTGTACATTTTAGGACATCCTCAGGATCAGGCTTCAGTGTCAGACCTCAGATGAAAACGTATAAGGGTTGGAGCTCGCAAGGACAGGAACACAATTGGCATCTGTGTGGATGGAGTCTTGCTCATGAGGTTGGTTTAATATACACCCTCTGGTGCAACCTAGACACATCATCAGTGATGTAACCTGAGGTCATAGGGTGTTTCGGGTCTCTCAACATCAGACACCCTCACCCAGGCGACTCAGCCGGGGGTGATCAGACCCCGGCTTGTGTCTAGGTAGCTTGTGTGGCCCACGGATCACCCCTCATGATCCACAGCCATCTTGATGCCTTCTCAGCAGCATCAGTGGTGTTTTCGATGGCTTTCTTGCTGTGCAGTCCCCTTATTCCCAACAACTTGAGGGCCCTGCAGAGTGACTGGCCTGCGAACCCTCGGCATCCAACCTCAATGGGGCTGCACCGAGTCTTCTATCCGTTGCGGTGTTGTGGCTTCTCTCCAGCTTTAACAAAGGCGATTGAATGCCTAGCTGGCTGTTGCTGCTTGCTGAGTGAGATCCCTGAGCAGATGGTATCTGCTATCACCTTCAGCACCTGGTCGTGGCGCCACCGGTAGTGCCCCTCACCCAGGGCTTTCGGGCAACAGCTTAGGATGTGCTCCAGTGATCCTCTCCTCTGGCACAGAGGGCAAGCGGGTGTTTCTGCCAGACCCCAACAGAAGAGGTTGGATGGGCTGCGGAGGACGTCGTAGACTGACTGGATCAAAAACTTTATCCGGAGCGGCTCCGCCTTCCAAAGCTCTGACCAAGAAATCTTCCGATCCAGTGTCTGCTCCCATCTAGTCCACACCCCCTGTTGTCATCCCGACCATCCTGCTCAAGCGGGTCTCCTCCAGTCCTGCTCGAACCACTTCCTGGATAAGCTTCCACCTCTCCTTCCCCTGGGCCTTGTTGTACTGAGGTCTTGGGTTGCTCCCAAGTCCTGCCCGGCCTGTCGCAACTGCTCCCACCAGAACACTGTGGCGCAGCCGTGCTTCAGCTTGCTCAACAGTCTCCTGGGCTCTCCACTTCCGACCAGTCCACACTTCAATCCCAGCTGAGGAGACTTTGATGTCACTCGAGTCTCTGTACAGCAGCACCTCTCTTGCACGGGTAACCATGAAGTCCTCCGACAGACTACTGAAGGGAAGTCTCAGCTTGTTCTTATGCCCATACAAGGCTATGCTTCTGAGGCTTCGTGGTAGGCCCAACCACCTGTGAAGATAGCCACCTACCTTACTCTCCAAGCCCTCAACGGTGGTTAGTGGGACATTGTAGACCAGTAGTGGCCTGAGGAGGCATGGCAGGATGCCATGCTGATATATCCATGCTTTAAACTTACCTGGCAGCCCTGAATTATCCACTGCCACCAGCCAGGTTCCCAGTTCTCTGCTGGTCGCCTTGAGCGCTGCTTTGCCATCGAAGATCTTTCCCAGGCTCTTCACTGGCTTCTCTGAGACGGAATCTGGACACCTCCCAGCGAGAACCGGAACTTGTCTGTGACCTTCCCCTTCTTCACAACCAGGGAACGGGACTTAGCAGGCTTAAAGCCCATACGCGCCCAGTTGATGAGCGACTCAAGGCCTTGGAGAACCCACCTGTAGCCTGGAACCGATGTTGTGGTAACAGTCAGGTCATCCATAAATGCTCTGATGGGAGGCTGCCATACACCTGACTTGGTGAGCGGTCCTCTGCACTCCACCTCTGCTGATTTAACCAGCATGTTCATGGCCAAGGCAAACAAAATCACTGAGACTGTGCACCCAGTGATTATGCCCTTCTCCAGCCGATGGGATGCTGATGTTACTGTTCCCAAGGTGACTCTCAAAATGAAGCAGTTATAATAGTTCAGTATGAGGTCCCTGATCTTGCCTGGAACATGATGCCGGTCAAGTGAGGTCTCCACCAGTTTGTGTGAAATTGACCCATAGGCGTTGGACAGGTCAAGCCACAAAACCACCAGGTCCCCACTGCCCTCCCGGGCCTCCCAGATGAGCGAGTGAGTGACAACTCCCATGTGCTCGATGCATCCTGGTACCTTTGGGATCCCCCCCCTTCTGCACAGAGGTTTCAATGTATGCATTCTTCAGGAAGAACTCATGCATCGTCATGCATCGGGCAACAATGCTGAAAAACACCTTGCCCTCCACACTCAGGAGTGAGATGTTTCTAAACTGCTCGATGGTGCGTGAGTTCTCCTCCTTCGGAATCCATATGCCCTCGGCATGCCTCCACTGCTGAGCCACCTTCCTCCTCCTCCAGATGACCTTGAGGATCTTCCACAGTCGCTGCAAGAGCCTGGGGCACCTCTTGTAGACAACATATGGTACTCCACTGGGACCTGGTGATAAGGTGGATCTAGCTGCTCTGACTATGTCCTCAACTTCTCTCAGGGTTGGCTCCTTGGTGTTAAATGCTGAAGTGGGTTCTGGTGGTGTTAACAGAAAGCTGCAGGGGCCAAGATCCTGCTCCCTTGCACTGTCACTGTAAGTTGCCCTGAGGTACTTGTCAACCTCTTCTTGAGAGCAGGCCAATTGTCTACCTCGCTTCTGCCCAAGGATCTTCTTGGTGAAGTTGAAAGGGCCTGCAAAGAAGGCGGCACGCTTCTTGGCTCTCTCCTTCCTCCTCTTCCTGTGCCATTCGGCTCGACGGAGTGTCGTGAGATTCCTCCTTACGATGTTACAGAGCTCTGCTAGACCAGCCTTCTCTTCCTCTCTTGCCTGCTTGTACTGCCGTCCTAGCAGTCTAAGCTCTTGCCGCAGCTGACTGATCTTCTTCTGCCATTGGTTTGGCTCCCCTGCACCGCTGGTTTGGTGGTGCTCATTGGTGCCAAACCTTTCGGCGGCAATGCTGACAATCATTGCACACATTGGCCCTCATTTATCAAACGAACGTAGAAATGAGCGCAAATCTGAACGCATGATTCATCTTACGACAGGACCCACGTGAGATTTACGAAACGTATCGTATCACACCAATCCCAGCATACGAAGGAGCTTGGTGTTGATAAATACGGGGGCTGAGATCGATCGTAATTAACGTAACACGCCCCTATAAAAGAAGTCTCGCCCCTAACTTTTACGACATGGAGAAACATCCAACGGCAAAGAAGAAGCGGATTTTTTCAGAAACAGAAATGGAGACACTCGTGTCACTTGTTGATGCGCCCTATGGATGCGCCCCCCCCCCCCCCAGGGACACTCACCCCTGCCCACCCAGCACCCCCACCCCTCACCCCCCTGGACATACTTCATATTATTTATAGTAATGTTATTTATTGTATTATTTATTATCATCTGCCGTTGCACCCCCCACCCCCATATCCATACAATCCACATTCATCTGTTGTACCCGTTCCGTTGTATTGCACTAGCGCACTATTGCACCACCTGTACACTTCTTGTATTATATTACTATTTCTCGCACTACCTGTAAATTGTTTACATTTTTATAAACATTTTTTTATACTGTTTACAGCCTGTTTCTGCTAGTGTTAGTAACCGTTTACTACCTCAACGATCACTACCTCCACCTGCACTGTTTACTGTCACTTTAATAACTAGGCCTACTGCCACTTTTCATGTTTTTCAATTTTGCACTCTGCACCTTAATCTGCATTTCTGCATTTCAACCCGCACCTTTATCGCTCATTTGCACTTCTGGTTAGAACGCCAACTGCATTCCGTTGTCCCTGTACTTGTACTCTGCACAATGACAATAAAGTTTAATCTAATCTAATCTAATTAAGGGCAAGCAAAAAAACGCTATATGGAAACAAATCACTGTTGCAGTCAACAGTGTGTCCCATGTTCAGCGGGCTACGGAAGAGGTAAATAATTAATTGAATAATTAATTAAATGTAAAATTGATGTTAAATTGATCCATCTTAAAACATTTCACATTTGACCTATAGGCTATTGTTTGCATTGCGTTAAAGTTATTTTATTCCGAATAAGGTGAACAAAAAGTTGTCCGACTCTTGCGGATATACCAGTCTCGCCACTGTTCGCATTCGAAAAAAATGGGTACACGAGCTCAGACCTGACGTGAGATTTCATCGCAGCCTGCGCTCACGTTCAAATTGATAAATGCCAAGCTCGACGTGGAAATGAGCGTACGTCCATTTTACGCCCTTTTTCTGTCGTACGCTCGTTTGATAAATGAGGGCCATTGTGTGCAACTCCTGGTCAGCATCCCCTTTGGCTGTGGCTTCGAGAATCTGATCGACATCCGCATCGTACTGGCACCACTCCTTCACCTTGTTGGCCGAAGGCCACTTGACCTGACGGTGTTCTGACTGCCTGACTTGGGGTAGGGCTTGTGGGGCGTGGAGGGTCTGGAAGCAAACTGCACTCATAGTCGTAGTTCCGTTAGCTTGGGTCAATACCTGTATGTCCGTCCTGTTGGGGTGCTCATCCTCCCCCCCTCTCGGGCACCCCCGGGGGTATAACTCTTCAGGGTTTTTCCGTAGCTTATTGTGGGTGCTCCCTCACGGGGGCTGCAGTTTGGAGTGCTAGCCCTCCCTGCCCCGGTTGCTGTCTCTCCAGCTGTCTGCTGCCTCTCCAGCTGTCACCACTCTGTTTGTGGTAGTCATCCGGTCTTTCCCGGAGGTCACTGGCTCTTCCAAAATTGACTGGTTTAATATACACCGTCTGGTGCAACCTAGACACATCACCAGTGATGTAACCGGAGGAACATCACACGTGTGAACATTATTTTATGTTCAGACAACATCCCATAGACATACCAGATGTGAGTCTGGAACAGCAGGCCTGGCCATTTAGGGCCATTCTTGAACCAAATGGCCCTAAAATAAATGGGAGTGAGTATTGCGTTTGCCTAGAAGGGGACTGTTCTCTGGCAGGGGAATGTAACTAACATATAGGCCTAACTTCTCTAAAATATGAGTCTCCAAATAATGCATTCTCTCGGCTTTCGGTTTTCCCCATACCCGCAAAGACCAATACTGAACCCATGCGAAAATGTAACTATTCCTTGCGGTTCGGATTTCATTCTGCAGTAAATCATCTGTCATCCTCCCCAGTGTGCGCCCTAAAGAGCGAAAATACTGCCGTGATTTGCCGTTTAATTGTTTCAAAGACTCTTAGACTTAAAAATATGTTACATATATCATTAGAAACCGTTGAAGGATGTGCTTATGTCCACATGCCAATGCTTATCGCGTGTGACTGCATTTAAAAAAATATATAAAACCATTGAAATAATAAAATATTAAACTAACTCACGCACCGAATATGAAGATAATCGACGCATCGTCTTCTAATCGGAGTTTAAGCCCCGCCCAACCAGGAAGTGAACAACCACTGACAACAACTTTGCTTTCACTTCTGATATCTGATATCGCTGTCACAGAAAGGCGACGACAGGCGGATTTCACAAATAATAATTTAAAAAAAAAAGGTAATCCAAAAATTAATTCAATGTATGTACTGTATGTATATTAATTTACCTCCCACGTGTGCAGCTAACTAAAATCGAAGAAGCAAGAGAGCGAGTGTGGAGGGTTGATTCAGGTGTTGAACCGTTCAGACAGGTTGGTGTACCCTCCAGGTCTCTATTCCACTCCTCCACCAAGACAGACGCCCGAGAAGATGGACGACCGAGAGAGGACCCCCCTGGAGGTGCTGCTGACGTGCCCGGTGTGCCAGGACCTCTTCACCAACCCCTGTCAGCTGAACTGCGGCCACAGCGTCTGCATGCCTTGTCTGGAGGGCATGGTGGACCACTCCACGGAGATGCCCTTCCGCTGCCCTGACTGCAGGGCCTACTTCGGGAAGATCGTAGAGGTCCAGAAGAGCTACGTGTTGTCCAGCATCGTGGACGACTTCAGACAGACCTTGAAGCAGACGGTAGGCCTGTAGGAAGATTGAAATGAAAAGTTTGTGTGGTGGCCAGTCATGGTTTGTGAGTTTAGCTTGTGGGGAAAATATGGTGATGTGATGTCAATAATTTCTTATTCTGAGAGTTGGATTGATTCATATTGTGGTACAGGTTCAGCATAAATGTCTAATTGACTAATGATGATGACAGTAAGCCTCACATAGACAGGCGTAGACTCTTAACTGCTTGGTCAACATGTCCACATGACCACAGGACACATCCACAGGAAGTGTTGATCTGCATTTACAGCCAATAGTTAATATTCTAAACCGAAACATATCAAATAGAAATCTGCTCCTCTACATTAAAAACAAAATTGTCAACAGTAACGTAACTACATTTGTTCCAAGCCAATCAGAACAGTCATCCACGTGTTCCCGCTCCCCGCAGGCCAAAAGGGCGGCCATGGTGTTCTGCGACTGTTGTCCCGACGATGACGACGACAGGCCCCCCGCGGTGAAGACGTGCCTGAAGTGCGAGGTGTCGCTGTGCAGCGAGCACCTCCAGACCCACCTGCAGCGCCGCGCGTTCGCAGAGCACCCGCTGGTGAGCCCGCTGGCCGACCTGGCGGACAGGAAGTGCCCGCAACACGAGGACCAGGTGCTGCGCTACTACTGTGCCACGTCGCGGCGCTACGCGTGCAACCTGTGTGCGCTGGAGGGCAAGCGCAGCGCGCTGGTGACGGACGCCGCCGGTGCCCTCGGCAGGAGGATGACGGTAATGCATTGTTACCTCGGCGGTGACCTCTGTTGGTCCCGGCGGTGACCTCTGTTAGTCCCGGCGGTGACCTCTGTTAGTCCCGGTGGTGACCGCTGTTAGTCCCTGTGGTGACCTCTGTTAGTCCCGGTGGTGACCTCTGTTAGTCCCTGTGGTGACCTCTGTTAGTCCCGGTGGTGACCGCTGTTAGTCCCGGTGGTGACCGCTGTTAGTCCCTGTGGTGACCTCTGTTAGTCCCGGTGGTGACCGCTGTTAGTCCCGGTGGTGACCGCTGTTAGTCCCGGTGGTGACCTCTGTTAGTCCCGGTGGTGACCGCTGTTAGTCCCGGTGGTGACCGCTGTTAGTCCCGGTGGTGACCACTGTTAGTCCCACGGATCAGACTTTAGGTTCATCATGTGGACTCTGACGGCAGACAAGCTGGGGTCTTTTGAACGGAGCATTTCACTTTCTTTGGCTTCGTATTCAACGTGTGGTGTTCCTTGTAATTAATGAATTAGCTTATCATGAAACAGGGTTTCATTCAGTCACATTGTCCCTGATACGCAACCCCTTCTTCTTCTTGGGTTGGTTGAAGAGGTTGTTGTGATGTACTTACTGGATACACAAACTCACTAACTGTATTGTTCTACGTGTGTGTGTGTGTGTGTGTGTGTGTGTGTGTGTGTGTGTGTGTGTGTGTGTGCGTGTAACAGGAGTATATGGATCAACGTTTTAATCTGATTGAGGACAAAATGGCAGAATCTCTGGACTGTATCAACAAACTGCAGGAAGACAGCCTCAATGATGTGAGCAACCGTTACACGAGGGAACTTTTAATTTGAAATATGATTTACCCACATTTAAATTGAAATTGAGTGTTACTGACTTAAATCTGAAATTACTTTTACTTCGAAATGTATTTTACTTTTAACATGAAATACAATTTCTTTAATTTGCAAGGGTCTTTGATAACTTTTGATTCTAAAATGACATCACTGTTTCAACATCTGACCCATGGCCATTGTAAATGCCTTTGTAATGTCTGACCCAGAGTAACGGTCTTGCCACTGAACATGCGTTGTCTTGACAGAAAACGAAAGACAAGCCAAGCGATTCTTCCATGAACAGCGTGACCACGGTCCTGCTGTGTCTGTGGATCATCGTAGTGTATTACTGTAAGAGAACAGTGAAACATGATAACTAACTCTTTACTAACTAACTCTCTACCACCTGATTAATGAGCAACGTAGTCTGTGTTTTCCATCAGAGTGGTATTTATACACGTATACATACATTTATGCAGTGTTTGTGTGTCCCAATTATCTAAATATATCATATTTACTACAGATGTTGATAATCGAATGATATAGGTATAGCAACATTGTGTTCATTTATTTTCACATCTTTGCAATTTCCTTCCAACCATTGTAACAAATGCATGGCTCCCACTGTGTACACATCTCTTCTTACCTCTCGCACGTGATTGGATGCACCCATGCTCTACCCGACCAATCCACTGCCACCATCCAGCGTATCATTTCTCTGTGGACAACCAGGCCCTCACTAAGACCGTAAAGACCCAGCAGACCCGTCTGCATGACATCTACTCTTCCATCGCAGGTGAGAAGGACCTGTTGTGTGTGTGTGTGTGTGTGTGTGTGTGTGTGTGTGTGTGTGTGTGTGTGTGTGTGTGTGTGTGTGTGTGTGTGTGTGTGTGTGTGTGTGTGTGTATGGATCTCTGACCGCCTCACTAGGCTCTGTTATGTGTCCCACCGCATCTCAAAGAATGACATTTTTTGTGAAACAGAAATCTTGGTGGAAAATCGTCTACAGCTCCGTGGAGGCCTTGAGAATGGAAAACCGCAAGGTAGGAAAAAAGGGAAAAGAGACATTTTAACACTGGACTTCAGTGTTAAAATGTCTCTTTTCCCTTTTTTCTTCAAATCACTTTCTATGTGTGTTACATTTTGTAGACGGTCCCTGCGTAATCGTCTCACAGCCCGTGGTACATGATTGATTGATCTGGGAAGTTCGAATCGGTGAATATATTTCTAACTTCACGAACTCCATACTTTCTCGTGCGCACGACATATTTTCTCGTGCTCACGCGAAACGTTTACGTTTTTTATTTTTCCCATGTCCCTTTAGGGGTTCCGTAACTTTCACTTTCTCCAAAGTTTTTTTTCCTGTTCTGTTGATAGCACCAACCCTGAGATGTGTCAGAGCTCCTCGATTAGCTTTTTCATAAGACACCACACAAACATTAAAACTACTTGGTCTCCATTGCACCTTCCTTGTAACTCGTTCTCCATCTCCGCCCCCACAGTTCCCCTCACACTGGACCCGGGCACAGCCAATCCTTACCTCCGCGTCTCCGGTGACCTGCGGTCGGTGGAGCTGGTCGAGGCCCAGCTCGACTACCCGGTCCTGGGTACTCGCTTCGATGACGTCCCCCAGATCCTCTCCACGCAGTGCTTCGGGCTCGGCAGCCACCAGTGGCTCTTAGAGGCCGAGGGGTACTGGGAGATCTCCGTGTCCCGCAAGGGCATCCAGCGCAAAGGCAGCAGGGCGTTTGCAGACGACGCCATGTCCTGGAGCCTTGTGCTCGAGGGCAACGGGAGCGCGCTGTACGCCGTGCACAAGCAGGAGCGGACAAAGCTGCCCGTGGCCATGAAGTCGAAGCGCATGGCCGTCGCTGTGGATTCCGGGATGGGAACCATCACCTTCTCCGAGGTCGGCGCCAAAAGGGTCTTCACCCAGCTGCACAGGTTCCACGCCCAGCCGACTGAACCCGTGTGCCTGGGTGTGGGGCTTTACAGTGTAGAACCCCGTAGCAGAGCCAGGATCCTAGGAGCCTCGTCTGAGAAGCAGCCACAACATCCGGTGGACTCCAGCCTTTAGTGAAGACGTGAGGGGAAGGTGTGGAAGTGGTTCCCCCTAGTGGTTCTCAATGCACTCGTGAGGCCTGCTGTACGTATTGAGGGATGAATGTATTACCTTGTGAATGTGAAGTGTGTCCGGATTAGTAACCGACGCAAAGACTACAGCACAGGGCTCTTCTCAGTACCGCTTGATTGGTATCGGCATACGTTTGTCCTTTTGTAGATAAAATACAAAATTGTGGCATGGGGGGCACCGATGAAGGTGGAGAAATATTTGTAAATGTTTGTTTGATTGCGTCATACCTCAAATGTATTAATTGTTGATGCAATGATGTTTTTCTCAGGGATTTCTTCAGTGTGAGGAAAGAATCAAAGATTTAGCATATTTAATGAGATGCTGTGACCGTGATGCGATAACTTGTGTTCTGAACTTTGAAGGTGCAATATAAACATCCTTTCTAATGTAATTATGCAAGTGCCTAAAGAAAATACATACTTTCACAACTTGATAATGGTCTTGACAAACAAGTCAATGCACCCGATTGGTCTGATTCGACCATCTGCAAGAAATGTTTTTCAATCAGGAAGTCCTTGACATACTTCCACTTCCTGTAAAGGGTAAAATTTATTTTACTTTTACTTCCTGTCCACCTTGGCCTTAAGACATATTCATTTGTAAACGGATGGATGAGCTTTACAAGTAAAAAATAAATAAACCTCTGTTAAATGTGGGTATTTGTACAGTTTAGAAATATATTTGTTAAAACGTGTGGATTATATCAAAAATATTATAATTAAATTAGTTACAAACTAATAAAGTGTTTCTGTTGGTCTGTTGGCATGTATTCCTACAGAAATAACAAACCCAAAGAACAGTTTGCGGTACACAAACACCTACTTCTGATAACAGCACCTCAAAAGGAGGCCTTTCGAAGCCGTACGGCTAGCCTGCCCAACTCTGGGCCCTTCCTAAAGTTGTGAAAGGAAATTGATGTTCCTATGCAACAACAAATGCCTTCGAGACGTCTTTTTCCTTTTGCTCATTTATTTCAAAAAAACGAAAGTCAAAAACAATTTTTTTTTTTTTTTACAGATCCACCCTCTTGCACTAGACTATCTCACTATCAGCGGGCCGCCATGCCGTGATCCATAATACAAAAGATTATACTTCTCTATCATACAAACGGATTCCAACTGCCATAGCAGTTCCGTGTCGTTACATTGAAATGCTGCGGTCGGTTTCAGGCCGTGACTCAAACCGAGTGCCGCCGGACACCCAGACACTGTTCCAATCCCCTGGGAGGTGGTTTGGTAACAAGTAAAGATGCGTTATACAGTTTCCTCACGGACGCAGGCCGGCCACTGGCGTACGACGGCTGTAACACTGAACTCCCGTCTCCAGTTCTGGCTGAAGACGACACGTACAAATATTTTCACATTTACAAAAAAAAAAAGTAGCTTTACGGATTCTCATACATTTCTAACAGAAAACAAATACAGATTTCTTCTTCTCAGTAATTAAGGTTGTGTAAAATTAACCCTTTGTTTCTAAATCCCATCGTGTTGAGAATGCAGTCATGATAAAATAGGATTGCTTAAGTTCCATTTAAATGCTGGTCTTTCGGCCCACTGGGTGAAAACTGACTGAAAACATTTTACTGCATTTAAAATACACATACATCATGCTCACCATAGAGCCCCCCCACACACACACACACTGCTGACTTGGTACAAATAATGTATGTGACTGTAATCAACCCCTTGAGTCAACAGGGGGTGACCATCATCCATTTGAATTCTTTTCGTTACCACATCCACAACATATGGACATTAAAAAAATGAAGTCACGACTAGTCATAAAAAAAACTTCCTGTTTATGTGCGTTTGTTTTTCAAGCTCAGCAGGCAACAGGAGCGGGTGGGGGGGGGTGGTGGTGGTACGGTCTGGTGTGCAGATAGATGAAGTTCTTCTAAAGGTCCTCAGTCCGGGTGGGAGGGCGGTTTAGTCTTAGTCCGGTTTCGAGTGTGTCCCGTCTATTTCACCGTGCCCATGTTGTGGCTCCGGATGGAGCACCAGGCCATGAAGATGTCCCTGAGACAGACGGGGAGAGAAGGCCAGACCAAAGAAGTGTCATTACAGTGTCGCTGCGTGTACATACAGGTTTGGACATGTAGGCGAAATGCATTTCACTCATTCGTCGTAGGTCACCGCGTCCAAACACCGATTGCATCTCATACACCGGATGGCGTCTCTCACAACCATCCTAATTCCCCCGAGCAGCGCGGCGTCTCATACCGTCTGAGATGGAAGCCAAAGGTCGTGTGGATGAAGCCGACCCCAGAGCAACGTTGCGTTTCATTTCCTTCGAGTATACTTTTAAGTGTACGAATTGGAACAGCGGAGGAGTACCACAGTTTGACTGTGAATTCAATACAACTCTTGAATCAACAACCGCACCTCGACACACACACACAACACGCATCCGATAAACACAGTCATCCTCCATCGGCGGGGCTACACACCTGCAGTGGTCGGCCACACACTCGTTGCTGCAGTACTCGTGGTCCCAGTCGCTGCTGTCCACCGCCGGGTTGTTGCAGCCGGCCCGGACGCACACGCTGTGGCCCGACAGGCCGTCCAGGGCCTCCCCCACCTCCATGTCAGTCTGGGGGGAAACCAACGGGAACACAGGGGAGGGGGAGGGGGGGGGGGGGGGGGGGTCAGCTGTGGCAGCCTAGACATTACTAGTCGACTGTCTACTGAGATAAGATTGCGATCACACAGTAACGCGGGCTTTTACAGTCGCGGACTGTAGTGTGTGGACGGTGTCCGCGTACGGTCATGGCATTTACAGTCGCCGTGTCGCCATGACATCGGCGAGGGTTTGCAGTTCACGCAGTCTCCGTGTGAAGCTTTAAAAGCTGTTGACACGGAGATGATCGCCAGATGATGCGTGCATGGGGGCCATTTTCTGCACATTTACACAGGGCGACTAGCCTGGCTGACGCGTCCACATCTCGATGAGATGGTGGTCTGGGAACTAGGTGTGCATTTTCTCGTATTTGAGGCGTGGTTTACGAATGCCTAGAGCCGTTTATTGGGCGCTACGAATGTCTATCAAATGGCGTCTGGTTCTTCACATGCTGCTTTGCGCGCGATTCATAGCCAATTGCTACTAAAAATTAGCTACTAAAATTACATTAATTGCTACAAAAGCTACTTAATACACTTTCTAAGGCTGCATCGAACGGTAACGTTGTGTCCGCTGCCATGTTGGATTAACACGCTACAAGCTTCGGTATCACGCATAGAAGTCTTCATCATCTTGCTGCCCCCCGTTCTGTGATTGGTTCCCTAACTCAGGGGAAAATAAGGGCGGTGGTTTCCAGGCTGTTTTTGCAGTGAGAATGAAATCGCGCGCAAAGCAGCATGGGAATTCCCAGGCTACAGGGCGACTGTAAATTAGGCTGAACTGTTTAAAATCACTTACCTAAAGCCACTAAAGTAAGTGAAACAATTACATTTGAAGATGATCAAGAAACCGCCTTTATCCATTCAGGTCAATATGTGTGAACATAAGCGATTATGTGTCGAGTTCTATTACTGCCGAAACCAAACTCCCACCGAGGAGAAACACAAACACCTCCCCGGTGAAACAGTCGGATGGAGGCCAGGTGCGTCCGCTCACCTCCTCTGACGAGAACACCTCGGCCACCACCTCCTCGTCTGGGCTGCCATCCACGTGGGCGGAGTTAACCACCTGCAGCGCCAGGCTGGTGCCGCCGGCTGCCGTGGACAGCGCGCCGGCCGCCACGACGGTCGCCGACGCCGTGGTGACGATGACGGGCCCGCCCTTGCCGCCCTGCGCGGACGCGGGGACGATCTTGATCTGCAGCGGGGGCGGGGGCACGGCGGCACCGGCGGCAGACATGGCGGAGGCCACGCCCCCCTCGCGGGGCTTGGACGCCATCTGCAGCGGGGGCGGGGCGGGCGCCATCTGCTGGAGGCGGGGCGGGGGTGGGGCGTGCTGCATCTGCTGCAGCGGAGGCGGCAGGCGGGCGGCGGCGCTGTACGTGGCCACGGGCTGCAGCGTACGCACGCCGCTGGGCAGCACGGTCACCACCTGGCCGCCCGCCTGCAGCATCTGCCGGGAGATGATGATCTTGGTGACGCCGGGGGGCGCCTGGGAGGCGGTCGCCATGGTGACAGCGCCCAGCGTCTGCGGCTTGTTGGCGCCGGTGCGCGAGCGCGTGGTTACCTCGGGCACATCCAGGATGATGTTGGAGGCGCAAATGTTGGTGATGGTGTTCTCCTCCAGGGGCCCGCTGGGGGCCAGGCGGGCGGCCGGCGCCATGGCAACCACGGGGGGAGCGGGAGGGGGAGCAGGGGGAGGGGGGGAGGGGCTGGACTCCATCACCTCGCTGGAAGGCTGGGTAAGAGCATGTGAATTTGAAAAACAGGCCACTACACACAGAAGACAAATGAACGAAGGAGCAGAGAAAATGTTGCTACCTGGGACATCTGGTTGGCTCTGTATGCTGCCAATGCATGGAGATACTCCTTCTTAGCCATTTCTGTTTTTCTTTTATACACCTGGCAGGAAAAAGTAAGAATTTAATTTGTTTTATAAAAAATTCATTACAGTCATAATTTATCCCAGCCTTCATATTATGTATTCAGTCATCAACGAGCAAGAATTCTGTATTGCTTTGTTGTTGATAAATATCACTCATTCGCCATGCCATTGAAGAGGCTAGTCCCCCTGGGTCTCCAGTACCTGTTTCTGCTCCTCAGCTAGGCTGTCCCACATGGAGGCCACGATCTTGGACACCTCCCCGAACGAGGCGTTGGGGTTCTGGCCCTTGATGGCGGCCTGCGTGTCCCTGAAGAAGAGCGCGTACGCCGACACAGGCTTCTGGGGCTCGTTGGGGTCCTTCTTCTTACGGACCTTCTTGCCGGCCGCCGCCGCCGCCGCCGTCAGAGCCGTCACCGAGGCCAGCGTGGCCGGCTTGCCCCCCCCTCTCCGGACGGGGGCCGCGGCCAGCAGGGTGGGGCGGGGGGTAACGTGGGAGGGGCCGGAGGAGGAGGAGAGGGACATGGGAGAGTCCACCAGGACGCTCTTCAGAGCCCAGAGTGGCGGCGGGGGGGGGGGAAGGAAAACAAACACAAAATGATCACCAAGGACGCCACCGCCAGGCCGCCTGCACCAAAAACACACGCAGTCGAGTGGCCCGGAAGTGGCCACTGCAAGGTTTTGGCTCAGGCATAAAACAGGCCCTATTCACACCAGCCATTCCAGTCACTGCACGTTCAGCGCAGGTTTAATCACCGTACCCGGAAGTCATCGATGTCGTCGTCCTGCAGGGAGCCGGCGGGGGACGCGGTGGCGGACATCGGCTGGTCAGGGGAGTTGGTCTGCAGCAGGATGTTGCCTGCGCTGAGGCCCAGCCCCAGCTCCGACTGGTTAATGGTGGACAGCTGCCCGCTGCCCAGGAGGCCGTGGCCGATGTCCCCGAGCTGTACGTCGATGGTCATGGGCGAGGAGCTGCTGAAGTGGGAGCCGTTCGAGTTCCCCAGTTCCTGTAGAAGAGTGGTCAAGGTCAGTCCCAAACAGACCGTTACTTTTGGACAAAGTCACACAGGCGCGGGGGGGGGGGCATCTATCGAGTGTATGCATGTATGAGCAACAGAGACCCAATCTTCAAAAACACTGAGTTTTAAAACCAACTTGCAGGTCGTTTCTCACCAGTGCCGAAGAGCTAAGCAGCGCTCCAGCGCCGCTCTGGCTCATCACCCCCAGGTTCAGATGCTCGATGCCCTGGGAGCCGCTGTTGACGAAGGTGGAGGCGAACGATGGGTCGTTGGCGCCGACGACCAGGTTGCTGACGAGGTTTCTGGAGCCCACCTGGCCCACCACCCCGTCCGAGCCATCCGAAAGCTCCCCAAAATGGGACACTACGTCACCGACATTGAGGGCTGAATCCGGGTCCAGGGAGATCGGAGGGATCTCGAACACTTCATCGCCTAGGCTCGGGGTATGAAATGTCTGCTGGATGGGTAGAAGACACATGAATGATGAATGGCACGGTGAGCAGCTGTCGTTAAATATGACGTTAATTCATTTCGTATTTCGTTTTCGTTCGTATCATTGCTTGGACGGTGTATAAATACATCAAGGTGCAGCAGAATGTCTCTCACCTCTGCAGACAGAAAGGGGTTTACTGCTCCAGTGATGGTCAGGTAATTGTCACTGCCGCCTGGAAACTAAGTACGGGGGACAGGTGGTTAAGAGCATCCGTATAATTGCTGTATATTACAAATCATTGTTTCTCTGTAACAGCTAATATTACCTTATTCTCGGAGTATTCCCCATATGCCTGTGTGTCTAAGAACTCCGTGTCGACATTCTGACCACAGCTACCCGACAGATCAGAGTAAAAATTCAGATCCATACTTAAGACGTTAAAAAATCAACGCAGAAAAGTCGACAGGCTGCTACATGCATTAAAATACAAACACGTTTATCCGATCCGCCGAGGACGACGATGACCTACAATACATAAAGATAGCCCAGCCACCAGAAAAAAATCTAGCAGCTAACTAGCTAAAAGGGCTAGCCAGAAAAACCTGCCGGTTTTCGCCCCTAGAACACTCACTATCAAGTGTTGATTTTTGCGCCAGCCTAAACCAGGCGTCCGGCGTTAACAATACTGTAATTGTATTGTAATACTGTTGCGTAGCTCACTTGGAATACCAAGTTTACACCAAGTGACAGCAGCCATGTATGTCGCCTGGTGGCCCCGTCGGCTCCGCATGCAACACAACGAGCTAACCCTAAAGACGGAAACAATCGATGGACGAAATCGCAACAGGCGAACTAACGCTCAGGCAGAAATAATCAATTGGCGATATGGCTCTGATCATCTGACCTCGACCTATTGTTTGACTTTTGTCAAAATAAAACACACGTAAAAACACGATACAATCTCCACTCTTCGTTATTATTTTGTTAGAGATTAGAGATTTCAGATATAACGTCCGGTGTAAGTAAATCGATGATTGTAAATGGATATCCGTTTTAACAATGTGACCACTATTGTTTGGCGATTCCAGTTTTGGAATAGGTTAATGTGGGGGGAGCTGTTTTAAAGTTATTATTTATCGGTATTTTATCAATTTCTACCCAGCTCTACCTGCAAACGTAACAACAAAGGTGCGACATTTGTCCACTCATTCTGTAAAAACAGACCTTTTTTCATCAACTCCAACTACGTCAGAGACCATCCGGATTATTATATTTATTGCGTCCCACCATCGTACGGGGATCTCTGATTTTACCCTCTTTTGGGCAACTCTGGCGAGTTTTAAAGTTGCACATCAAACTGGAGAGGAAGGCTCCACTAAACTGAGCCTTTGAGGAGACACACTGGACGCAGTCTCTGCAGGTACAATAACTTCCCATTGACGTGTCGGCCGTCTTACCTCCATCGTCGGAGTGCCTGGGCACTACATCCATCCACTTACTGGAGGACCCGTGAACACATTCATCAGCTGAAGGAAATATCGGCTTTAAAAAAACACTGCTTCCGGTTTCCTTTATTTCGGGAAATAGCGTCACTCGTCACGCAGAGGGGGCAAATATTGATGTTTCAATTTGGTCCACTCGTTCATGAGAAACGCTTCACACGTTCATGTTCGTTCGCATTTCCCTTTCTGTTGTAATACTACGGAGAGCCAATAAATAACACGTTTATCTGCATCTGGCCTCCCAACAATGACTACTGTAATATGTAGTAGCTCACAGACCATTGAAGGTGTGTGTGTGTGTGTGTATGGGGGGGGGGGGTTCCCAAGTAGACCTGTTGCGTTTTGTTTATACCTCAGCATGGGCCCACTGGAATTTAGTAGGTCACTTGAACCAAAGGGTAGTCAGGACACAGACAAGTAAACAAAAGCTCCCTTATTGCTCCTGCTTCATTCAGAACGAATCTAACAAAAATACACTAGGTGACACTCGGTTTTCACTGTAGATTGCTGTTATTCATATCATAGATAAGTCAAATCATAAAACAAGAATAATTACTTGTAGCAGGTCATTTTCGCACACAGCGGACCAGCTCTACGTTGTACAATACAGCCCACATTCTCCTCCTTGCACTGCATCAGTAACTAATACACCCCCTCTTGTCCCCCCCCCCCCCCACCCCCATTTCCCTCCCCGGTAGTGAAATAAAAAAACAAATATACATCAACACGACGGAGCCCTTTCAGTCCCAGGACTCAGACACAACAGGTTGATGCCACCAAGAGTTCAGATCTGGGGGGGGGGGGGGGGGGGGGGGGGGGAGACTACTGCTGGGGTGGGGAGGGGGGGGTTGCCTGTTGCTCTGCGGTGGTCTTCAGCGGGCCTGAAGACTGCTCAGTACGTGGGTGTCCCCCCCCCACCCCCACCCCATCGAGTGCGGTGTGGTGCGTGGGGGGGGGGGGGGGGGGGGGGGGTGGGACTTGTTTCTCTACACAGCGAGTGGTCCCTGACGGGTCGGGACTAGGAATGCAATGGGTGGGGGGGGGGGGGGAGAGACAGAGAGAGGGAGAGAGAGCTTGTATTGAGAGTAGTGCTCGCTCAGTGTGGTTTGTCTGAGGTGGGTGTGACTTAACAGTGTTGATTGATGGGGTGGGAGAAAAACAAAAAACAAATGGGTGCAATGCTGCTACTTTCCTGACAAAACAAGAAACAAAAAAGAAAAACACATTCATCCATAATTTCAAACAGTTAATGATAAAAAAAAAGAAATGACTCAATAGTAACATGATTTTTGTTGTTGTTGGTTGTTGAAAAGGGCGGCAGAGTCCAAGGGGGAAGGGCAGGGCTGTGGTGTGGCGAGTGTTGATTGGTCAATCCTCCGAGCTAGAGGAGGAGTCAGAGTCTTTGGGCGCCATGACAACGTCGTCCAACAGGGCCTCTTGGTCCGAGCTGTCGTAGGTCCCCACCTGCATCTTCACGTCAAAGTCTGCGCTGGTGAGGAAGTGATGGGAGCTCTCCAGGTCCTCCTCGTCCATCATGTAGGCGCCGTCCGACACCAGCGTCTCCTCCTCCTCCTCCTCTTCCTCCTCCTCTTCTTCCTCCTCCTCCTCCTCCTCGACCCCCCCCAGGAGCGGGTCGGCCACCACGGTGACGGGGGGCTCGGCCGGCCGGTGGTGGCGGTGGTGGTGGTGGCGCCGCCGGCCTCTCTTGGGGATGTCCGAGTCTTCGCTCAGCAGGCGGTCGGCCAGGCTCTCTGGCAGGAAGCCCTGGGGGAGGACAGACTGGCGTCAGGGAGGACACGCTCTACAGCGAGGTCGGGGGGGGGGGGGGGGGAAGTGCTTGTCCTACTTCAAAAGGGAGAGTTCTGGAGACTATTTATTTTTAATACAAGGTAGTATGAAGCGGAGGAAAAAGATTAAAGATCCAAGATTTAAAAAAAATAAATAAATAGAAGAAAGAGTCCAAGATAAGCAGCAGAAG
The DNA here is from genome assembly GCA_036785325.1 of Urophycis tenuis. NCBI lineage: Eukaryota > Metazoa > Chordata > Actinopteri > Gadiformes > Phycidae > Urophycis > Urophycis tenuis. The sequence continues at coordinate 6,342,674 of JAXIVH010000007.1, read as the reverse complement.
ATACAGAGTTTACGCAGAGCTTTGATATTAAACATATGTCATCACTAACTGTACCAAAGAGTGGACAATTTTACCAACTGTACCAAAGAGTGCACGTTATTACCAAACTGTAAAATAGAGTGGACGTACAGAGTTACGGACGATCTCAGACCACTCTGGGGCTACAGCGTGTTCAGGGTTCTCCTCCAGGTAATCTCTCAGGTCCTGCAGCATGGGGCAGAATGACGCCCCCACCTGGAGATAAAGCACCACACACACACACACATAAGCACCCAGAACCTTCACCCAGAACCAGAACATTCAACAGAGACTCCTCAACTACTGGATTTCATCAATATGATAATGATTCTATGAAGCCACGTGCAAACAAAGCTTCTATACTTGACACATGTCTCATGATGATCTTCTTTAAATGATAGTGGTGCAGGTCTGATCAATTGAGCACTAAATCATTGGCCGATGTATGATTACAAACTGAAATAAGAACAACAAACAGCTAAAGCGCCGCTACAGCCGACAAAGCAAAACAACGTTACATAGCTGAGCTGCCGTTCAGATGGGAGTGGATTGTGACTGCAACAGAAGGGATGAGAGCCTCAATGAGAAACCCACAACGTTGCTGAGGTGAATCCTCTCTCACCTTCTTGCCCGTCCTCATGTGGATGATCTTGACCTTCTCGCTGCCAGTCAGAGCCTTGTCTGCCCTCCTCCTCCTCCTCTTCCTCTTGCTCCTGTTCACCAGAAGCTAAGGACAGGAACATACGTTGAGTGAACGAGCATTTTGAGTGGTTTAAAAAAATAAAAAAAAATAAATAAATCACGAAAATCTGAGATCAAAGCTCAAATCATCAGATGAAAAGATCCTGTAATGTGATGGAGCAGAATGAGATGTGGTCCTAAAGAGATCCTGTAATGTGATGGAGCAGAATGAGATGTGGTCCGAAATAGATCCTGTAATGTGATGGAGCAGAACGAGATGTGGTCCTAAAGAGATCCTGTACTGTGATGGAACAGAACAAGATGTGGTCCTAAAGAGATCCTCTACTGTGATGGAGCAGAACGAGATGTGCAGTGACGTCTGGTGACGGTACCTCCAACATGTCTCCCTCCACTTCATATTCAGGGTTCTCCTTCAGCCAGGTGGGCGGGTCTCTGCGCCGAGGGGTGCGCTCCATTGGGTCATGGGCCAGTCCATCAGGGTCTGACAACTGCAATAAAGTGAACAACATGAAGACCACTGAGTCAGGCTGTCAAACTTTACACATTGGGGTTGGAGACAGAACACAGGTGTGTGGCCAGATAATTTCAAGGCTTCTTATTTGCCATTCCAGAATTTGGTAATATTAGCTTGATTGGTCCAACCCATTTTTTTTTATTTTTATCATTGTTTGATTTCAGTTTCAACAATTAACTAAACACATTTCACTATTAAAAAAACAGTGTTTGCACTAGAAATAGTTTGAGGCCATCATTTCACTCCTCTATGGACTTTCCGGTTCCCTGCAGAGGCGATGGGACCAACATTCCTTATTTGGGCAAAAATACATTTCGGCTAAACACCTGGTTGGTGAATCGAGGGTGACGTGTGCAGCCCAGCAGGTCTAAATGTACCTCTTGTTGTTCCTTGTGTCTCTTGCGGCTGCCGCTGCTGCTCTCGGCGGCCGAGCCATTAGGCATCAGAGCCTGCTTGGAGAAGGTGAGCTTCAAACCCTCCTCCTAGCAGTGGAGAGACATGTAGAACTACACTTTAACCCCCCAACAAACTGTTCATCACGCTGGTAATGCCACAAGGGGGAGGGGGGCTGCCCATCAGGTCTGTTAGTTGTATGCGAGGTGTATAAGGCGGCCATTTTAGGAAGTGATCCGACCAATGATTTGCACAGAATCTCAGAATGTTTACATTTACATACCTAAATTTGTCGGGAAAGTCCCACATTTTGCACACACTACACTAAAAGCCTCGACTAATCTACCGACCCAAGACCGCTTTCCTTGCGGCAAAGGGCTCACCGTCAACACCAAACCCTCCCCAGGGGACACCCGACTCTCCCGTCCCTCTCTCCCCTCCCTCACCTTGAGCAGCTTGACGGTGAACTCCCCGTCGTCACCCTCCCCGCCACCGGGGGCGCCGGGGGCACTGTTGGCCTTGCGCATCAGCCGTGCGAAGCTCAGCTCGTCCCCGGCCAGCTCCTCGGGGCCCACCGGGAGCTGGGCCTCCGACACGTAGCGCCGCCCTGCTGGCCACTGGCCGCTCAGCACCAGCGTGCACAGGCTGTCGAGGCGGTTGATCAGCACGCGGTCCTGGCGACGGCGGAAACACACAGCAGCACAGTGGGGAAACGTCAGACGTCAAAATCTCAAGCGCTCGCCAATGCTGCCGTTCCTCCCAACGCGACGTCCTCCACCGTCCCTGAAAACAGGGACCCCTCTTCTGGGTTCCTTCCCGCTTGGGATGAAGTGAACGTCAACTGGCGGCCCACGGGCCACATCCGGCCCGCCAGAGCTTTCTATACGGCCCCCAGAATATTTCAGAAGTCAGGAATAGCATAGTGAAGAGGAAAAAGTATCGCTAAAATATCGCTTTCGCCCCCTAGTGGCTTGCTGCCGATTGTGATCTGAGTCTGTTAACACTGACAAAGGCTATATATATAATATTTTGTTAATTTATTTTATTTTACCAAAGCATCTGGCCCTCACAATGTCTGCCGAGAAAAATTCTGGCCCTCGGACAAATGTAGATGATGACCCCTGGATTAGGGTTTTAGTTTTTCATTGCCCGTTTCAGGGTTTAGGATGGCGCTGTATAGCACGGGCCTGTGAAGCCCATGAGTGTTCTTTGAGTGTTCTTAAGTGTTTTTTCAGTATTACAATCTGCACTGAAGGCAAAGGGAAAAACTAAGTCAAAGCCCAATGGAGGAAAAGGCAGAAACCATGCAGAAAACAATAATACCCACAATCCTCTCTGAATCTCTCAAGGGCCAAATCCGAGCTAAATAATCATAACCCCACAACTGTTGGTCCCATCAAGGAATGACTCAGAGGCAGGACATCATAACCGTCATGATAAACCCTGATCTCGTATCAGCGGTACCTTGGGCCAGTCCACTCTGAGGGGGTCCGGAGGGGGGGCTTCTCCTTGGGACTGACTCAGGGACAGTAGGCTGTTCTCATCGCCGTCCTCCATCTTCAGCCGAGCTGCGAGGAACACAACACGCGCACAGTAAACACACGTTTCAGTTGGGTGTATGATGAGATTGGAATCTAACAAACTCCTTAAAAGTATATTGGTTGATATGTTTCTTTGCGTCCCCAGGCTTACCTCTACCGCCCTCGCCGTCGCTCTCCCCACTGTCGTCGCTGCTCGCCGAGCGCTCCGACGAGGAGGACCCCGACTCGGAGTCCGAATCCGAGTCAGAGCCGCCCCCACCTGCTCCCCCTCCTTCTCCTCCTCCTCCTCCTCCTCCTCCTCTCCTCTCCGCCTTCCTCCCTCTGCTCCTCTCCCCCTTGAAGCCCCAGCTCCGCCCCCGGCTCTTGGCGTCCAGGTGACCGAGCGGGGTGCTCTGGAGCTGGGCGTCCATCGGCCCGACGCCGGCCGCCACCAGGGCCTCCACCTCCTCTTCCTTCATGCCGGGCTCTTCTCCCTCCTCCAGCTTGGGCGGGGCGAGGGGCGTGGCCGGCCGGGGCGCGGCGGCGGGCGGGGCGGGCGGTTGGGGCTGGCTCTGCTGGTGCAACAGGAAGTCCTGGTGGGCCCGGCCGAAGGTGAACTGGGGGTCGGCGTAGATGGACAGCTCGGTGCGGCTGACGCCGTGCAGCGAGGCGCCCAGCATGAGCTGCCGGTCGTGCTCCGGGCCGCTCCACCAGGCGGGCAGCTCCGACCCGGGCGGCGCCAGGGCCAGCCGCTCCTCGAGCGAGGGGTGGGGCAGGACGCGCTCCCGCAGCCGCCGCAGCAGGCTGATGCGGTACAGCGTGCGGGAGGCGCGCTCCTCCGTGATGGGTGCCAGGGACTGGGACAGCTCCGACGGCTCTGGATGGGGGGGAAACAGAGACTGAGTTCTACCTGTGGGTCTCTCAAATATTAATATTAATCTCTATTGTGTAAGGGGGGGGACATAGTCAGAGACAGAGACAGAGAGAGAGAGAGAGAGAGACAGAGAATGCATGCACGCACACTTCACACCTCCACACCTCCTCTCAAACACAAACACACAGCGACGGCAGCGGCCGGCTCCTCACCCTCTCCTCTCGTGGGCCTCAGGTGGCAGACCCGGCGGCACATGGCCACGAAGGCGCGGAAGTACCGGCCCAGGCTCTCGTCCGTCTTCTTGTCCAGGCGGGCGAAGGTGCGGAAGCGGGTCCAGTCGTAGTGGTGGTCCTGGTCCTCCGGCAGGCCCGGCTCCTTCTTCAGCTTCTCCACGCCGAAGGTGGACACCACGCGGTAGAAGTCACACTCCTCACGGCGCGTCCACCTGGAGGCGAGATAATGAAGGTGATGATGAAGAAGAATCAGGTTTGACAGGGTTTTGCCCGGATCAACAGGCTGTAGGAGAACACTAAGGAAGGCTGGGCTAGGTAGAGCGCCAAACTAGCTGTTCTCAGTTGGAACGGACCCAATGCCTGTAGACTACCTGGAGGACTCCTTAAAGAAGATGCCCCACAGGAAGGGGAACATGCCCAACCTCTACTTTCTCCTTGAGGTGGATGCCTAACTTCCACCTTCTCTCACTGCATCCTTGCGGAAGATGCCTAACCCCTGCCTTCTCCTTGAGGAAGTCAAGTAGTCAAGTCAAGTAAACTTTAGTGAGTTTTCATGAATGTACACAAAAACCAAAATGCCTTTTCCCTCATTCCCCGGTGCTAGACAAGCGTGCAAATATAAATATAAATATATAAAAATATAAGTACAAAAATCTAAATAAAAAGGGGGTCGCGATTATGGAAGATGCCTAACCTCCAGCTTCTCCTTGAGGAAGATGCCTAACCTCCACCTTCTCCACGAGGAAGATGCCTAACCTAAACCTTCTCCTTGAGGAAGATGCTAACCTCTACCTTCTCCTTGAGGAAGATGCCTAACCTCCACCTTCTCCATGAGGAAGATGCCTAACCTCTACCTTCTCCTTGAGGAAGATGCCTAACCTCTACCTTCTCCTTGAGGAAGATGCCTAACCTCTACCTTCTCCTTGAGGAAGATGCCTAACCTCTACCTTCTCCTTGAGGAAGATGCCTAACCTCCACCTTCTCCATGAGGAAGATGCCTAACCTCCACCTTCTCCTTGAGGAAGATGCCTAACCTCCACCTTCTCCTTGAGGAAGATGCCTAACCTCCACCTTCTCCACGAGGAAGATGCCTAACCTCTACCTTCTCCTTGAGGAAGATGCTAACCTCTACCTTCTCCTTGAGGAAGATGCCTAACCTCTACCTTCTCCTTGAGGAAGATGCCTAACCTCCACCTTCTCCATGAGGAAGATGCCTAACCTCTACCTTCTCCTTGAGGAAGATGCCTAACCTCCACCTTCTCCTTGAGGAAGATGCCTAACCTCCACCTTCTCCATGAGGAAGATGCTAACCTCTACCTTCTCCTTGAGGAAGATGCCTAACCTCTACCTTCTCCTTGAGGAAGATGCCTAACCTCCACCTTCTCCATGAGGAAGATGCTAACCTCTACCTTCTCCTTGAGGAAGATGCCTAACCTCTACCTTCTCCTTGAGGAAGATGCCTAACCTCCACCTTCTCCTTGAGGAGGATGCCTAACCTCCACCTTCTCCTTGAGGAGGATGCCTAACCTCCACCTTCTCCTTGAGGAAGATGCCTCCCCTGAATGAACCTCTTGAAACCAGAAGAGCGGCTCTGGGGTTGGTGGTCTCCATACCTCTGCTGCCTCTCCTGCCGGGCGATCTCCTTCAGCTTGCTGGCCTGCTCGCAGCGCCGGCGCCGGCGGTCCCCCTTGGCCTCGGCCTCCATCTTGAGCTGCTCCTGGCGGTAGCTGCGCTGGTAGGCGGTGATGAGGCGCCGCAGGCGGGCCGTCAGCGTGGAGCTGGTGGGCCACTCGCACGCGCCGCTCTGAGTGGACGAGCTGTGCGGCACCGGGGGAGGGGCCTTGTCGTCCACGGAGACCTCGTCCTCCATGTTCAGGGAGTCGTGCTGGGAGGGGGGGGGGGGGGAGGGGGGGGAGGGGTTTGCTTTAACGGGTGTACGGTCATAAAGTGGTGTGGCCGGGAAAAAAGGTCAACCGGATGTTGTTGTTTTTTTAGCATTCGCATCGAGTAGCCTCCATTTTTACAGTTCAGTCATACAAATAATTTTTTTTGCTCATTCATTTTATAACCATCTGTCTGTCTGTCGTCATGGTCAAATGTAGTATGTTGTGCAAGATGAAACGATGTCAATGAGTTCATATTTCCCCATTTTCTGGTCCACTGTGTATGACAAAATAACTTTATTGACAGTGATCCATTTGTCCTTTCTGACAAATGTATTCTTTGTAAGTCGCTTCGGATAAAAGCATCTGCCAAGTGCCCTACATGTGACAGTGACCCCAGTCTTACCTCCTCGTACATGTCCTTGGTGTGTCTCGCCGCGGGCTTGAACTCTGGATCCTCTGAATACTTATCATCGTCGCCGCTGTGGAGAACAACCGTGACCGTTATCGCCATCACAAAACAAACAAAGAACCTTGAAACAATACGTCAAGAGTGAAATACACGTCTAAAAAACAAGGGTGTAAGCTGCCAGTCACTTGGCTGTGTGGCAACGCTTCACCCCCACATATCAATACATGGACCGCATATCGATACATGGGCCGCATATCGATACATGGGCCACATATAAATACATGGGCCACGTATCGATACATGGACCGCATATCGATACATGGACCGCATATCGATACATGGACCGCATATCGATACATGGACCGCATATCGATACATGGACCGCATATCGATACATGGACCGCATATCGATACATGGACCGCATATCACTACATGGACCGCATATCGATGCATGGACCGCATATCGATACATGGACCACATATCAATACATGGACCACATATCAATATATTGACACATGTTGATCAACACGGGAGTCCAGGATGACATCACTCACTCCTCCCCCATCTCCGCGTCCCCGGTGTGCTGCTCGGCGTCGATGGCCTTGTCGTCGGGGCGACCGGCCCGCTCCAGGAAGCAGAAGCATGGGTCGGCCCGCATAGTGGTGTACATCTCATATCCTGGGGACGGTTGAAACGAAACAACAAAGACGCCAATTGGTTGAGAGGGAGAAATTCCACCGGGATGCGACGTTAAATCGGCGCACATGATTGGTCGACGCAAAGCGGCAGTCACAGATTAATGCTACACATTATATACAACTTAATATATTTAATATAGGCAGGACAGCCTGGCGGCTAAGGTTACTCTATAGCCAGGCATCCTTGAGCCAAATGCTAAACCGCTACATGCTCATTAATGACAGATATCTAATCACCATTGGAAACCTTTTCCAAAGCATCTGCCAGACACAAACCATCAGGCCTGCTCCAGACCACCCAGCACCAGAACCCCTGGGGTGACACGACCCGGGGAAGGACCGTGCGCCCTCATCTTCACCAGCAAGCTAGCCGCCTGCGTCTCGAATCACCCACGCGACACAAACACAGGACGACGTGAAGCACACCCGCCCTCACCGTGTTTGAAGACCCCCACCAGCAGGGAGCGGTCCGCGGCCGTGTCCCACCAGCCAGCAGGCACCTCCTGCTGCTCCATGTCTGGCATCCAGATGTCGATGTCCCTGGAGAGAGAGAGAGACACACACACACACACACACACACACACACACACACACACACACACACACACACACACACACACACACACACACACACACACACACACACACACACACACACACACACACACACACACACACACACACACACACACACACACACAGAGAGAGCATTAGAACACACACACATAGGAGATGTACAACACACTCACACAGGAGACATGACACACACACAAAGTTTTAACATTATTATACAACAAATTCAAAGTATGCACAAACTTACAGTGGATGGCACTTTAATCGCTCTTTGTAATTTGGCACTTAGTCAGAGATGTTGTATACTAGCAATGGTTAACCTAGCAATTGAAATGCTTGAAACTTGTTCTGGTGACTTTCTTACTGTATTAGCAGCAACGAAATGTTTCACCTTCTTATGACAGATTTATTCTTTGTAAGTCGCTTTGGAGAAAAGCGCCTGTTAAATGCCCTAAATGTAAATGGATTAAAATTCATTATGATTCAGAATATCCCATGACCTAATTTTGTATATTTTACATTTGAACAAATTACATACTTTATCTTCTACAAAGACACCCCTCACCGTGTCGTAGAAATGTCCCTGTACAAAATGAAGACGTCACGCTGCTCGTTGAACAATAAAGCGGCAGAACCTGGGGGGGTGAGAGCTGGCGTGTTGGGTTACCTGTAGTCTGCTCCTTTAAGAACCGCGTCCGCCTGCTCCCCGATCACTTCCTGCTTCAGGTAGTACAGCATCCTCACACGGAGCAGCACCCTGAACAGAGGAGGGGAGGGGGAGAGGACAGGAGGAGAGGGGGTAGGAGACGACAGGAGGAGCAGAGGAGGTAGGAGAGGACAGGAGGAGAAGCAGAGGGGGACGGTTAGGTAAAACGGTACGTGGCCACTCCATCCTGTGCACCCTCTCACTTTGCGATCAATGGCTCCCATTCAAGAGGAAAGAAGAGTGTCTCTCCTCACAAGCTGCTGCTCGCCTTTCAGCCTTCACGAGGCCATCATCTAAGACGACCTGAAGTCTATGGGACAGTGGATTCTTAAAGCTAGATTTTCAAAGAGGTTGAAAGATGCGTGAAAGACCAGAAAAGCGAAAAGCACAAAAAGCAGTGTGTGTGTGTGTGTGACTGTACTGACTTGTTACACTGGTGCTTGAGGTGCTTGCGGTAGCTGTCGTCCAGCAGCAGGGTGTCAGGGTTGTACTTGCGGATCCACTCCACCTTCTGCACGTCGAAGGTGCTCTGGGCCTTCACCCGCTTGCCCTTGCGGCCGCGCGGGACGGGGATGGACAGACCTGGGGGAGACGCCGCCGCATTAACGTCCATCCATAACCGCCGAGACAGCAACCCACAGCACCCGACATCCAGGACGGAGTTGCATGGTTGAGCACTAAGTGTGTGTGTGTGTGTGTGTGTGTGTGTGTGTGTGTGTGTGTGTGTGTGTGTGTGTGTGTGTGTGTGTGTGTGTGTGTGTGTGTGTGTGTGTGTGTGTGTGTGTGTGTGTGTGTGTGTGTGTGTGTGTGTGTGTGTGTGTGTGTGTGTGTGTGTGTGTGTGTGTGTGTGTGTGTGTGTGTGTGTGTGTGTGTGTGTGTGTGTGTGTGCTCCAGGGATCCGAACCGGTTCAAGGAACGAAAACGAAAACGAATGGAATTTTACGAGGAACGGAAAGGAAAACCAAATGGTCTCCAACTGTTCCGGAACAGAAACGTTATTCTGAAATCCCCAAAACCGGTTAATAACTTTTTTTTTTGGTTCTCTATATAGCATATAAAATTTCACAAAAGCATAACCTATTTCATGAAAGACAAAAAAAAAAACTATTGCCGGTTGCCGCGTTCACTTCGCCGCCCGCTAAGGTCAGCTGTCACAAATTCCCACCACCACCCTGGCGAGAGGCGATTGAAATGTAGAGTTAAATTGGAAGTTGTTGGAGAGACTTGGGTATTTGTCAGCAAAATAGACAATACAACATATTCGCTTATGGCGGAGTTAGAAATTATTGAGCGAGCCTCTATATCTGAAGATCTCCATGGAATATGGATAAAACTTACAACCAGGTAAGGAGTTTCCAGCCCACTTATCAAGAAATGATTTTGATATGAAATTATATTTATCATAGAATATAGGCTACAGTCAGCAGCAGTCTGCCTGGTATGTGAGATGGATACTGCAATATTTTTGGATGCTGCCTGTGATTTATGATTTTAGCGCATTTAGACTACCTACTGTGTAAATTAAGGGCAAATACCAATAAGTAGGTCTATTGTAAGATATCGACCACAAAAATAGACTAGGCCCAATAACACTGCCGGAAAGTTAAGAACGAACGTTATTTTACGTTCCGAACCGGTTCAGGAACGATATGTTGGTGGCGGAATGCAAGAACGAAAACGTTAAATATACCGGTTCGTTCGGAGCGGAACGATTGAAAAATAATTTCGTTTTCAAGCCCTGGTGTGCTCTCTCCTACCAGAGTGGTTGAGCAGTGTGTGTGTGTGTGTGTGTGTGTGTGTGTGTGTGTGCACGCTGTCTCTCTCTCTCTCTCTCTCTCTCCTACCAGAGTGGTTGAGCAGTGTGTTTGTGTGTGTGTGTGTGTGTGTGTGTGCGTGTGTGCGCTCTCCTACCAGAGTGGTTGAGCAGTGTGTGTGTGTGTGTGTGTGTGTGTGCACGTGCGCTCTCTCCTACCAGAGTGGTTGAGCAGTGTGTGTGTGTGTGCTCTCCTATCAAAGTGGTTGAGCAGTGTGTGTGTGTGCTCTCCTACCAGAGTGGTTGAGCAGTGTGTGTGTGTGCTCTCCTACCAGAGTGGTTGAGCAGTGTGTGTGTGTGCTCTCCTACCTGAGTGGTTGAGCAGGGTCTGGGGCTCCCGTCCGTTCTCGGCCGGCGTGATGAGCTCCCAGATGAAGCTCTTGATGTTCTCGTCTCCGCGGTAGTGCAGCAGGCAGAACACCAGGATGACGCGGCAGATGGTCTCCACGTCGCGCTCGCCCAGACGCCGCTTGCACCGCGCGTGAGACAGGATGTCCCGCCAGCGCCCCCACCTGGAGGGAGGGAGGGAGGGAGAGAGGGAGTGCAGCTCGTGAGCTCGATCGCCCAGTAAGGCGGGCACACAGTAACGGCGGTGCCTGCGGCTCGGACCAGAGGCAATACAAACTCAACGGGAGGGAAGGATGGACGATGGGAGGAGTCGTTGTGGACGAATGACAAGGGGAACAGCTGGGCTGGATTTATGGGATATGTTACTTTAGACGATTTATACGTCACCTCATATTCGGAGTCATGTTCAGTATTTGTTGCTAAATGCACCATCAGGTTAGTTGTAGAGGCATAACACTGAAGACTTGCAGTGCTGCGCTTAGCAAATGCGAAAACTTTCAGGTTTTTTTTTTGATAGATTTGTCTTGAAAAGTCAACCCTTGAATTAAAAGTCAGTGCAAAAGCAGCCCCTCCCTGATTGGGCCAACTGAACAGGATTCGACCCAGTGTTCAAGCCCCGCGTGTTGTGGACCTGGAACATGGAAACAGAACCGGGGGGGGGGGGCAGTGGGGAGGGCAGTGGAGGACACCCACCCGTACACCAGCAGGTGCTTCTCCACCCGGAAGCAGTCGGTGCGGCCGTAGCCGTTGCCGCTGTGGCGCTCGGAGCGCCGCGCCGTGCGGGACTGCCGGGAGTTGGCGGGCGGGTACTCGTCGTCGCTGTCCGGGTCCGACAGCTCGCCGCCCTCGCCCCGCAGCGTGGAGTACTGCCGGGTCTGCTTACGGACCCGGGGGGTGTCGATCACGAGGGTGTTCTGAGGGGAGGGGAGGAGTCAGAGAGTGAGAGTGAGAGAGAGACAGAGAGTGAGAGTACCGAAAGAAACCAAAGAGACTTTTTTTTACACTCAAATGAGATAAAACTTAACAATACAATAGTTTCCCTAAAAGCACTGAAACTAAAACGCAACTGGCCTGACAACACCCCCACCATCTTTAGTTGACCGTTATATTTTCACTGTCTGGACATCGGGAAATCGAACCCAGTCATAGCCAACCCCACCCGCGCGTGCGGCCCTACAGCACACCCCTCCACCCAGGTCAAGCGCTACCTTTCGGTTCATGGAGTCGAAGTCGATGTCGGCCTTCTTGGCCCACTTCTGCCAGAACTCGGGGTCGTCCAGGGCGATGTCGTTGCGGTTCTCCGACGCCACGAAGCTGGCCTTGGAGAAGGTGGAGCCCTTGCCCTCGCTCTCGATGGTGATGGTGGTGGCGCGGCGCTGCAGGATCTGGTCGATGTCCTCCTCGCAGAAGCGGCTGCCCTCGTCGTTCTCGTCCATGATGGCGGCGTACGCGCCCTTCCTCAGAAGGTCCTCGATCTCCTTCTTGGAGAACTGCTGGATCTGGCAGGAGAGGTCAGAACAGGACGTCAGCGTGTACACGTCTCTGAGCTACGCTGCGCCAGGCAATGTTCTGAAGAGTCGTTGGTAGGCTAATCAATGACCAAAGCCAACATTATTGCTATGCCCTGAATGAACATACACGAGAGGACGGCTAAAGCCTGGTTGCCTAGGCAACACCGACAAGACCCCTTACCCCGTTGGGGCTGGTCTCCTTGTTGCCACTCATGCTCTGCAGCACTGCGCGGTCCAGACCCAGCTTCAGGCTGGCTTTGTCCAGCATCTCGCGCTCGTACGAGTTCCTGGTGATCAGGCGGTACACCTTGACCGCCTTGGACTGGCCGATACGATGGCAACGTGCTTGGGCCTAGGAGAGGGAGACCGAGAGGGGAGAAAGAGGGAGAGGTAGTGAGACACGGTGGCGTCCAAACCCAGAAGCAGCGGCGGCTGGTGAGTCAAAATAAATCAGTACAATCCAGGCCAGTTTCGTTGTGGAGGTTAAATAGGCCTCCTCCGGGCCCTGAAGAAAGCCCCTACCTGCAGGTCGTTCTGCGGGTTCCAGTCCGAGTCGAAGATCACACAGGTGTCTGCGGCCGTGAGGTTGATGCCCAGGCCTCCGGCGCGCGTGCACAGCAGGAACACGAAGCGGTCCGAGTCGGGCTTGCTGAAGCGGTCGATGGCCGCCTGCCGGTGGTTGCCCCGTACGCGGCCGTCGATTCGCTCGTACAGGTATCTGGAGGGGAGGGGAAGAGAGCCGGGCCACGCCCCCTCTCAGTACCATCACTCGTACAGAAAGGTGTTGGGCCTCAGGTGTTGTGAACCCGGACGCACACAGGACATGCCGTTTTGTAAACGTGTCCCGCGCACCGGCCCTGCCGTCCTCCTGACACACGGTTTGACGTCACCCTGATGTCTAAACATCAAACGTCACTGGTTGTACAAACGCTTGCCTTTTTGCAAATGCTGTAGTGCATTGTGGACCAGTAAGGCCCAAGAATTTAGAGTCGTGGGACAGACCAGGGTTTCTTAAACTAGGGGTTGGGACCCAAAATGGGAGTATCGCCATAGTGTCTGGTCTGTGGGACCCAACCGGACACCAGAACTGGTGAACCATCACCATCACCAAGAAACCTCCAGAAAACCCGCCAGGAACCCCAAGAAAGGGGCGAAAGAGCCCTCCCTAAACAAAGAAACCAAACCGGTAACAACAAACAAACGGCAACAGGCGTTCCAGCCGAGCTCCGCACCTCTTGTTGATGAGGTAGTCCTCCAGGATGTCGAGGCAGCGCACCATCTGGGAGAAGATGAGCACCTTGTGGCCGCCGGCCTTCAGCCTCGGCAGCAGCTTGTCCAGCAGCACCAGCTTGCCGGCCGAGCGGATCAGGGCCTGCAGGTGGAAGTCTGCGGCCATGGGGTCGTAGACCTGCCGCAGCTCGGCCACGATCTTCTCCTCCGCGCCTGGGGAGAAGAGCACGGGAATCATCGTCTTCATCATCATCTCGTCATCCTCACCAAACAGGACCATTGAGTATTGGCGCAAATTCTCTCGGTTTTAGAAACCGTATTGTTATCTTTTTTTTTTTTTTTTTCTTTTTTTTTTTTTAAAGGTGCTGAATTTTAAGGAATGGGTTACAGGATTGACGTTTACAAATGGAATACCAATTGAGAGCTTCTGAGAGAAAAGAAAGAAAAAAGAATAAAAACTTGTAAAAGTTGAATTGTTGTTTTAAGTTCCCGATTCTGCAAAAAACGGCTGTCAACTGTCAAACCACTTTTTGCAGAAATGGAGTTCATTTTCAACAGTACTGTGTTCTAAAAGAAAACACCATGTTTCCCTTTCAAGGCTCGTACCACTGGAGAGGAAATGGTGATGAGGTAACTCGTCAGTTAAGGAGTTTAAGGGGCCACTACTGCGGGGGGGCTGGCAGGTCGTGGGTGGGGCGTACCGTTAATGAGGTAGGGGTGGTTGCAGCACTTGCGTAGCTCCATCATGGTGTTGAGCAGGTTGGGCACGTTGCTGTTGCTGTTGACTCCGACGCTGAGGAAGGTGAAGTTCCTCTCCAGGATGGCCCGGTAGTACTTCTTCTGGACGTCCGTTAGCTCCACCTGGAGGCCAGGAGGACTTTACTCGACAAACAAGGCAACGATTCCTTTTCCATCCATCTATTCAAGTCAACTTTATTTGTACAAGTCTTCATCACAGCGAGTCTGAAGGAGCTTCAAAGACATTATACAACAACCCCTAACCTGAAGCCCTCTGAAGGGCAACACCATCCATAGGAGATGCTCACCTCGATGATGGTCTCCTGTTTAGGAGCGAGGTTCTTCTCCACGTCCTCCTTCAGTCTACGCAGCATCATGGGCTTCAGGATGGACTGCAGCTTCTGGACCTGAACCACACAGAGAAGAGAGACAGGTTTGGTATGGGAGAGCATGTGAGGGACAGGGAGGCGGTGCGAGAGAGACCAGAGCAACAACAAAGAAAGACAGACACAGAGAAGAGCGAGATAGAGAAAAATACCAAGTTACAGAGAGGTGGAAAATGAAAGACAAAATGACAGAAAGAGAGAGATGGAGATACAGAGAGGGGGATAAAGACAGAAAACGGGAGACAGCAAGAGAGAGGAGCACTTGTTTTTCTCCCCATCAACGAAAGACGGAGATGAAAGACTCAGAGAACAGGACCACCAACTCCTCCACACCTGCTCCTCCGTCTTCAGGTCTCCGAACTCCCGGAGGAACTCGGTCTCGGAGGGGAACTGGGCGGGCTCCAGGAAGTGGAGCAGGCTGAACAGCTCCTCCACCGTGTTCTGCAGAGGAGTCCCTGTCAGCAGCACCTTGTGCTCCTGGGAGGGGGGGGGGACAGGAAGAGGACATCAACCTGCCGGTTGGAGCAGTGTGTAGGGCATGGCGTGGACTCCAGGCGGGGGTTTGATTGCCACTAGGCACACTTTGGATAGTGGAATAGAGTGTCCAGTTGTACATTTACATAGGGCATTTAGCAGATGCTTTTATCCAAAGCGACTTACAATAAGTATTTGTCAGAAGAAGGTGAAACACTTCATTGCTGTGAATACAGTACGCAGTAACCAACATCTCTGGACCAAGCTGCTAAGTGCCAAGTTACAAAGAGCAATTATAAAGTGCCAAGACATACAACATACAAGTGTGTGGTTTAAGGTTTAAAACAAAAAAGAAACTATTTAAATGGCTTGAGTTGAGGCTTCAAGCCCTAGGATGCCTTATAGGCAACACTGCGGACATTAGGGCTCGAACTCAGTACCTTTTTGTCTGAGAGTCTAACACCCCATTCACTTCTATTAATATTGAGTCATGTAGGAGACCACTTTACATCGAGTTCAGATACATGTCATTAAGGAGCAGGCCGTGGTGAGGGCCTCTTGCTTCAGGATCCCTCACAGGTACATCAGCAGACATCGGGGCTCAAACCCACAACCCTCTTGCCCGACTCGTACGACACCGTGTGTGTGAAGCCACGTGGTCGGCCCTCACCAGGTCCAGCATCTTCAGGCTGTCCAGTAGCTTGCAGTTGCGGTTCTTGAGCCGGTGGGCCTCGTCGATGATCACACAGCGCCAGGAGATCTCCCGCAGCTCGGGGCAGTCCGACAGCACCATCTCGAAGGTGGTGATCAGTGCGTCAAACTTGTAGGCCCCCGGGATCAGGTGCTCCTGCGAGGCCCAGGGAGAGAGAAAGAGAGAGGGAGAGAGAGCAGAGCCCGCAGAGATACGGGTTTAATGTGGGATGTTGTGTGTGTATTTTGAAGAGAGGGATCACAGGCGTGAAGGGCTGCACGGCTTGCCTTGTACTACTTAATGATGTAGCACACCCTTTGATCCAAAACATTTAGGTGAAAATTTTAGATACATGGCAGACTATTGTACCCATAGGCAGGCCATGATGAACCCATTTTTCCAACTTTAGGAAGGAAAGACACACACACACACACACACACACACACACACACACACACACACACACACACACACACACACACACACACACACACACACACACACACACACACACACACACACACACACACACACACACACACACACACACACACACACACACACACACACACACACCTTGATAGGCAAAATAAAAATGGTTTGCATGGCAGAGAACAGTTCCTGTTTGTTTGATGGAGAAAGTGCATGGTGAAGAACATTTGGGCAAAACATTTGCTTGTGTTCATTCAAATTTCTTTTACAGACTATTTTGGCAATGGTTGTGTGTAACCAACGAAGAGCCTCACCTTCAAGAGACCCAGTGAAGAAGGCGACATAAAAACTAAAACAAATACAAATAATTGCTCTGCAAGAACACACATGTGAGACACAGCTGTGGATACAGGCAAGGGGCGGGGGGGAAAAACATTCCTTTTGTCTTAGGTTTGCCTCCGTGCATGTACATTATTGCAATATGTTTCTATAACTTTTTCAAAAAAAAAACAAGGTTATCTTATACACACTCATACTGCTTTGATCAACAATGAGCCACACCATCTTTCTTAGCGCAATTAAGATCTGGAAATTAGTGTAATTCATGTAATGAATCAAGAATGTATTTTTGTGTTGTCTGTACAATGTCAGACAGTGTTTGTTCATATGCCTGCCATGTAGCACACTTGACAATAAAGTTACTTGAACTCGAAGAATCACCTTTGAATCGGGAATCAAGATTCAACCCCTAAATCACACACACACACACACACACACACACACACACACACACACACACACACACACACACACACACACACACACACACACACACACACACACACACACACACACACACACACACACACACACACACACACACACACACACACACACACACACCTTGTCGTCCTTGCAGTACATCTCGTACTGCTGGATCATCTGCCGGCTGGCCAGGCTGCCGTGGTACACGATGGCGTTCATGTTGGTCCAGGTGGTGAACTCGCGCTCCCAGTTGGTGATGGTGGACAGCGGGGCGATCACCAGGAAGGGGCCCTGGATGCCGGCCCCGAACACCTCAGACAGCAGAGAGATGGACTGGATGGTCTTGCCCAGACCCATCTCGTCCGCCAGGATGCAGTTCTGCCTGCAGGACACGCGGAGGGGCAGACCCACGGTCAGGGAGGGAGAGGAGGCGCGGTTATGCTGGAACGGGGTGGGTTACTCGACACAGGCCATGCGGCCGCGTTTCTATGGAAACGTATACCCCGCACTGTGCAACACATGAGGTGAGAGGTCAGTACCTGTTGTACCAGTTGAAGAGCAGCCAGTTGACCCCCTCCAGCTGGTACTCCCTCAGGACGTTCCCACTCTTGTACTCCCGGGACTCCTCCAGCTTCTTCCACGCGGCCGCCGGAGGCCTCGGCTGATTGGACGAGGAGACGGGAAACAGGATGTTTATTAAACAGAAGAGGATCGAGTCTGCCGCACAATGTCTGGAGCGCAGATGCCGATACAAAAATGTTTGCGTTCACGTTAAATATTTGTCATCGCGCATTTGTCAAATGCGTGAAATACAGCAGTGATCGTGTTGACGTCTTGACAGCAGCGGTGATTGTGTTGCCGTCTTGACAGCAGCGGTGATTGTGTTGCCGTCTTGACAGCAGCGGTGATTGTGTTGCCGTCTTGTCAACAGCGGTGATTGTGTTGTCGCCTTGACAACAGCGGCGGACCACGCAGCACCAGCACACCACTCACGGTTCTCTTGAGGCGCGCAGGGCGGTCCTGGATCTTCTTGAACTCCTCCACCTTGGCCTCGTCCACATCCTCCTTCAGCTCCCAGGTGGCGTCCTCGTAGGGCAGCGAGCACCACTTCACCAGGTAGTAGATCACCGGCTGGACCCCATACACACACACACACGCACGCACACGCACACGCACACGCACACACACACAAAGTTATAGCAAAAACAGATGTATACATCTAGCCAATCAGATAGATGCACAACTAAGTGTAAACATCCTTTTAGCCAGTAACAAACAGCTAACCATGCACATGTAACCACTCAAAAAAGCTGATGTCCATGTGCCTTAACCCCCCCCCCCCCCCCCCCATGAAAAGCCCTGTAACGCACAGGACTGAACACAGATAGATTGTTGTTGATTGTTGTTTTTCTGAAGGAGGCTTAGGTAACAATATGTGGTTCGTGTTGTCGTCCCGAGCTGGGGAATCGAACCCGGACCTCTACATGGGGCCACGAGGCACGACGCGGTTTAAACCAGTCCATGAGAAGGAAAAACACAGAGCAGATGTTCTGCGTCATCAAACCGTCTCCAGAAACCGAGACAAACGCAAACACCAGAAGTCCTGTCTTCCTCCTGAACGCACGCATTCCTGGGTTTACGTCTCAACAAGGAACTTTAAAACGTTAGCGAGCGTCGTCACCTCCAAACGTCCATGTGAACTTCACGACACCAAAGGGTCATTCAGTCATTAACAAAGACACGCCCGCAAAGCAATTGGTGCTCACCAAGTCCTAGAGGCAGGTAACCACCTCAGGTGATAGAAAAACATGTTTGTCTACTTCACGATTTAAAAAAGCATTTGTAAAAGAATGTCCAGAACACGCAGCATTCGCTAGCTAGTGGACCCCGGCTCCTACCTCTCCGTTGTCCTTGTCCACACTGTGGGACTCGTCCAGGATCCGGTCCACCTCCACGTAGTCCGGGTTGAAGGCCTCCTCCTCCTGCACACACACACACACACGCACACACACAAGTGAGCTTCATGTCACAATGGAGCATTACATTAAACCAGATATTAGCTGTTGTCCAAAGCTAAGGAGTGAGCCCGCCAACAATCAAAGCATATAAAATAAATTGTAGTAGCTACAAAAAAACAAAACACAACCTAGTTTAAACACTACAACCAAAAAAAAGCAAGTAGGGGGCAGGCTCATGCCTACAGGGAGGCTGCGGACATTGAACCCATTGCCTTTCAGCTGGGAGTCCAACAGCCCGACAACTACACCATCCAGTCCACATACTGTAGTTAGAGTGACCGGCTCTCCTCATAGCCTGCCCCCCTAGCCAGCAGGTGGATTCCACACAGACAGACTGAACAAGCTGGATTCGACTGGCTCACCTCCTGGAAGAGGTTCCTCATCTGGGCGTACTTGGTCTTGAACCTCTTCAGCTTCTGGTGGATGCGTTTGTCCCGCTCCAGTTGTTCCATAGTGGACCATTCACAGTGCAGGTAGGAGCTAACGCAAGGGAGGGAGAGGGAGAGAAAGACAGGGCGAGACAAAGAAAGAGAGAGGGATTACTACATAGAATGACAATTAAAAAAGCTTTGTCGTGAGGTTTCTTTTTTAGCAGTAAGAAAGGCATGGAACCTGAATGGAAACTGAGACTCACTAGTTCTTGTATTTGACGAAAAACTCTTCTATGATGATGTACTGGCCTGGAGAGACCTAGAGGCAATGAAAGAGGAAACAGTTATTTAGAGATGCTTATACCCACAATCCCCCTGGGACGCATTCTTTTGTCGGTTAGAGTCGGTCCCCGAGATGTTACAAATATGAAAAGTACCTCTTTCCTGGTTGACCTCATGGAGAGAACTTTGTCCACAATGGCTGCGTCCTCTTCACTTGGGTTTTCCTGTAAAATATCAGGACAAAAAGAGTTTCAAAAACGCCGCCCTCAGTGGCTACGACCCTTACCAGCCATCCTGACATCTGCTAGTCCAACAATCACACACCCACACACACACAAAACCCCTGGACTACTTCAGATGAAGTTCTTACCAAAGGCCAAAAGAATTCCCCACATTTAAAAAAAAAATACTACTAGCCAAACATGTATCGTTTGTGTCAGTCAGATGATCCTATTTGTCAGGTCCAGCCCACCTCGGACCGTGTCACGATAAATTCAACAGAGAAATGTCCACAGACGACAGCCGATTAAACAGCTGTATCCATCGGGCCAATTAAAACGGTACACATCAACAGCCAACTGTGGCTATCTAGGGAATCAGAGCTGAGGTCTGCTGATATCCATGTGCCTTAACGTCCTGACGAAAAACACTGGCTGTTCTGTTCTACGCCCGGAGACAGAAGAACACTCATCACCACCGTGCGGTATATCTAACCAGCGACCCGTTGGACAAACTAAACACCGTCACCACCACCACCACCACCACCACCACCTTCAAGTACACAAACGCTCACCACAAAGAACTGCATGCTGGGTTGGCCGTCAGCGTCCAGCTCCACTTCCTGTTTCAGCTGCTGTCCCATCAGCTGGGCGGCGCTCCTGCCGCCGCCACCGCCGCCGCCCCCTCCGCCGCCACCGCCACCGCCCCCGCTGATGGAGGCCACGGCGGCGGTGGTGGTGGTGATGTCCACGTCCTCCTGCTCGTCCTCGTCGTCCGTGATCTTGATGTCCAGGTCCTCGGTGTACTTCTTCCTCTTCACCACGCGGTTGGAGCGCCTCTGTGTGGCCGGGGGGTGGGACGGCAAGGGGGGGGGGGGGGGTCAAAGGGTAAGTACGTTCAAGGGGACATGGTCAGATGCCGCCAGGGCCCGCGTCAGGCTAGCTCGCACTGCGAGCGACTTTACACGTTAAAATTCTGTGTCATTTGTTAAAAAAAAATTTAATAAATAACACAAATGCTCACCAACCCTTGCCGAGACCACACTGTAAACTCTAAACAGGGATTTTGGGGGTTTACCCGCCCTTTGCGAAGGGCACCGGGTGATGAGCTTAAGTTATCGATTTTGTTTCCTCTAACTTATAATTCAATATTGACTGATTTCACAGATCACGCGTTCAGCCAAAGCGACTTGTGGACATTTTCAGATGATATGGTGTTCGGAGCCTTGCTCAAGGGTGAGTACAGGTCGGCTGTAGACAGCAGGGTTTGAACCCAGAACCTTTCGGATGTGACTAACACTATCACGACTAGTCATTCCACACTGTGTGTGTGTGTGTGTGTGTGTGTGTGTGTGCGTGCTTACCGTTGCAATGTCCTCCTCCAGGGGCGTGGGGGAGGCGGGGCTTATCTCTCCATCAGAGTGGTCCGAGGACGCGTTCCTCTTGCGCTTCTTCGTGCCCACCAGGGTGATGGTGCTGTGGGACGGACGGAGTGTGATCAGACCCACACCACCCAGTGATCAGACTTACACCACCCAGGAATTAGCAGGTCCCCTCTGGAGCACCAGCCCCACACAGATCTGTGCATCCACAGCTTTAAAAAAAAAAAAAAAAGTGCTTCCAATGTCAGGTCCCCTTCAGCTCTCTTTGCCCCTTCCTGCCTTTTCAATGTTTTAGTGTGACTTTTTATGGATTTTGGAACAGTCTGGTAAGTTCAGTGGATGACATCACTTACTGTGATGCAGCCTTTTAAAACCAGCCAAAGACAACCCTGACGCCAAATCACAATCAATCAATGTCCAAGACAACATCTAGTCTCCCATCTACTACCATGTCCAAAATCTACGATATCTAATCCCATATCCCAATATCTCCATACTGCTGTGTGTTTGTAACGTGTTGTGTCTACAATAACAGCCAGTGGGCTGCCCCCACAGCCAGCGGCGGCTTACTTGGTCTTGGCCTTGCTCTTGCTCTTGCTGGAGCCCCCCAGGGGGCCCACCGAGGCCATGCCCGTGCTCCCCGCCGTCTTGGGCTTGCCCTTCTTGTCTGCGCCCACGCCGCCCTTGTGGGCCGCCGCGGCGCCGCCCCCCGCCGGGCTCTTCTTCTTGCTGCCGCTCGACTTCTTCTTGGCGGCGGCGGTGGTCACCACGGTGACGGTGCCGCCCAGCTCCGCGGCGGCGTGGCTGGCCGGCAGCTCGTCCTGGTTGAGGACGCGCGGCAGGTTCTTCTCGCCGCGCGCCTTGGCCCGCGCGATGGCCTCCGCCACGATGCGGTTGGCCTTCTCCTGCTTGCAGAGCGTCTCCACGCGCCGCACCGTCACCGTCTCCCCGCTGGCCTTGGTGATGCGGATGGCCTGGCCGCCCAGGCTGCCGACGCCCCCGGCGCTGGCGGTGGTGGTGGTGGTGGCCGAGCCTGCAGCCGACGTGTTGATGACCTTCACCACCGACACGGTCCCGCCCGCTGAGGAGGCGGCGCTCGTCTGCAGGAACGGACCAAAGAGATCGTTACTGCGGGGGGGGGGACGTACACGCCATCCTGCCTCAATCCGTCGAGTCCCCCGGTGCAGTCGATCCAAATACACTTGGGTTGAAGTTAGCTGGATTTCATGAAGGTGCAGGTGGGAGTCAGGGCGTGCCTACAACTTAGGCTGAGGACGTGCAGACCTCCCAGCGGCGTGCGGCTGGGAGGTCCGACGGCTTCGCCACGAGACCCTCCTGGCCAACCGTGATTAAAGAGAGGACGAAGCAGACCAGTGATCTGGTGCCTCTCTATGCCTCCTGAAGCTGATAATGAAAGCAAACAATGGGAGTGTGATGGTGTGGGAGGTTGGAGAGTGGCAGAGCAGCCCTGGGAGTCTGAGACGACGCCATTTCAATGTCTAAAGTCATCGTCATTAAGACACACAAAAAAAAAAATAGCTGCTGTGTTCTTGAGCGGCTTGAGGGTTCCTTCTCCTTCGGGATAAAAGGGAGGGAATGGGCAGCAGAGCAGCTTACCTGTGGCTGCAGCAGCATCTTGAGTGGCAGGGCGACCCTCTGGCCCCCCTGGCCCTGGGAGATCTGGACCACCTGGGGGCTCCCGGGGGTCCCACCTCCAGAAACCAGCTGGTACTGCGGGACCGACAAGACACAGAATGGATCCCTCATATCAGGGATATACTACAGGCCGTAACCTAAAAGGTAAGTACTGATCATATAGCCTGATTAGTAGCACACGTTAGTCGTTCTTGTCATCTCGCTAGACAGGTTTAGGAAAACACAACAAAAACAGAAGCGTGAGTTGTGACAATACTTCCCAAAGTACTTAAGCTTCCTAAAAGCCCAGATGCATTTCGAAAGCTTAGCCCTTTAATAATAATCAAGACCAACAGAATTTGTTACGATTCTTAAAACGTCTCTTAAATTCCTTCCCCCCCACCCCCTTCTGTTTATTCATCTTAAATCCTTTGTACCGACCGGCCTTCTGTTTGTTGATATAGTGGCCCCCTTTGTTGTATTTTAACATGTATTCTCTGTCATCATCGGCGTTTGCCTGCAGAACGTGTCAAGATTCGTCTGCACAGAGGAGAAACTCTATACACACTAAACACATGGGGGGGGGGGCATCCTCACCTTCACTCCGCCCTGCGCGTTGGGCTGCTGCTGCACCTGCAGCTGGATGGTGAGCACCTTAGGCTGCCCGCCGGCCTGGCCCACCGCACGGGCCTGGGTCAGGGCGGCCAGCTGCCCCCCCTGGAGCACCAGCTTCCCCCCCGGGAGCTGCCCCAGCACCAGCCTGGTCTGGCCCTGCTGCTGCTGGGCGGTGCCGGCCGCCACGTTCACCGTCTGGGCTTGCGTGGTGTTGGTGACGGCCTGGGAGGGCTGCTGGAGCACCAGGGTGATGCGCTTCGCCTCGCCGCCCTGGGAGAGAGAGAGAGAGAGAGAGAGAGAGAGGATGTACAGGAGACATTAGATACATGTCTCCTATCAACAGGTAAGGGGTGAAGGGCATCTCGCGCTACGATGCGATCACGTACACTGCGGATTTTGGAGTTTGAACCCAGAACCTTTTGGCTAGGATTCAAACATCACAACCACAAACTCACCTTGCCCCTCGATGAAACGTTGTGCACTGAAGTAGGACGCAACTAACCTGAGGGACATTGGGTGAAAAAGGTTGTATTGGTCTTACCTGCTGGGGAACAGTGGTCAGTGTGACCCCTTGCGGCCGGGAGACCGCAGAGGCTGTGCTGACCGCAGGTTGGATCTGGACCTGGGGCTGGATCTGGACCTGGGTCTGTCCTTGAGCTAGCTGCACTTGGACCTGCTGGTTCTGGGGCTGCTGTACCTGGGGGTGGGGGGGCATGGAGGAGAGCAGAACATTTGAGTTTGAGGAACTCGTTGGCCAACCGCCACTACGGCCTCTGCACCCCAACGGAACCCACCTTGAGCTGCGCCTGGCCGGCCTGGTTCAGAACCGTGCCGCCCTGCAGGATGGACATGCCGGGCCGCAGCTGCGTGCCGGACACCAGGCGGATCACCTTGCCCCCGGCGGTGCCCCCGGAGACCGTCTGCAGAACCTGGGCCTGGCCCTGGGGCCCCTTGAGGATGACGATCTTCCCGCCGGCCTGTTGCGTGATCGCGGCGAGCTGCTGGGGCGTAAGCTGGTGGGCGAACTGCGTGAGCTGCTGCTGTGTGGTGGTGCCGGTGACGCTGGCGCCGGCCGTGGTGGTCTGCATCGTCAACGGAGAGCTCAGGAGCACGGTGGTGCCACCCGCGTTGCTCACCACCGGCGGGGCCGCGTGCGTCTGCACCTGGACCGCCGATACCGGGGCGCAGAACGTTGTCGTGGAGGTGGTGGTCGCCATAGAAACTGTGGGCTGGAGGGCCACCTGGACTGTCTGGTGCTGAACGGGGATGGGGGCGACGGCCACCGGTTCCGGGAGAGGGGCGGGCGCTGCCACGGGCATACCCAGGCCCGGGGTGACGGTGAGTTCCGGGCTGGGCTCCGAGTCGGCCGGCGGGTCTACCTGACCCAGGGCCAGCTTCAGGGCCTCCTCCACGGGGTCAGAGGAGCCCTGGGAGAAGGAGTCTTCCGGAAGGGCGTCCAGGTTAAACAAGGGGGTGTCCTCAAACAAGTCCATGATGGGATCCGCCATGGTGCCCTCTCCACCAGGGGAGATGGGCACGATCAAACAGACCCTCTTAGTCGAGGGGGGGAATATTCACTCGACCAACCCCTTTGGTTTTCCCCCAGAACTAATGCAAAGAACTGGAAACATGCGACAGAAAGAGACCCAACATTAATAAACATGAACATTTGTTCAATAATAAGTGGCGGTAAACAGTTTTGACTTCAAATGTACTCACCTAACGGTGTCAGGCTTGTTCAGCCCTTTCTGTAACTTGATGTTAGTTTGTATCTTCCAATACCAAGGACCGGGATGCCTGTGTAACAAAAACAACAGAACCAACGATGGTCACACAATCTAGTTCTCCCCAACCAGATCCGCGTGCTTCGTTAACACTCATACGTTGAATCGTATTTGGGGAAGTGTTGCACACGTCGAAAAGCAACGTATTGTCGTGTAATGCCTGTAAAGTCCCATTTACAAAGTCGAATCACTAAAACTAGTCGCGCAACTTCAACAGCCATTCCCACACACATGCACTCGTTTTACAAATGCCTGCCTTTTGTTTACCAAGTCACTGAAATCCACCATCTATGACCCAAGTAACCAATACAACTGGATCAATAAAGCATCACGGCTCAGAGAACTATCGAATATTTCGGCGGTATTGGATGGGGGGCAGCGGTTAAGCAGCAGTGCTGGTGAGGATGCTAGTGAGGGGAAGGATGCTGTCTGGCCGGGTCGCAGTCTCCTCACAAACCCCTCAGTTAGCATTAGCTCCCACTGCTAGCGATCCCAAAAAAACCCTGTTGCCAATTACACTTGACGATAAAACGTGGAATTGTAAACATGTGCGGTAGAAGGGAGGTGTTGGGTTCGCCGCTCTCTTCTCTGTCATCCAACTACCGACCATTGAGTGACTGCTGGACTGCCTCGGCTCGTCAACAAACCGGACCAAACCGAAGCAACGTGCCACTATAACCATCGCCCGTCAACGTTGAGACAAGGGTTAGGCCGCGATGCTGTTTGGGCCGGCCTGCGTCTCACCCACGTCAAAAATACCTGCGAGTCACCGTCCCATCCTCCGCCCCGACTCTCTCTCTTATATTTTCGGGACGCTAAATTTACCTTTGCATCGACACACATGGCTTTCTCCGTCTCACAACACTGTACGATTACAGGAAACGGCCACTGAAGAGCAGGAACTAACTTCTTGCCTCGGAAAGCGTAGAAAGCTTGCCCCTCGAATGTCACGCGGCGCCGATTGGTCGAGGTTTACGCGAACCGGCAACATGTGGCCACCCGATTGGTTAAAGAAGGTTTCTGTTACATTATTAAGGACGTCGCTGGGCGGGACTTATGCAATGGACATAGTTCGGTTGAGAAAACAATGAATGCGGCCTAGATCATTTGGCGGAGGTCCTCAATATCAGCAATTGAGCGCGCAGATCAATTACTGATGATCGATGAACGATCGATGATTTGTTGTTATTAATAAACTATAGATCGCTCAATCTGAAATATATCTTTCGAATTAATTCACCGTTCTGTTTTTTTTTCTCCAATGAAAACAGTAAAACCTAAAGGTGAATGAATGAATACATTATGTGTGGTATTGCGAATATACGTATGCACATTGTTTTTTATATTAATGTATTATCATGATATATACATACATAGGCTACATAAAAAACATAATGTCTGATGCTTTTTGTTTATTTAAAAGGATGTGTGACCATGACCCTGTAGGCCTTGACTGCTATAATATGAGGCTGGTTTATGCTTCATGCGGTTCATGGTGGTTTATGGCATAACACAACTATTTACCTATATCCCATTGAATTTCTATCATCAACAAGACATAATGCACATCCTATCAAATGAGTAGACGCAATGAGATACTCTCTAGATGTTGTTATATATGTACTATACAAATGTCTTATGTCTTATACAAATTTGTTAATCTGTGTTTTGTTGAAAAAAAAGGTCAGATACGGCTGAGGGCATGCCGCTGAAGAGTTCCTATAAATAGTGGTGACATTGGGTTTGAACCCACCCCAGCCACAGTATCCTGCCACTGGATGCATTTTGAAAGCTTACCACCATTTTAATTGTGATTACATGCTATGTGTTTTCTCATCGCAGTTCCTCTGTAGTCAACAGAACTTACTTTTGACTCCGCAGATCACACACACACACACAAACAGTATACATGCACACACGCACAAACACACGCACACGCGCGCCCACACACACACACGTGTGTGTGTGGGCGCGCGTGTGCGTGTGTTTGTGCGCGTGTGTGCGTGTGTGCGTGTATACTGTTTGTGTGTGTGTGTGTGTGTGTGTGTGTGTGTGTGTGTGTGTGTGTGTGTGTGTTTGTGTGTGTGTTTCTGTGTGCCCGTGCGTGCGTGCATGTGCGTGTGTGTGTGTGTGTGTGTGTGTGTGTGTGTGTGTGTGTGTGTTTTGGCAATGTGAATGCAAGTTTTCCATGCCAATAAAACCCTTTGAATTAAAATTTAACTAAATTGAAAGAGAGACAGAGAGTGAGAGAGCGAGAGACAGAAAGAGACAGACCAAGAGAGATAGAGAGACAGACAAATTAACAGTCAGAAAGAGATAGAGTGAGAGAGAGTGTGAGAGAGACATAGAGACATATAGACAGAGAGAGAGAGAGAGAGAGAGAGAGAGAGAGAGAGAGAGAGAGAGAGAGAGAGAGATGGTGGCCGCTGTGGTCATACAAGTGTAAATGAGGGGATGTGACGGCGCACCAGCTCTGTGTGTTTCGCCCCCTGCTGAGTGCGGCCCGATCCCGGGCCAACGTCTCCATCTGTCTGGTTCCCGGGACCAGGAGCTTCCGGCGCCCAACGCACCTCTCTGTTCTGCTCCTGGCCCGGCCCAACCCGCCCATGCCAAACCCCGCTGGTCCAAGCTATATTTACCAACAGCTGCTGGGGAGCGATATGGTAAAGTCAGTGGAGAATCTGGTGGGATGAGAGAAGAATCTGCTGAGATGAGAGGAGAATATGGTGGGATGAGAGGAGAATATGGTGGGATGAGAGGAGAATATGGTGGGATGAGAGGAGAATATGGTGCATGAGAGGAGAATATGGTGAGATGAGAGGAGAATATGGTGAGATGAGAGGAGAATATGGTGGGATGAGAGGAGAATGTGGTGGGATGAGAGGAGAATATGGTGAGATGAGAGGAGAATATGGTGAGATGAGAGGAGAATATGGTGGGATGAGAGGAGAATATGGTGGGATGAGAGGAGAATATGGTGAGATGAGAGGAGAATATGGTGGGATGAGAGGAGAATATGGTGGGATGAGAGGAGAATATGGGATGAGAGGAGAATATGGTGCATGAGAGGAGAATATGGTGGGATGAGAGGAGAATATGGTGCATGAGAGGAGAATATGGTGAGATGAGAGGAGAATATGGTGCATGAGAGGAGAATATGGTGCATGAGAGGAGAATCTGGTGCATGAGAGGAGAATATGGTGCATGAGAGGAGAATATGGTGAGATGAGAGGAGAATATGGTGCATGAGAGGAGAATATGGTGCATGAGAGGAGAATATGGTGCATGAGAGGAGAATCTGGCCAGGAAATATGGTACAATTTAGGAAAACATCTAAGGAAAAGGTGAACAATAGGAAAATGGATACAATCGAAAACCAGATGAAGAAACTCAATGATGGGTGAAAAACATAAACATCTTTCTGTTCCTGATCAAAGTCATTCCCAAACATCATTTCTTTTTCACAAATACATTTTGAAATTAGAAGACAAGAGGCGACTGTTTAAACATCTATGTTGATTTTTTAATATTTATTTATCCCAAGATCCAGATCCATGGTAAAAGTGTATTTTCATAACAGGCAATATGTAATATAAGACACAAGACACATTGGGACGAATCCAGTTTGAAAGACAGGCAAGATACATTCTGGAATTCAGTTTACAATTTACAAAATGTAAACAAAAAAACATATACTCTTCTTTCATTGCACTTAAGCCCACATTGCACAAAGGAAATAATTATATTCTAGTATTTTATTTTACTACTAAGTAATATTATAATAATAATGAATGTCCCGTGTTTGGCTCATATATACTGTATGTGCTTAGAAACAGAAATAGGGAAATAATCATTTTCATCCATAAAGTTTAAATTTTTTTCTTAACATTTTCAGTCTCCTTATCGATTTCCCTCAACAGGGCACTGTAGGGTTTGGAGTGCTTAATGTGAAATTTCATAGATGCTTTGAAATATTTGTCACAAAATATTTGAAATTGTAATTATATTTATTTTCTGGTATCTTCTAACTCATAAGAACTGCTTGTGCAGAGGTAAAAGGATTAAATGGAACAACAAAAAATATAGCTTTCTCCTGTTAAGCCTGGTCTGTGTTGGAAATCTACGTCTTATTTTAAGCTAATAAATGCTACATACGTCCTGCTTCATATTAACTCCTGCGTTAGCATGACCCAGGTCATGCTACATTTGCTGTTTTAACATTCACCTGCGGGTCACCGTAGCATCTACTCAGCGCTCTCCAATGTAATTCAGTTAAAAAGCGACACCTATACCCTTCCTGTTTCCAACATCCTCCCCTGCTCTACATCCTGCCTGCACTCATCTACTTCTTGTCCCGCCCCCCAACGTGAACCACCCACCCAAGCGTTCTCCCAACCCGTGCACCTCCCTCAACCCCACCCATTCTGTCAAACATTCGGGCCCCCAACCGCTGCAACCTCCACCTTCCCCTGCTGCACCCACACTGCCCCAAAAAGCCCCACGTCCCCTACACCCACCCCAACCTCCCACCACCCATACCCACCACTTCCCCCGACGTGCCTCCACCTCCAACACCCAGCCGCCCGCCCACCCGCCCGTCTGTCTGTCCGTCCCGCCGACCCACCGCCCAGCCGATCGGGGTCCCGATCACAAGGGGAAGACCAGGAAGCCGGAGAAGGTGGAGTACTTCCAGCCCCCCATCAGGTTGCCCCTCTCCAGCTTGAGGTAGGCCTTGTCCCCCCGCTCCATGATGACCAGGCCGGCGTTGGTGGCCGCCTCCCGGGTCACGTCCTGGTCCCCGGCGAAGGCCGACACCATGGGCCAGCCGTTCAGCATCAGGCTGACCTGCAGGGACAGGACAGGCCGGGTGGAGGTGAGCAGGGGTGTGCTCACCGGGGGGCCGGTGTCACCCCTTCTAAATCTGGTGTATGAATAAAGTCATTTTAAACATGAATTCTCTGTAATGCTCTGCAAAGGCTGGACGTTGTCCCCCCTGTGTTATTCTGTGGGACTCTTGGGTCCCCTGTACTAAATGAGTCTGGACAAGTCATTGGTGTGTGTGTGTGTGTGTGTGTGTATGTGTGTGAGTGTGTGTGTATGTGTGTGTGTGTGTGCGTGCATACATGACTGCGTTACATGATAGCAACACGGTGCATGGGAAATAATCTATATAGTCTATCTACATAGTTGACTCGTTAATGCGGCGCCACAAGTGGCCCCTCCTCTCGGTACCTGGATGGTCTGTCTGTTGTAGGCCTTCACCACGTGGAAGTTGAAGCTGTACACTCCTCTCCGCGGGGCCAGGAACACACTGCTCTCCTGCTCAAAGTGGTTCCCAACGTTCACCAGGATCTGCTCCCAGCAGCAACACGACCAGAGAGGAATGAAGAGCATGACTCCAGGTCAGGCAGGTATGATCACTTAATGACAACGATGGCGCCTTTAACTCGTACCGTTGGTTTCCACCGGGTGGGCTGGGATGGTATAGTGTCTAGGGTGTGTGACTCCCGAGACAACGGGCACTGGGTTCGATCCCCAACGCCCACAGAATAACTTCCATTGACTATGTGCTCACTACAAGACTTCACTGCTGCTTTGCATAAAGGCCTCTGACTATGACTAAATGACTAAACGCGAGTGACAAACTGCTTTAAACACATCCGCACTCATCCGCATTGAACTACATATCAGTACCAAAACAACAACAACAACAACAACAACAACAAGTAAACCCTCGCGCCAGGGTTTACTTGCACGAGGGGTTTGCTCAACGTACGTGATCAAAGTAGATGATCATGGTGCGGTTGCTCATGTCTGTGGGCTCGTGGTTGGTCTGCCGCGTGGCCGAGAAGGCCACCCGGCCCGTGCCGGAGCGCACGGACATGCCCAGCGCGTTGCCCGACGGCTCGGACGAGGGCGTGGAGTCGCACACCACCAGGCACTTCCCCTCCAGGACGATGGGCTCCGTGTCATTCTGGCCCCTGGAGCCCAGAGGGGCCCCCAGCAGGAGCAGGAGTGGGAGGAGAAGGGGGAGGAGCCCGCTCAGCTCCCCGCGGAGCCCGGAGACTGAGCAGGGGTTCATGGTGTTGATTCGGATCCGGGTTACCCTGGTCGGGGGCCTTGCAAAGGGGGGTTCTGGTGCCGAGGTTGTACGAGGAGAGCCGATGCGCGGTGTGTGATTGCTTCAGTGATACAATCACATTGAATTACAGTGAATGTGAGTGAGTGGATTTTCTTGGAAGGGTTCCAAGGAAACTCTTTTTCTTCAGGGTGAAAGACAACCCAGAGTACGGCCTCGCTCTGGGTGTGTGGAGGATATCTTTTTTTAGCTGTTGAAAAGCAAATAAATAAACGTTTGACTATAATCGCCTGAAATAACTAGGTAGACAGACAGGGCTCTCCCCTCTGCCAATGATAACAGGCTATGTATCTACCCCAAGTTTTATTTAGGGTGCGGGGAGGCAGCCACGCCAGTAGGTGGCAAAGCAGCAGCAACACTTGGCTGAACTCACTGTTGACTTCGTAGGCCCTGAAAGAGAGGGGGGGGATTCACAACAGGTTGCTTTACAAGAAGGTGACTTTCACATAAGCTGGTGACATGAGAAAAATACACCATGAGAGAGTGATAGGGAGGGACGGAGGAAGGGAGAGAGCAATGGAGAGGACATGCACCGCAATGGACAATGGACAGCAATGGAGGGAGAGAGAGAAAGAGAGATGGAGGGAGAGAGAGAGGGATGGAGGCAGAGAGAGAGGGATGGAGGGTGAGAGTGAGGGATGAAGGGTAAGAGTGAGACTGACAGGCATGGAGGGAGAGAGGGATGGAGAGAGAGGGAGGGATGGAGAGAGAGAAAGGGAGCGAGGAATAGAGTTAGAGGGATAGAGGGAGGGATGGAGGGAGAGAGGGATGGAGAGAGAGAGGGAGGGAGGAAAATAGAGAGGATAGATGGATGTAGAGAGAGATGGAGATAGTGGGGTGGAGGGAGAGAGAGAGGAATGGGTGAGAGTGAGGGATGAAGGGTAAGAATGAGAGGGATGGAGGGAGGGAGGGATGGATGGAGAGAGAGGGAGGGAGGGAGAGAGGGATGGAGAGAGAGAAAGAGAGGGAGGAAGAGAGCGAGAGGGGTAGAGGGAGGGATGGAGGGAGGGAGGGAGGGAGAGAGGGGGGGATGGAGAGAAAGAGGGAGGGAGGAAGAGAGAGAGAGAGAGATTGAGAGAGAAAGAGGGATGGAGAGAGAGAGCGGGATGCAGGGAGAGGGATACGATGAGGTAAGGTGCTGGACGGAACCCAGGGGAAGGATGTGGGGATAGATGAGGAGAGGGAGGGAGAGGGAGAGAGGAGAGAACTCCACTGAGTAGCCATCTGTCTCTCACACATGTACGGTCTTCCCATGGTCCAACATTCACACCCCCCCACCCGCTTTTTACCTTATTATCTATTCACACAAACACAGGGTGCGCACGACACATACACACTAACTTTCTCACACACGCATACACACAAACATGCACACGCACACACACACACACACACACCTCCTTCTCGCCTGGCCCCTCATTGGATTTTAAACTTCCAAATCATTGCCCCCTTTTCAAAAAGCGGACTCCAACGTTAAGGACAGACATGACAGAGACAGAACTGTCTTACTACTTTGTAACATCAGGCGCTGCTCTTATGTCTGTAACACACTCAGAATAACACCGTGCACACACAATCAAGAGCTACATTCAATCATATAAATTAAGTCCATTTGCCTAGATCATTTGGTTTTTTCACTTGTTCATGCCATAATATCATAGCCCTGGTCATAGACCACACACACACACACACACACACACACACACACACACACACACACACACACACACACACACACACACACATACACACACTCACACAGGCATCCATCCTACAGTGAAATCCCAGAACACAAAACAAATGCAGATATGACATAAAGTCGACTTAGTTAAGATATAGAGGGGTTACCTGGCTGAGGTCCGGTCCCTCTGTAGTCCATGCAGGTTGCAGACTAAGAGTTACCTCCAGAGACACACAACATGGTCAGCAGAGTCTTCCTCTGAGGCTCCTGCTGCTCTACCTTAGCACGCCCACGGTACAACGTATGCCCCAAACTCCCTCTCTCTCTCTCTCTCTCTCTCTCCCACTCATCTCTATCCCACTCATGCTCGCTCCCTCCCTCCCTTCCTTCTCACTCCCTTTACTCTTCTCTCTCTCCCCTTCTGTCTTCCAAGCTCTCTCTCTCTCTCTCTCTCTCTCTCTCTCTCTCTCTCTCTCTCTCTCTCTCTCTCTCTTGCTTTCTCTTGTCCCGACTCCCTCTTCCTCCCTCCCTGCCTCCCCCCTATGTTTCTCTACCTCCCACGTCCTCCCTCCTGTTTGTTACACCCGCCCACTTACTTTTACCGGCTGATAAAAAGCTGAGGAAGAGGAAGGAAAAGTGATGTCATTTGTGTAATCTGTAATCCCAGAGAGGTAGCGGCAGAGACTCACTAGCCTTATTAAAAATAAGGCCAGTTAGCAAAAATTGTATATAATTGCATGAAATTCATAGTTCATTAGTGTCATCAGGGGATCATATTTTCGGGGTGTGTTAATAATTATCTTATTTAAATGAGTAATGTATTGATTGATGTTCGGGGGGACATACAAATGATATAATACAAAAAAGATTTAATATATGCATTTTTAATGAATTCTTTTTTTTTTTAACAATTGGCCACTATCTTTTGTAACTCTTAACTCTTTTGAAGAAATTCCCAATCTGTTGCAATTCTAGTGGTCGACTGTTTCTTATTTTCACGTTTCATGTTTACACCTTTGTCTTTAATACAGGTCCGTCGCATTACATTTTTACATTTAAACAAGCCGGAGGGATTTATCCAAACATCTAAAATAGCTATAGCTAATAACTACTACAGTTATTGTATTAAATGTCTCCACCTTTTGGCGAAAATAAGTAAGTGCAAAAGAAAATAGTCAAATAGGAGGGGGACTCGAGGGGATAATACTTTACAATAAGCGTGCATACTCACATGATTAAACTAATTGCAATAATCAAACATTTGAAATGAATGTGCTCTCCTGTGTGTGATCTGAGAGTCACATGGATCTTCTACGACAACTTGTGGTAGGCTTACCAAGAATCAACCCGTCCGTTTGTTAGTTTGATTGAGAGTCTCACTAACTTTGAAACAGGTGGTATCCGTTATGGAAACCAATCTTCTAACAGTAAAGTGAAAATGAGGTTTTAGTGAGTTTTGATCAAGTACAAATCTGGTCTTACATATTATTCCAACAATAACTAAAATCATATCATCACCACCCGCTGTCGCTCATCAAATCCACATAAACAGTCTTAGTCTCACCCTAATATCCTGAAAAATTGCCATATTCCTTTGGCCAAGCAGGCTGTTCCGTTTTCTCTTATGCCTTCAAAGTTTCATCAGGGTCCATAGTCAACGTATTATATTCTTTCATTCCCCCCAGTTTAATGTCTTCTCATGTCGCCCCCTGGTGGCTCAGACCTTAAGGACAGACACGCGGCTGTTAAGCTCGGCTTTGTACAGCCCGAAGCCCAGGCACACGGGCTGGCTGAAGGTCGTGGAGAAGGTGTGCAGGTGGGCGAGGCCGCCGGACGGGCCCACCTCACAGAAGGTGATGGTTCCCGCGTCGTAGTCCAATGCCACGCCGACTCGATTGCCCCTCATCTGGCAGGCGAGGCGGGTCTTCCTGCGGTTGTGCCAGGCCGCCAACTTCCCGTCGTGCTGCTGGGTTAAACTCCAGGAAACCTGGGCAGCAGATGCAGTTACTTCAGTTGGAGAGCAAGCAGCTATTGCGTACAGCTTTAAATCAAAAGGTACTAGCAACAAAATAATTTGGTGAAACGCTGACACCCTTAGTTTTTAATTGGTATTACAACCCCCCACCACCATATGTAGAGAGGTCCTATGTCCAGCACAGAACAACGGTGTCACCCATAGCACTTCAACTGCATTGGTAATTATTGGAAATCATAACAACAGCATTTCCTCTTCAGAAAGTCCTCGAAAAAAGAGGAAATTGTGTACCTGGACCCTTGTGTACCTGATCCATGAATTCTTTGATTCTTAGTAGTGAATAACAACTGTCCCAAATGAGTCACACTTTAAATCATCCTGTCACTAGGCTTCATCCGTCACCTCTACACAGACACATGCATGCACGCACACACATCCCACTCACTTTAAAACCCTTCCTGTTAACATTCCAATTAAAGTGTTGAAAGAATTTGTGTACTGAAACAAGCTGTCAATCATTCCTCAGCCACAGCCCACACACATACTTACACTACATGTGCTGTGGGTGTGTGTATGTGTATATATACAGTATGTAGGTGTGTGTGTATGTGTGTGTGTATGTGGGGGTGTGTAAGTATATAGAAAGAAGAAGAAGAAGAATTACTGATTTGATCCCGTGAGGGAAATTTGGTCTTCTGCATTTGACCCAATCGTGAATTAGTGACACACTCAGAACACAGTGATGGTGAAGCACACAGTGAGGTGAAGCACACACTTAAACCCGATGCAGTGAGCTGCCTGCAACAGCGGCGCTCGGGGAGTGAGGGGTTAGGTGCCTTGCTCAAGGGCACTTCAGCCATGCGCACTGGTCGGGGTTCGAACCGGCCACCCTCCGGTTACAAATCCAAAGCCCTAACCAGTAGGCCGGCTGCCCCACATATGCATGTGTATGTGCGAATGTCTGTGTGTGTGTGTGTGTGTGTGTTTGTGTGTGTGAGTGTGTGTGTGTGCGTGCGTGGGTTTGTGTAAGTGAATCTGTGCGTGTGTGTGCATGCGTGGGTTTGTGTGTGTGTAAGTGAATCTGTGTGTGTGTATGTGTGTGTGTGTGTGTGCGTGCGTGGGTTTGTGTGTGTGTAAGTGAATCTGTGTCTGTGTACAGGCGTGTGTGTGTGCATGGGGTTGTGTGTGTGTAAGTGAATCTCTGTGTGTTTGCAGGCGTGTGCCTGGGTTTGTGTGTGTAAGTGAATCTGTGTGTGTGTGTGTGTGCAGGTGTGTGTGCATGGGTTTGTGTGTGTGTAAGTGTATCTGTGTGTGTGTGCAGGTGTGTGTGCTTGGGTTTGTGTGTGTGTAAGTGAATCTGTGTGTGTGTGCAGGCGTGTGTGCGTGTGTGTGTGCGCGGGTTCGTGTGCGTGTAAGTGAATCTGTGTGTGTGAGTACAGGTGTGTGTGCGTGTGTGTGTGCGTGGGTTTGTGTGTGTGTAAGTTTATCTGTGTGTGGCGTGTGTGTGTGCGTGGGTTCGTGTGCGTGTAAGTGAATCTGTGTGTGTGTGTGCAGGTGCGTGTGTGCAGGTGTGTGTGTGTGTGTGCCTGCATGGGTTTGTGTGTATCTACTCGGTTGTTCCCGAAGGCGTTGCCCTCGCGACCCTTGCGTCCAATGCTGCGGTAGCACACAGCGATGTCCCAGAAGCCCTCGGCCACCACCTCCCAGTAGTGCGTTCCCGCGGCGACGCTCTGCGCGCCCAGCACCTGCGGCCAGTGGTCGAAGCGTTCCGGGTGGGCGGCGCACGGCAGCCGACCTTTGACCCTGGCGGCGGAGCTTAGGTCGTCCGAGACGCTGAGAAGGGGGTGGGCCGAGTTGGTGTCCAGGGTCAGGGGACTGCTCACTGTGGAGGGGGGGCGGTAGAGAGAGAGGGAAGAGGGAGAGGGTGGGGACAGGTAGGGGGGGGGGAAGGAGGGTGAGAGATGTTTATGCAGGCATCTTACCATTTGGTGTCGGGTTCAGTTCTTCCATGCGTCTTATTTATGAACTTAGTTGCCCGGTAGCCTTTTAAGCCTGGAACTTACAGTTCTCGTTTGTATCCTTATGTTTACAGTTCTTAGTTACGTTTGGACTTTTGAATGCCTGTTATTGTGTTGTTTCAGAGTTGAGTTGTTATTAGAGAGGGGTGGTTGGAGCCTCTTGTTAAGCTGTGATGATTGGCACACATCAAACAAAGTGTTCAGGCCAAAAAGAAAGGCTTTAAAGAATTCCACCTGCAAGTTAAAAATGAATGCTATCCTGATTTTAGGTGAGGTCTTTTTTGTATCTCGTAAGTTAAAGCCCTGTTCAGTCCCCTCCGCCGCTCACTGAATCGCAGCTAAATCAGGTGAATCAAACACTATGGAAAGCCCGCCCTCTGCCCTCTGCTCCGACCACTCACAGAGCTCCCTCTTCAGGTCGCCGAGGCAACGCAGGGTCTCCATGATGAAGACTCGATACCTGGTCTCCATCTCTCGAGGAGGAGCTTCCTGTCCAGAGTGGGCGGGGCGGGGGCCAGCAGCGGGCCCGTTCAGGTCGGACAGCAACCTTCAATCAATCAAACTTATTGATAAATGCTTTTCATGCAACCCAGTGGCAGACAACACAACCAGAACAAGATGTCAAAATGTAATGATGTAATGATGTAATGAGTAAATGCGAGGTTGCAGTAACTTGATGAGGGGAAGCTAAACTATAAAGGTATACTTTAAGAGTTAGATGGACTTCACAACACACGCCAACACATAGTGTACAACAACATGACCTTTAACCTTTACCTGGAGTCATCAGATTGAAAGCCTCAGAGTGAAGCGCAGGAGGAAGAGGAGGAGGGACGACAAAGAATACAACGAAGAGATTCAAATAACACTTTGAAAAGATTCAACAAAAAACTACGCAATGCATCATGTTCTGTTGATCTCTTCCACTTGCAACTTCCACAATATAATCCATCCATTTTGTACCCACTGTATATACTGTACCGAAGTGCGGGCCACAACACAGGACAACAGGTCAGAAATAACACGGGTCATCACCAGGCCATGCCCATGTCTGCACGGTAGGCTGGTTGGGCCACTGTGTGCTCACGTGGTTGCAATGAGCTCAAGTTTGAAGAACTAGAAGGACTATACCAGCATTAGCCCACATGCCTATAGGAAAAGGTAAACAAATATTATGCTTGATCTTTTCCTATTGCTGGTGGTGGTTCCTATTGCTTGCTAATGCTGGTGGAAAGACGGAGGATCCGGGTTTGAGGTCCCCCGGTGACCGACACGGTCTGAAGCTTCCGGAATGCGTTGCTACCCCCCCCCCCCCCCCCCCCCCCCCCCATCCTCAGTCGATAAGCACAAAACCAACAGCTTGACAGCCCGCCGTGCTCCCCGGCCGGCGCCCTACCCAGATGAGCAGGAAGGGGTCCTCTTCTCCCAGCAGGGCGGCCAGGTAGTGCTTGATGCTCCACGTCTGCTCCAGGCCCCGCTTCACGCCGGAGCTGTCCTCCGCCACGCGGCCCGCCGCCTGCCGGCCCCCCCCGCTCGACGGCCGCCCTCAGGGCCGCCACCAGAGTCTCCACCTGCTCCTGCAGGGCCGCGCCCAGGCGCCCCACCTGCTCCTCGCTCTCCCGCCAGGACTCCTGCGACGCCGTGGGGGTCCCCGGGACACCAGACGCACACCCCGTTCATTTCACGTTAGCGTCGTTGGTGT
>JAXIVH010000007.1:6230728-6303738 GCA_036785325.1 Urophycis tenuis | reverse complement strand
CTTCCCTTAAATACTTTCTGAGTAGCCTGGTTCTTTTGATAGTCGAAGTGATTCGTAAGTTTGTGCAAGCTGTTTGTTTTGTGCTTTTCTCCCTAACGAAAAACACAGTGTAAAAAAAAAAAAATGATAAGAAGAAGAGCAGGGAGGAACGGTTGAAGTACTGCAGCCTGGCCCGGGCCCGGCTCCTAGGTCCATCCCCCGGGTCCGTTCTGAATCCACAGCAAAGCAAGCAGACTACCTGTAACTTCTGAAGAGCTTTGACAAGTCCATGCCAGTTCTAACGCAAGTCCAAGTCCATGGCAGTTCTAACACAAATGTATTGTTGATGACAAGCAAAGGACGACTCCTTGGTATATCAATGTTGATCGTAGACTTGGTTTAAAATGTTACGTGTTTGTTTTAACTTTTTTATTTTGCCTTGGTGCAAATTCAGATAGTTTCAAGTAAACCACTAAAGTATAGGGAATTGGTATTTTCATAAATGACTACTATTCTATTTCTGGCACTCAATGTCCTACTATGCTACATATACAAAAACAAAGGAATTGTTCCAAAACACACAAACACACTGAATTTGGATAGAAATAATGAGACGAATTCAGACAATTCAGTGATCCAATTGATAAACCTTGATGACAATATGACAATTGGCACAAGCGCTGCCAGTGAACAGAGATATATATATAATGCCCCAGAAGATGCAATAAGGCGCAAGACTTGAGTTGCTCTCTGAATAGAAAGTCAAATTTTCCATCTTCTGATCAACCATTCTTGTAACGGTGGTTCAACTTGATGAATATCTTCTGTCTACTGCAGAAGCACAGTACCTACAAACGGCCTGATGGTGTAATGGCTAGGATGTGCAATAACCCCAGCCGAAAAGTACTGGGTTTGATCCCCGCTGTCCACCATGCCTCACCTATAGGCATCCTTGAACAAGAGGCCTCTAAACTTCTCGACCTGCTCCACAATGACACGTATCTGAATTCACTTTGGACTTGGGACTTGTAATCTGAATTCAAGTATGAATTCTCTACATCTGGATTACGTGAGCCTAACGTGGGACAGGTCTTGGACAGGACATGTGTCCTTTTACACTGAGAAAAATGTAACTGTTGTTTGGTCAAACGTGATGTCTGTAACACTTGTCTCGCGTTCCTAGTTTTTT
This sequence comes from Urophycis tenuis, assembly GCA_036785325.1. Taxonomy (NCBI): domain Eukaryota; kingdom Metazoa; phylum Chordata; class Actinopteri; order Gadiformes; family Phycidae; genus Urophycis; species Urophycis tenuis. The sequence goes on along the minus strand of JAXIVH010000007.1, from coordinate 6,302,570 downwards.
CTCGCTGTTGTGTCTTTATATATATAAATATATATAAACATAGGAGACCCAGAACTCTTTGTCTGTTGTAAGTTGTAATTTTGATGTGCCCAAAGGTTAGAACTGAGGGGTTAAAAAACATTCAATAAAAAAACTACACATGTTTCCATAAGTCTTCTGTGAATATGTGTGTGTGACAGGGATAGAGGGTAAGTTCAAACAACAGGTCTGATTTCATACATTGAGATTTCTCTGGTCGGAGCTCCCTCTCACTCCCAAATGAAGTTACCTTCCTCAACTAAGAGTTAGCCCGATCTCTCCCTTTCCCTTCTCTCTCTCTCCCTTCCCCTTCGTGGTCTCTCTTCCCTTTCTGCCTTTGTACCTCTCCCTATTACCTTCCCTCTGTCCTCGCTCATTCTCTCTGCCTCTCCATCTATCTCCCTTGCTCTCTCCCTGCATCTCTCCATCTCCTCTCGAATTATCCACCCCAGTGCACGACGTGTCCTCCAGGGGGCGTGTGTTTATTTTTCAATAACTGCAAATGGCAATTTATTAGTCCATTATCTAAAAAAGGGCGAAGGAGACAGCAATATTACTGCTATTAAACAATAAAAATGTTATGTATTATTGGCATTAAATAAGCAATGAATCGATCAATTGATTTAAGTTAGTCCTACATATTTATATACAGTCTATGGTCCTACATTATTTGAGTACACATTGCATTGCATTAATTAAGTCATCAGTATCATCTTAATCGGCAGAAGAAATGTCGTTTTGTTGTTGTCAGTTACTAAATATGAAGTCATTTGTCGGTACTGTCATCTGACAATAAATGATTATTTACTTCTTAATTAGATTCTTAATAATTACACATTTAAAAATTACATGTAGCCTAGCAGGCATATGGATTATTAAGATCCGTCAAACAAATTTGCTCTGCACAGTAAGCTGCAGGCCAAATAGTAACAGCGCGATGTGATGATAGGCCTACGTAGCTATTAAAAATCACTTCCCATACAGAGCTTAAGGACATCACAGTGCAAAACCCTTTCTTTTTGTTAATTGAGAGCGGACTACGTCAAGTTTAACGCAACGACGAACACATCCATGGACGCGCTCCATGTAATGGGCCGGGCTACTCCGGAGGGGGAGGGTCACGAATCTCTAGTTTTCCATCGCGGGCCTCCTGGGGGACTGTCAAACTACCACGTCTGCAGCGGTGGGAGGAAGAAGGGGGAGACCCGGAACGAAATAAAGCAAAGATAAGACGGGCTGGCCAGCGCTTCGCCACTCAGGACGGTGGTTTGGCCCAAACAAGTCGATGGTGAACATCTGCAGGGGAACATCTGTCAGCACCATCTAGGCGACCATCCAGATCTGAGGACACCCTATGCCGAATAAAGATATCGGATTGTTGTTAAAGTCGGTTATTGGAAAGAATGCGTTAAATAGGGGGGGAAAACAACCAGTGTAAATAATAGAAAGCAAAGTTTTCGCGGTTGAGCCGTGTTGGTATCACGTTTTTTTGTGGTCTTCTTTTTGTACTCGCGTACTTTTTCTGGGATTCGGTGTGGCAAGTTCCCCACCCTACCCCCCGATAATGTTCTGACAACAAGTCAACTCAACAAGTTCGTCATAGTCAACCGTTAAGTTTTGTTGGGCTTACTTTTTTCGAGTGCGTCGGCAAGGAATGGCACTTCGGATTAAAACGATCGCCCAACTCGTGCTGTTGGCGCTGGCGTTGGAGCTCAACGCGCAAGGAGCGACGCAGCGAGAAGTGAAGCCGGAGGTAAGACGCGTCTTTTCAAATACATAACCCCGAAAAAATCGATTCACCCTGGCCTTCCTTTATACACATCGATCACTGTAAAGGTCTTCCCTCGATTAAGCCAAGGATGATGCTATGATATTGCGTAATGTGTTTGGTTTGTCACGCAGACTTGGTGAGGAGAGGGGGGGGGGGGGTTCTTCTGACCTAGGTTAGAGGAAGCAGACCATAATGATGATAGCCCTCGTTAAGAACACCCAAAAGTGCTGAGTGCACGTAAGATGAAGATGTGTCATGTTCCTAGCTTTTCTTTCAGGTTTTTATGTGGGTTTTGGGGGCACCATGTTGTGGGTCTCTGGGCGTCTTCACAGGGATGCTGAGATGGGGTTGTAGACACATGTCTTCAGTTATCAGCAGACTGGAGAGGAGGGGAGCTTTTCTATTCCAGTCAAATCCTATTATTTTATATTCTACCCTATGTATATGTCATGTTCAATTAGAATGAATTCTAGTCAATCATATTCTATTGCACTCTTTTCTGTTCAAAGCTACAATCACTGCTGCAGTCAAAGGAAGTTCCCTTTGATTACGAGAACAGGAAGTGAGGTCCTAGTCCTACACACACCTGTTTCCTTTCATATCATTCCGGTGTGTGTGTGTGTGTGTGTGTGTGTGTGTGTGTGTGTGTGTGTGTGTGTGTGTGTGTGAGAAAGAGAGAGAGAGAAAGAGAGAAAGAAAGAGAGATACAGTGCGTGTGTGTGTGTGTGTGTGTGTGTGTGTGTGTGTGTGTGCATGCATGTATAAAATCCAGTGTGCTCCAGAGGGGGTACATTGGGAATGAATGTCCCCAAGCGTCCCACTAATCAATTTCCTCCTTGCTAGCTGCAGACCCTTGAATGGTATTTCCAGCTGGGCCGGTGGAATAAAATGCATCTCCTTTGACCTACATTAAGCTGTCCAGTATAGCATTAACGCAATCATCTCCTCCAGTAAAGCGGCACCAAAGCTGCAATAGACATTACCTGTAGTAGGGGTGAGCCGGCACCATCATTTTTTCTTTAATAACCATTCAGCCGGTCACTCCCTCTCTCTCTATTATTTCTCTGAGAAATCAGATCCCTGCCTCGTCTTGCTGAATCGGCCCACAGATATTTGGGTATTTATGTTTGACGGTTAAGAGAGCTTTTAGTGTCCTAGTCAGGCAGTCTGCAGAGGCTGGCAGTCTGGGTTGGGGGGGGGGGGGGGGGGGGGGGGGGGCAGGGGGTGAGCCGTACGCTGCGGGTCGCATCCTGTGGTGTGAGGTTAGGGCAGGAAGTGGGCAGGGGATTTCCTCTTCCTTATTGAGACATTATTGTCGTCTCACCAAACAGCTGACAATGACAACCCACAAAGGACACACACACACACACACTCACACACACACATACATACATACATGACCGCAACAATGTGCCAACACATGCTTAGACACACACGGGGGCACACACACACACAAACACACACATTGAAGAACATGTAAGTATGAAGTGTGCACGTTTGCACAAATACCAACGCACACAATATTTAACAAAGTCACACAGACACACACACACACACACACACACACACACACACACACACACACACACACACACACACAAACACACACAGAAGACTCAGAAGAGGATGATGATGTCATTGAGTTCAAAGCGGGAGACTATCTATTCCAACTATTAGGGGGCAGCAGGGAGAATAGAGAGGAGGCTGTTCAAACTTTAACCATCTTTTTTTCGACTTGTCTGAAAAAACGACCCAAGAAGAGCAGCCATTGTTTCGCGGGCGATGACGGAATCATGGCTAATTCAAAGACACAGGAAATGTCCCACATAGGACCCATGTCTCTCGCACACGCCTCAGCCAGCACGCCGTCATTAAAGTCGCGGTAGGTTTCCACTGCCGGCCCTTAAAGCTGCAGTCCAGTCACTCACTCAGAGCGCAGACAGAGACTGAAGGGGGGGACGGAAGGAGGGAAGGAACAAGGGGAGGAAGGATGAGGAAGGGTCAGTAGGAACTGCATCATCACGGACGGCACGGCTCTCCCGAGTTTCCCAGATGAAGCGCGGGAGGAAGGGCATTGCCTCATTTCCTGTTCGTACAGGAAGTGAAACGTGACACAATCAGGTTTTTTTCGCGTCACGAGACAAAAAGAAAAAAAAGTGTTTTCCGAGACGTGGCGTGGCCCAGACAGAGGACGTACTGCTCGAAGGTCCCCGGGCAGCAGCACTCGCTTTGCTCATTCCTCCGCAATACTGCTCTTATTCTTGGCCCTGGGGTTTGTTTTCACACACAATCAGCAGCGGCGGGGGTCGCCCCTCCACGCGGCCTCGCACGAGGCCACGGGTCGTTGCTGCTGCAGAGGATGCACGTTGCACAGACACATTGGTCCACAGTTTGCATCCGCATGACACAATGCATGTGAGGCATAGGTACACTTCACACGGACGGCCCTGTGTCGCTCGACGGCCAGGGTTGCAGGGTTCGATTCCCGCCGCGGAGACCGCCGTTTCTGCGCGCACACGGACCCTCTTTCCACTGGCTCCCACGAAACGGAACAACTGACTCCTCTCTCTCCCCCCCCCCCCCCCCTGAATGCCATCCTCTCTTTCTCCTTCTCTCTCTCCTGTCTTTTTTTCTCTTCTCCACACTCAAACACCCCCCCCCCCCCCTCACTTTCTCTCTGTATTCCCCCCTTTCGTGTTCTCCCTATCCCTCTTGATTTGCCTCTCTCCCCTCTCTCTCTCTTCTCTATTCCTCTCTTTCTTTGAAACTCTATCTCTCGCTTTCTCTCCCCCCCCACCTCTCTCTCTCACCCTCTCATCCTATGCGAAGTCTGCTGACATGCATAGCAACCACTTGTTTCCACCAGAGGGGGGGCATTTGTTGTGGTTCTTTGGTGCCCTCGCAGTGGGGGGGGGCACAGGCGTCTCTCAGCCCCTCCGCCCACCCAGAGACTCATGGTCCTATTGTCCCGTTGTTCGTTTCTCCAGTTAACAGAAGGCCAGTGAAGTGTATATAAGCACATTAAAGAAAGTATTTAACACATCCCCCCCCCCTTAAGGTGGGACATTTTAATGGTTGACTAATACTTAACAATGCAGTCACTACTAAATTATAACCAATAACCTTATTCAGCTCAACAGTAATACATTCACATTTACCATTTAGGGCATTTAGCAGACACTTTCATCCAAAGCGACTCACAATACGTACATTTGTCAGAAGAACACCCATTGCACGGAACCGTCGCCGGTGATCCACGCCAGCGACGGTTCCGCGAACAAGCAGAGCCCCACAGAGTCACACAGTGAGTCACGATAGACCCAAAGCGAGGCTATGTCGGACCGTCCCCTTCTGATGTAAACACAGTGACCACTTCCTCTCGTCTCCCTTCCTGTGACGGTCTGACCCAGTGGCGGTGGCCAGAGAGCGGGGAAAGTGAGGGGACGGAGGACAGGCTGCGGTGAAACACGAGGCAGGGGAGCACGTCATTCACTCCTCTGGCCTTTCCACTCCAACGCGAGTCAACGTGAACGTTTCATTAGCAGCGGGGAAAATGCCAGCCTTCACATAAAACGAGTGGTGGCCTTCCAATATAACCGGGCCATTCTCAACACTCACTTAACAGCTACAGGGGACTGTTTTCACACACACACACACACACACACACACACACACACACACACACACACACACACACACAGACCTTGAGGTGTAACAGTATGGTTGTATGTGTTGGTTAGGATGAGTGAGGGTCTTATGCAGGCATTACAACGGGGGGAGAATAGGAAATAGAGATCAAGAAGTGGCTAGAGAGATCTGAGAGAAATGGAAAATGTATTTTCCATATCAATAACGCAGTATTAAGTAGAGAGGGAGAGAGGTATATATATTTCTCTTTCCCTCCGGTCAGCTGACATGCAACAGGACGGGCCTGTGAGGTTTGGACCGAGGAAGAATCATTCCAGGACAAAATACAGGCCATGCAGACAGGCTGATGGTGCCAAACCCTTGCCGTCCCACCCTGGAACACTCCCTATCGTTGTCCCGTCTCTCTCTCCCTCACTCCCACTCTGCCTCCCTCTCCCTCTGTCTGGACTCTGTCCCTCCCTCCTTCTGTCCCTCTCTCTGTCTCTCTCCCCTGCTCCATCCCTTTCTCTCCTTCTCTTGCTTTCCCTCCCCCTCTCGTTCCTCTCCCTTTGGTCCCCCTCTGTCTGTTTTAATTACCAGGCTTTCATCTTGTCTCCTCCCACTCTCCACACACACACACGCACACACGCACACACACACACACACACACACACACACACACACACACACACACACACACACACACACACACACACACACACACACACACACACACACACACACACACACACATGCACACACACACACAAACACACACACACACACGCACCCACACACACGCACACATGCACCCACACACATGCACACACACACACACACACATGCACCCACACACACGCACACACGCACTCACACACACGCACACCCACACGCACCCACACACACACACACAAACTAAACATCCATTCTGTATCCATATCTCCAGGGAAGCGAGCCCAGAGGGGCCTCAAAGTGGCCCTGTACCAGTATTGTCTTATTTTAATATGTAGATCTGTTTGGCCCATCACAGACTCCAGCGTCAGCATTATTTGACAACCCCCATCGCTCAGCGAGTTAAACTAACAGTGAAGTCCTCTCAGGGAGCCGTGTTTCTCACCCTGGGCGTGCACGGAGCCCGCCATGGAGCTTACACTGCCCTCGTAGCCCTCAGCTTCCCACGGCTCTGATGTGAACGTGGGTGTGAAGTTTAATGGCTTTTCAGGGAAGGAGGGAAGGACACCATGAGTGCATGTGGCACCTGGAATCAGGGCTCTGAAGGGGCCATCTTGGTTCTGAACGCAAGCTGGCATTCAGTTCTCCCACATCAAGGGGAGGGCGGGGATTAAGGTCAAGGCTTAGAGGGGTTCTGGGTCATTGAATCACGTCACTTCTCCTATGTGATGTACTCTTCCAACTACCAACGATGACTAACAACCAGAGTGAGGCAGTTCCTCTAACTAAATTTACTGTTTTTTTTTTCTGGCAGTTCTTAACAGTCACTTAACAGTCAGTCAATGCAGACAATATATTGGACTATAGTATACTATTAAACATATGTATAATATACACCCATTTAAGACCTAACTGGAGCTGGGGCATAGGTAAGAAAGAGCCCAAAAGTAGTTTAAATTAATGAGACTGTAAACTGCGGTTACAAGCATCATGGCCTCACTGAGGACGACTCGCTTTTCTTTTCTTCCACATGGAGAAGCAGCGCTGGGTGAAACCCGACCGGGCCCTTTGTTCTGAGACATGTTTCTGCCTGCAGCCCAGTTAAGGTGGACCGGTCTCCAGTGTCAAATGTCCACTTGAGATGTTTTCTGTGGAGTCGTTAGTCAAAGGAAAATGTCTCAATCTCCGGTTTTTATATATTGTAGCACTTTAAAAGCAGTTGCTTTGCTTGTATTGTGTTTTGTTTTTTTATGTACTTCAACTTTTGGGGTATATCTTACTGTTGGACTGCACTTACTGTAAGTCACTTTGGACAAAAGTGTCCGCTAGATAAATGTACTGTAATGTAGCCACCGTGGGGGCTGTGGCCACCATGTTGATTTCATGTTGGTTTTGTTATCCACAAGAAACTATGAATAAAACATTGTAGGTAAGCTGTTTCAACCACTTTTCTCCCTTTTGATGACGGTGTGATGATGTGAAGTGTATTTAGTTTGTGAGTGCAATGATGGCTATTTCTCACGGCCTACATGACTACAGTATTGCCAGAGAAACGCTGCGACTCAGAGTGTAACAGCTGTGGGATTGCTCAGCTGTCATCACACGAGTGGCGGGCCCTTCCAGCCCTGTCATTATCGTGTTGATATAAAATCCAACCCAGCGAAAATGGGTTTAGGACAGAATCGTCCATTTTGTCTCATCACTTTAAATGTTTAACTTTAAACTGAACATATGTTTGAAGTGACACTTTTGCTTTTTTGGCATTTCATTATGTTCTTTTCACTATTATATTTGTAAAGTGTATTTGAATATTTACAAAATCACCATACAAATAAAATGTATAGTAGTTCAATCATCAAACATGTAAAAACGTGCATCATCAGCGCCCACTAACTTTGCCAGAGAAACGTTTCCTCCCTCGACTCTTAACGCTCCCGTCTCCCACTCTCTCCTGGTAGTCATGGCTACAGCAGTATGGGTACCTGCCTCCAGGTGACATGCGGACGCACGCGCTCCGCTCGCCGCAGTCCGTCCCCTCCGCCATCGCCGCCATGCAGCGGTTCTACGGCCTCACCGTCACCGGCTCCATCGACGCCAACACCATCGCGTAAGAGACACACGCGCAGGCAGACACGCACACGCACACACAGGCTCTCCGAGGACGGCCCTGTCTGACCCCTGGAGCTGCGGAGCTGCTCGGTCCAGTGGCTCCATTCCAGGAGGCTGGTCCTGCAGCGGCCCGGGAGTCTTTTTTTTTTGGTTCCGGTCGTACCGCTCCGATGGTTCTGAGTCGTTCTGGATCTCCCCTGTAAGCTCACTGAAGTGTCTGCTGAATGTAAGGAGGGCAAGAAGAACCTATTCCACGTTCTTCCTCTTTTAAAACAGTTTTAAAAGCGGAGGTCCGGGGTCAGGTAGCATCAAGTCCGATGCCAAGGCGGGCCAATACAAACATTTGGACTGACCTGCCTTCTTCCCTCCATAGTTTTCCTGGAAGTGCTTTTTCGGTCCACATGTGTGCTGCTTCCAGAGTGTGTTCCAGCACGTCTTCCTGCCGGCTGACCAGAGTGTGACTTGTGTTTGGCAGGGCCATGAAGCGCCCGCGCTGTGGCGTGCCAGACAAGTTTGGCGCCGAGCTGAAGAGCAACCTGAGGAAGAAGCGCTACGCGATCCAGGGCCTTAAGTGGGACAAGAAGGACATCACCTTCTCGTGAGTTGGCGGCGTCACCAGACGGTCAAACAAATGTTATGAATATATAGTATAGTATAGTATAGTATATATAGTTGTTTTTATGTTGACATTTTTGAAACTCTTGGTCGTCTCTTAAGCAGACTCAACCGATGAATTCAAAATGGCCGCCTCCTGTTTGTTTTTTGTCCTCCAGCTGCTAGATAGACTTGTAAGTGACATCACAACAAATGTCCATTTATGGCAGTGGAACCTTTCGGCACTTTTGTTAGCAGCGAGCTTGTGGCACTGAAAGAACTAGGAGGTCACAGGCAAGCTGACGTAAATTACTGTAAAAACAGAAAAATGACTAATAAACCACTCTGAAATTTAGTACAACCATTCCGGTTTGAGTGGGGAATAAACATCCGCCAGAACATGCGCGCTTTGGAGTGCTTGAGACAAACACCTTTAGTCAGCGCCGTTAGTCAGGAAGTGACTGATAGTCAGGCTGGTCCTCGCTGGTCCATTGAATGTCCCATGGAGAACTCATCACACACAAGCCTCAAGGCTTGACCCTTACACAGACACCCCACACACACACACTTTATTTTCTTTTTACACACGCATGTTTAATAGAACTAACTGTAACACGCGGCTCTGCCCTCTCCGGCGCCCCCCACCCCCGCAGCATCCAGAACTACACCCCCAAGGTGGGCGAGTACGAGACCCACGAGGCCATCCGCAAGGCCTTCAAGGTGTGGGAGAGCGTGACGCCGCTGACCTTCCGCGAGATCCCCTACAGCTACATCCGTGACAAGGTGGAGGAGTTTGCCGACATCATGCTCTTCTTCGCCGAGGGTTTCCACGGCGACAGCAGCCCCTTCGACGGCGAGGGGGGCTTCCTGGCGCACGCCTACTTCCCCAGCAACGGCATCGGCGGGGACACCCACTTCGACGCGGCCGAGCCGTGGACCATCGGGAACCGGGATCTGTATGGTGAGAGAGCGGCGGCCATTTTTGATCATGGCATCACATAACTGCATCACATAACTACATCACATAACGACATCGCATAACGACATCGCATAACAACGTCGCATAACTACGTCGCATAACTACATCGCATACCTACATCGCATAACTACATCGCATAACAACATGGCATAACTACATCGCATAACTACATCGCATAACTACATCGCATAACTACATCACATAACAACATGGCATAACTACATCGCATAACTACATCGCATAACTACATGGCATAACTACATCGCATAAGCACATCGCATGACTATATAGCTTAACTACATTTCATAACTACATCACGTAACGCTCCAACAGAGAGACCATTTTTTGTTTTTGCTTTGCTGGTTCGTGTCACACATCACTTACTAAATATTACAGGCAGGGAGTTGCCCAAAAGAGTAAGCAGATTTTTTTGCTGCAACAAGCAAAATGTCCAAACAAGTTCCAGCCTGTAACAGTACGTTTGTGTGGGTTAACAATCTCAGAGTGTGTTCACATGTGAACTGATGCAAAAGCGGTTTCGTAATTTGTTTTACTGATGTGAGTCAAAAATAAATTCACATGACTGGACAGAAGAGATATTTATAAAACAAACGCACCAGAAACCACAAACAACATCCATTTCAAAGAAGTCCCCTAGATGAAGAGCTCAAGTTGAACATCATCGGAGAGAGCTTTTAGTGTGAAAATCCTGTGTGTCTCTTGGCAGGAAACGATGTGTTCCTGGTTTCGGTGCATGAGCTGGGCCATGCTCTGGGTCTGGAGCACTCCAATGACCCGTCCGCCATCATGGCCCCCTTCTACCAGTGGATGGACACGGACAACTTCCTGCTGCCTGAAGACGACCGCAGAGGCATTCAGCAGCTCTATGGTAGAGTTACCTTACTTTCCATTACTTATGTAATTGGATTACATTACTTTAGATCACGTTACTTTACATTGGATTACATTACTTTAGATCAAATTACTTTACATTAGATTGCATTACTTTCGATGACATTACTTTACATTAGATTACATTCCCTTAGATCACATTACTTTACATTGCTGTACAAAACCGACCAGAAAATGGTCGATATTGTACAGAAGATGATGGCTAAACGCCGCACAACGAGCAGTTTACTTAGTTTCAGTTCTTGGTGACCCCTGACCCCTTAGGCTCCCAGTCGGGTCCCGTCCCCCCGCCCGTGACCTCTCGCACGCCGTACGACGACCCCGATCCCACCGAGCCCTGGGACAGCCCTCGTTTTGGACCCAACATTTGCGAAGGCCACTTCGACACCATCGCCATCCTCAGGGGGGAGATGTTCGTCTTCAAGGTGACCAGCCCCGCAGTGACACTCCGCCGCGGGTCCTTCAGCCCTCGCCCTCGCATCCAGTCGGCCCTAAAATATGTTGTGTGTGTTTGTGTGTGTGTGTGTGTGCCGTCTGCAGGACAAGTGGTTCTGGCGTGTGCGTAACAACCAAGTGCTGGACGGATACCCCATGCCGATCGGCCACTTCTGGAGAGGCCTGCCCTCACACATCAACAACGCTTTCGAACGGGAGGACGGGAAGTTTGCTTTCTTCAAAGGTAACCCTGGACACCGCGTGTGTGTGTGTGTGTGTGTGTGTGTGTGTGTGTGTGTGTGTGTGTGTGTGTGTGTGTGTGTGTGTGTGTGTGTGTGTGTGTGTGTGTGTGTGTGTGTGTGTGTGTGTGTGTGTGTGTGTGTGCGTGCGTGCGTGCGTGTGTGCGTGTGTGTGTTAAACTCTTGAAGCAGCGAGCCCTCTCAAGATGGCGCCTTCACGCCAGAACTTTCCTTGCGTTCCTCTCATCGTCTTTTCCTCGGGTCCCTCCGTTGAAAGGCTGGTTGCTTCCAGAACGTCTTGCTGTTATGCTCAATTCATCTCAGTTTCTTAGTCTTTTTAGATTAGATTAGATTAGATTCAACTTTATTGTCATTGTGCAGAGTACAAGTACAGGGACAACGAAATACAGTTGGCGTTCTAACCAGAAGTGCAAATGAGCGATTAAGGTGCAGGTTGAAATGCAGAAATGCAGAATAAGGTGCAAAATTGAAAAGTGACAGTGGTTATTAAAATGACGGTAATTAACAAAGTGACAAACAGTGCAGATGGAGGTAGTGATCATCGAGGTATTAAACAGTTACTCACAGTGGCATAACATGCAGGTGAAAAGTGTAAACAGTATACAATGTGCAAAATAGAAGTAGTGCAAATAGAAGTAAGTGTGCAGGTGGTGCAGTAGTGCTCTAGTGCAGTATAACAGAATAACAGAATGGGTACAACAGATGAGTATGGGTTGTATGGGTATGGGAGTGGGGGGGCAATGGCAGTTGGGAATAAATAAATAAATAACATTACTATAAATTATAATATGTTTAGTATGTCCAGGGGGGGTGAGGTGTGGGGGTGCTGGATGTGCGGGGGGTGCATGTCCTTGGGGGGGTGGGGGGGTGGGGGGGACCAGGTATTGGGTGGGCAGTGGTGAGTGTCTTTGGGGGGCGGGGGGGGGGGGGGGTCAAATGGGTCCAGGTCATGGGTGGGCAGGGGTGTATGTCCTTGGGGGGGGCACAATGTTCATGCGGGTTTGGAGTTCAATTCAGTGGAGTTCAGTTTAATGTCCAAACCAAACACGGTTGGATGGATTTCGGGTCGAGGTTCACAGCGTTTCATGGCCTTCATGAGGCCCGCTCGTTCACGACAAACCTTCTCAAAAACTCACCGTTGGCTTCCTCCTCCGTGGTCCTCATGTCCCCCCCCCCCCCGGCCTCTGTCCTCCAGGAGACAAGTACTGGGTGTTCAGTGAGTCCAGCCTGCAGGCCGGCTTCCCCAAGAGTCTAAGGGAGATGGGGACCGGGCTGCCCACCGACAGGATAGATGCCTCGCTCTTCTACACCCTCAACGGACACACCTACTACTTCCACGGGAGCAAGTGAGTCACACACACACAAGGGATGTGAAGGGATGTGCACGCGTCTTTGATTCTTCAGTGCGTGTGTACGTATAGATGTGGGTGGAGCTGGTGTGTGTCTTTGTTTGCCGTGCTTGTGGATGTGGGTGGAGCTGGTGTGTGTCGTTGTTTGCCGTGCTTGGGGATGTGTGTGGATGTGTGTGTGTGTTTGTGTGTGTGTGTGTGTGTGTATTTGTCGTGGGGTGTGTGTGTACGGATGGTCACGCGTCCGAGTGCGCGGTTGGTTGCTCGTGAGTCCCCCGCACACACACACATCCTCGCGGGCCTCGCCCGCTCGCTCCGACTCAATCGATGGGCTCAGGGGGGGCGGAGCCTTTCTGTTCCATCGCCACAAGAGTTCAAATGACCGCCATGCTTAGGACAGTAATAGAGCGAGCACAAAGTCTATAAAATCCAAAGCATCGTTTGCTCTGAGATTTCCTGTCGTTTATATATTTCATAGGCAATTAAAAGAGAAAGGCACTGCCTCAGCAGAACGCCGTGTGGTGGGCTCAGAGCTCTACTCCTCCCTCTGGCATCTGGCGTTTCTATCGCTCTGTCTCTGTTCTGTTCTGCTACTCCTCTGGGGCCTACACACCCCAACGCACACACGCACGCACGCATGCACACACACACACACGCACTCGCACACACACACCCCCACACAGACACACTTTAAATTGGGCTTGACACCGACATTGTTTGGTTGGTTTTGTTCTTCCTTATAATATAAGCACATATGTATTTTCCGTAGGCTACAGTGGAATAACCATTGCTTACGAACTCCCAACTCACAAAGAAAAGTGCAGCATATGCAGCATGTGCGACGTGTGCAGTTTACCGCAAAAACAATGCGAGGATGCTACGAAGTTACATTACATTACCATAGTAACGCTGTAACGTGGCAACGCAAACTGTGCGTGCGTGACGGTGGCTGTGGTCGACTGGAAACATTTAGTAACACAAGTCGCTGAACACTCGGCTCCCCTCTCTCTCTCTGTCTGTCCTCCCCTCTCTCGCGTTCATTGCTATCTCTCCTCTCTCGCGCTCTCTCTCTCTCTCTTTTTAATCGCTCAGCATCTCGTCTCTAAATAAGCTTTGTTTTCCAACTTAACTCATTCGCCCCGTCCCTCTCGTCTCTCCTCTGTCTCACATGTCTCTCCTCTCTCTGAGATTTACGCTCTCTCCTCTCCTCCCTCTGAAATGTACTCTCTCTCTCTCTCTCTCTCTCCTCTCCTCTTTCTGACATTTACGCTCTCTCCTCTCCTCCCTCTGACATGTACTCTCTCTCTCTCTCCTCTCCTTTCTCTGATATTTACTCTCGCTCTCTCTCTGACATGTACTCTCTCTCTCTCTCAGAGAGAGAGAGCACTGCAACACAAGCCCCCATAGGTATGCATGGGACAAGGACATAGTCTTCAAACACTAATGATCAATTAAATAGACAAGGCTGGTAGCGATAAGGTAAAGACTGTTTGATTGTGGCCATCCCAGAATCAAACTGGTTCCTTGCTGTGACGTACTTATGGGTGCAGAAGACCCACAGGTTGAAAACCACTGGTGTACACCACACAGTACACACAACATCCAAACATCCAGAACGCCAATGAAAAGCATGTGTGGGGGGGGGGGGGTGGAGCCAGCCAGACTCACCGAGCTTCATCTCTGAGAACAGCAGAAAGTAAGAGAGAACACACCTGGTTAGCGAGAGCAGTCACCTGGACACCAGCTACACAGCCGCCCTCTCACAGACACACACGTTCTCTCTCTCTCTCTCTCTCTCTCTCTCTCTCTCTCTCTCTCTCTCTCTCTCTCTCTCTCTCTCTCTCTCTCTCTCTCTCTCTCTCTCTCTCTCTCTCTCTCTCTCTCTCTCTCTCTCCTCTGTCTAACATGTACTCTCTCTCTCTCTCTCTCTCGTCCAGGTACTACCGTTTCGACGAGGAGTCCCGGACGGTGGACAGAGATTACCCGAAGCCCATCAGCGTGTGGCAGGGCGTGCCTGACAACATCAAGGCGGCCTTCCTGAGCAAAGACCAGGGTATGGACCGCCGCCGCACACTTCCTGTCCTCTCGGTCACATGACCTCCTTGCGCAGGTTGCCGTAGAGAGCACAACAAAAAAAAAAAAAACAGGGTTAGGGCCGCTCCAATCCGAGCCGAACGGTACCGGGTCCGATCCCCGAGGTCCGTGGTCTGCCCGTAGGCCCCCCCCCCCCCCCCACCCCCACCCCGGAGCAGGAAGGCCTTTAATGGCATGTTTCCGATTCACGCTGGGTCGCGTTAAATCAAAATGTCAGCTGAAGGATCGAATGTAAAAAAAATAATATCATCATCAACGGGAATCGTAACCACAATGTTTTCTGTTTGCGGTCGGCCTCCCCAGCGTACACCTACTTCTACAAGGCCAACAAGTACTGGAAGTTCAACAACCAGATGATGCGCGTGGAGCCCGGGTACCCCAAGTCGGCGCTGCGTGACTGGATGGGCTGCGCCAACGACGAGCCCAAGACGGACGGCAGGAGAGGGGACAAGGACCGGGACCAGGACCGGGAGCGCGAGGACGCCGACAGAACCAACAGGGACCGCGAGCGCGAGCGGGAGAGGGAGAGGGAGCGGGAGAGGGAGCGGGAGAGGGAGCGAGAGAGGGAGAGGGAGAGGGAGAGAGAGAGGGAGAGGAACCGGGACAAGGACCGGGAGAGGGGGGTGGACAGGGAGGAAGACACGGAGGTGATCATCATCAAGGTGGACGAGGAGCGTCAGGGGGGAGGCGGCGGGGCGGCGGCCGTGGTGGTGCCCATCATCTTGCTGGTGTGCGTGGTCCTCACCCTGGCGGTGCTGGTGTTCTTCCGTCGCTACGGCACCCCCCGCCGACTGCTCTACTGCAAGAGGTCACTACTGGACCAGGTGTAGAGGCCAGGGAGGAGAGGAGCAGGAGCAGCAGGAGGAGGAGGAGGAAGAGGGATATAGAGGGATATAGAGGGATTAAGACAAAGAGAGAGAGAGAGAGAAAGACAGAGAGCGAGAGAGAGAGAAAACAGAGGAATCAGAGAGGGCTCAAGATGTGAGGATGAGGAGGAGGAGATGGAGAGAGGAGATGTGGGGCAGCGGGCCGAAGACGAAGAGAGAAGCGCGTGTCGAGAGCCGCGGGCCAAACCAAACACCGGGGAGAAGAATTCGACTGCTCTTTTTTCCCCTCAAAGTTTTTTTTTCCTTTTTTCCCTCCCTCGCTTTTTCCGCCCCCCTCCGTCTCTGTTTTTAACCCGGTTCCCTCCCCTCCTCCGGGGTTTGTTGACGCCAGCTTGTTGCTGTTTGGTTTAGCCTTTTTCAATGTCCTTTTTTTGTTGTTGTTGTTGTTGTGTTGTCGTCTTAGCCAGGGGTCAGAGGTCAGTGTGTGTCCGGGCCTCTGTTCCAGCATGTCAGAGCCTCGGACTGTCCTCCTTTATTTTTTACTCTCTTCTCAAGAGCACACAAACAAACAACAAACATCCCACGTGCATGCACGACTTATGCACAAGCATGTACACACGCACACACAGATGCACATGCACACACACACACACGCACACACACACACATGCACAGTCGCACACACGTGTGTGTGTACACACTTGAAAACTGCAGTGACTGACTCAGTAGTCACTGTATTATTTCCAGTGAGGATAAAGTGTTAACGAGCCAGTATTGATGATAAAAATGGAAATTAACCTAATAAGAAGCATGAAAAGCACTCACATTGGAGTAAAGCGATTTGATCAGTCTGTCTGAGTTCATTACTTTTGTCTAGCCTACCAATGTCTTTGATTTGTATTATGATCAGTGATGTTGTCATTATTATTGTGACTATTATTATTTTTGTTGTTATTGTCCTCTGTGAGTGTAGGTTGTTTTTTGTACATTGTCATTAGAAAGTCCTGCTGGACAGTGACAGAAAAAGTGGCCTTAATTTTATATTTGGGGGAAACTGAAAGGGACGGGGGATCTTTTTCTTGAAAACTTGATTGTAGTTTTTTTTTGGTGTGTTTTTTTTCTATCCATCTCAAATGAAAATAAACCGAAGATCTAAAAACAAAATTACTTCTTTTTTTGTCATTGTAAGTGTTCACGATTCTCAAGTCTTGGCGCTTTCTCGTACACTCCTAAACGAAGGGGTCCCGGCTAGCTCACAACAATGATAATAATAATATTAATACTAATGATGATGATAATAATGACGACCCACTTCGTTTCCTCAACGGGACTGTGCCTTGGTGGGGTTTCTTCCCTTTCCTCAACTTTCTTACGAAATAAACGTAACTTCATAAACACTTGGGCTTTGTTTTTTACTCCCCTCTCATTCCCACTCATCCTCTCGTCTGGCGAGCGGCGGTTCCACAGCATTTTAACCGCACTTTCTAAACTGTTAAAAAAAAAACACACTTTAACTGCACTTTCTAAACTGTTCAAATCCATTTTAACCGCGCTTTCTAAACTGTTAAAATAGATTTTAACTGCGCTGTCTCCAGATCAGGTGACGACCCCCGTCACAAGGTCGGTGTCACCGCATCTCCGTCGCGCTTGACGAGTGTCCATCGACTCCCAAGCAGAGCGGCGCTCCCATCCACAGCTCCGTCACCAGTACCTCCAGCTCTCATGCTCCCCCAACACTCCTGCTCCGGAATCTGCCGCCGGGGCTCGGAAACTGACAGCAGTGAAAAGTGGGACGGAAAATACAGGCCGTGTCCAAGAGTTAAGCAGAAACAGTAACGTAGACGATTAGCGCGAAACACACACACACACACACACACACACACACACACACACACCAGGACAAACATCAACAGCACACGGCGTGGGCGTGCTGCATGTGTTTACGTGTGAATGCGGAGCCATTTATGCGCAAAGACGCACATGTGTGTGCGAACCAAATATGAACGAGGCGTTTCCTACACCGCCTTGATTATTATTCCCACAAACATCTCCATTTTAGCTCGGTGTTACGCCCAAGATGGCAGATGATTGAAAACACAAAGATAGGAAATGGGTCTGCGTGGCGGGTTGTAAATACAGTCGGGGCCGGGGGATTATGTAATTCAGCTGATGAGGTATTTTTCCTTTTTGTGCTAAAGTGATTTATAGGGCACTGGTTTGCATTTAGGTCGGGGAGCGGGGAGTAAAGTCACGGGGTTCGGTTTGGAGGGGGGGAGAGAGAGAGAGAGAGAGAGAGAGAGAGAGAGAAAGAGAGAGAGAGGAGGAGGGGGGGTCATAAGTTAAGTCACAGTTGGAAGAGATGGGAGAGAATTCCATGATTCCATTTGCAACATCTGGAATTCCAACTGAGATCAAGTGTTGGCCTGTGTGTGTGTGTGTGTGTGTGTGTGTGTGTGTGTGTGTGTGTGTGTGTAAGTACGTGTGCGTACGTGTGCGTGCATGCGGGCGGCCATGCGTGTTGAGAGAAGCATAGGGATTTCAGGGGAGATTGATTTGGAAATTCCATCTCAGGGAAACAAAAAATGGGCAAAATCTGCCGGTGCGTCGGAACAACACAAAGGGAGTGTTCTGGGCTCGGCTGGTGCCCCCTGAGTGTGTCCCATCTTTGTTTGTGCGGACGGTGCCGCGGGGCCAGCGCCTCCCCTCGGACCGGTTGTGGTGTTTGTCAGCGTCAGTGTCGAGTGTCTGGCAGCCACGCGTCACTCTGTGATGTTTGTCTTCGCTCAGCTGATCTGGCCAACACAACAAACACAACCTCAGCATCTTTTCTCTCTCTGTTCCTTTTCCCTGTGTGTGTGTGTGTGTGTGTGTGTGTGTGTGATGAGACATAGCTCCTAACTGTCTGTGAAATGAATCAGTTGTTTGAGGGAATAACCCAACAAAGATATCCATGCAGCAGCTGTCATTTACTCTCTCACTTTTCACCTATAGTCCAGTTTGCACGTTTTTTTTTTTTTCTTTTTGTCATTTGACTTGAGTTTCAGCATTTCGAAAAAACCCTGAACCAACCCATCCAATCGTTGACGTGAACGTCTGTCATGGTGCGTTCTTATTATACTTTACTTCTCCTATCTCGGTCTGTTGCCCAAGTATAACCGTCGTGGAAAATCTCAGGACCGGCCACTTCCTGCTGCGCGACCAATCAGCACGGAAGGCTGTGGCCTCCATGCTGAAATGTACAGAAGTGGAAGAAAATTTCCAATACTGTACTAAACTACTGTACCAAACTATACCAAACTAAGCCAAGACAAACGATGTCTGACGGAGCCAGGCGAGAGGTCTCTAATGAACTTTTAGATTGGGCCATGCGATGACTGGGGTGGGGCGGAGGTGGTTAGAGTTGCTCACGAGGGGGCTGGTATGCTGGGATGTTATATAGGTTACACATGGTTTTCATTCACACACAGCCTGCACCACATCCTGCACAGAGGACGCTCACAACAAGAGTTTTGTTGTGTGGGATTTCTCGCAAGCACACGCGCATGCGCACACGTGCACACACGCACACACATGCACGCGCGCGCACACACACACACACACACACACACACACACACACACGTTATAAATGACTTTCAGTTGTTTTCGTTCTGATAATTGGATTCTGCTTTCATTTTCTGTATGAATCTAAAACATATGTCTGTCTCTCTTGTCAGATGTTGTCTGTAGCGACGGTGGTGTAACATATTCTGCTGGACTTTGAAGTTCACAGAACGAAGAGGAACACATCTGTTTGCATTAGATAGGCCGTTCTCTACACAGGTGTCTGAAACATCTACCCCACCCCCCCTTTGTTTTACTGTGCGTGCCGCTATCAGTATGAACATGCATGGCTGGGCCCTGCGACCCATTGTCTGGGTTTTAAAACGGGGTGCGGTGGCACAGGGAGTGACTTAAGTGCAGTGGGTCTTTGTTGAAGGACACACATGAGCTGGTAAACCTACGAGAAAGAATAACAATCGTCATTTTAACCTCGTTAGCCACCACTCACCCACGCCGCATCATACGGCGTGATTTCCCCCAATGCCACGGAGTCCAGTTCTACCAGATGCTGATTCAGGCTTCTCTCCCAACTTTGTTTTGCTCAAAGCCCAGCTATCCTCTCCCTGACCCAGGCACATCCGTTAGGAAACCCCCCTGCTCTGTCCAGAGGCCTGGTCAGGATAGTGGGCATGTTTCATCTTTGCCAGATGATATTATATTTCCATCCTTCACTGGTAAGAAAACAGTGGATGGGCCAATGAGACTGCTGCACCCTCTTGTTCATCGTCCTCTGCTGCCTTATTCCTTCTTTTCTCCCCTCTCTTAAGAGCTTTGATGCAGGCTTATGGTCTCGCTTACTTCAACAGGGCCACATCTGGACTTCATCAGAGGCCTGCATGTCACTGCACACAGGAGGCGGGGCAAGGAAGACATTGGAAGGCTTCATTTTTTTGCTTGGAGAGTCTGGTGGCATCGCAAGACATTGAAACACTGGTGTACTTTGATTGCAGTAGATACAATGAGTGATATTGCGATATTACAACTTTTATAATAATCAATAAATAGGCCCATGCTTAACACCAAGGTGGGGAGGCAGACAGTTGTGGAAATGTGCAAATTGTCGTCCATGATTAAACAACACTGACTGAGGCGGATTTTGTCAAACCACAACAGATTTTTCGTTCCAAGGAAAGCAGAGTGGAATTTCAAACAGGCCACATCAGAGGCTGCCCAGCTGTGGCGGGCCACACCTTCCGAAGGCGATACAGTCAGGGAATGCAGCGCGGTTACCCTTGAAGAGGGGATGAGAGACAACACAACGGCGGGGAGAGGACGGGGAACGTGTGCGGGCCGAGACCCTCGGATCTGACCGAGCAGGAAAACAACGTTGGTTTTGGACCCCCCGCTTCCTCAGGCCGGCAACCTGAGTTCAGACCACAACATGCCAACAACAACGTTGGCATGCTGCAGTTCTCCAGAGTGGGTCCATGTGGCCGACTACCAAGTCATGTTTTTCACTCATTCCCGCAATTAGAGGAACAGCGCATGAGGGGGGTGTGTGTGGGGGGGGGGGGGATATGTTTTACGACCATAAAAGGTATTGCGCAGAGCCCCGTTTCGGGATTAGAGCTTTACAACACTCGGGGATTTGTGCCTGTCCGGGCATTCCGTGAGGCCGTCTGGACCGAGCTGTGCTTCAGCATCTTCTGGGTGTGCCGCGGTCACACTGACCCGCCGTGGCCTTCACGTGGTCAGGGTGAGGGCAGAGTTCTTCGCGCGCTCAATGCGTTTTTGTACAGTGTGCAGATTCACCGTCCCGACAGCCGTGTGCAATCCAAACGGTAGGCCCACGCGAGCAGACAGTGCTGTGATTTTATCGCTGCACAGAGTGACGTCGTCCCTTAACGCGACTTGGCCGTCTCCTGGAGGAACCCAAGCCAGTCAGCCGCTGGCCACTTTACTTTTCCATGCGCCCGACTGCCGGGTAGCCACGCGTGGGCACAGCTCGGTCCGTCGGGTCGGTGCCGACGACCCGACTGGTCCGGTGTGACCTTAGCACCATCGCACAGCTGACTGAGCGCGAGCGCGGCCCGCCCGTTCGAGCGCTGCCTGGGAGAACTCAGTCGACCTCGGCCCTGGGCCCCGAGATGCTCCAATCAGAGCGCTTCTCTTCAGGGTTGGCACGGCGGTGCCCGCTGCCGGGGATCCACTGGACCTTACCAAGGCTGGCCGCACACACACACACACACACACAGGAGAGAGAGCTGCATCAGGCCTGAAAAATGTTGGACTCAGCGCTCACAGAGCTGTAATTACAGAGAGGGAGTGCTGAGCTGTGCAGGACGCCTATCGAGGCAGAGAAGATGTGGCGCAACCGGAGAGAGACGGAGGGAAAAAAAACAGTGAAAAAAATAAATAGAAAATGAGAGTATAAATACTGATCTATAAGGCTATGAGATAAAAATTTTGTATGATATAAATATTTTATAAGATTAAATTCAGATTAAATGAACGTGCAGGGAAGTACAGACTGCAACTGACCTTTTTAAGCGAAATTGATTAAAAAAGAACTTTTTATTCGATCGCAACTAGTGGTTATGTGGACGAGACATTTTTCCTTCACATTCTGAGTTTCAGACGCGGACGACCAGAGTCGGACGACCCATCACGTGTTAACACAATCCATAGTCCAAATCATTCCGGTGTGGTTTCGATGTTGTGCATCGCTGACACCTTGTGGGCAGTTTTTTAGTTGCAGTCTCGCGAGACCCACCAGGGGGGCGTGCACGTATGGGCGCAGAGAATGTTCGTTGAAAATTATGTGCAGACTTATTTATGGACGTTCAGTAGGCTGGTTAACCCCGAACGAACACCTGGCCATGTGCTTTCATCCACGTCAATGGATACCACTCAAAGCCGAATATAAATTCAGTTCTGAGGGTTTGACGTGCCAAAATCTAGGTGCTACAAACAAATTATGTTAAACAGTGAATGCCTAATTTAACGTTCTGATAAAAATATGCCTGCAGAGATTTTCCAATCTTAAACATAAATGGCTGCATGAGCGTTTTGACAAAACAATTCCAATCATTTCAAATTTCAGTTTATTTTTTTGTACATTCACCACTTACAGGCGTACTCAAAAACAAAAAGACAAAGAAAGAAAGCAAACCTTTTCAAAGTAAATGATAAAATGATTTAAAAAAAGCGACATTAAAACCACTGGTGGAAAAAAATTATAATATATAATGGGGTCTCCTGTCCCGGTATCCATGGCGACTCAGCAGGGAGCGAGGGAATCAGGAGGGAGAGAAGTCAAAAGGATGGAGGAAAGGAATTGATTATTACATTAAACAAAAAAATTATTCTGGACATCATAGCGCCTTGTGTCCGGTGCTCCTCCTCCTCCCCCCGACACACACACACACACACACACACACACACACACACACACACACACACACACACACACACACACACACACACACACACACACACACACACACACACACACACACACACACACACACACACACACACACACACACACACACACACACACACACACACACACACGTTACAGGGCCGCAGAGGGGCTCCTGGCAGAGGGTCGGGTTCTGGGGCCCTTGGGACCCTCAACATGCAGCGACACCACAGGCTCCTGGCTGCTCTTCAAAAACACTGGCGGTGGCAGAGGATGGATGGAGAGTGGTGCTGGAGCCGCTACACTTCGTGTTACCTGAAGGATGTAGCTTACATCGCGGCTATACCGCCGGGACCGAAAGAAAAGACCCCCCCCCCCCCCACCCAAAAAAAAGGACATAGGCAAATCGACAAAATATATTAAAAAAAAAGCCCGAGAGAAGCGGGCCGCACAGCACTCGGGGAGCGGGCGCCGCGGCCCGGCGGCGAGGGCTGGAGAACGCGGGGCTGTGGGATGGAGGAGACGGAGACTACATCGCTTGGTCCTCGTGTGGGGGTCCGGGCCGCGCGGCCCAGACGCACATTTAGTGACAGACGGAAAACAAAGGAAGGGGAGGTATGGGGGAGGGGTTGGGGGTGGGGTGGTGGTGGGGGGGGGGGGGGGAGGGGGTGAGGTTAGAGGAGGTGGTCTTTGAGACGGGTCCATCCGACGGTGGGCTCTCAGCGCCGTCGCTCTCGCGGGTTGCTACGGCTACGGGAGCGCCGGCCACGGCCCGCGTTGCTGCCGCTGCCGCCGCCGCCGCCGCCACCGCCACTGCCACTGCCGCCGGCTCCCGGCCTGCGCGGCGCCTCCCTGCGTTTGTTCCCGTCCCTCTCCCCGCGGTCCCTCCCGCGGTCCCTCTCCCTCTCCCTCCCCCCTTCTCGGTCCTTGTCTCCCTCACCTCGCGGCGCCCGCTCCCCCGGGGGCCCGCTGCCCGCCTTCACCCGCTCCTTGCGCTGCTGCTCCTCCTCCTTGCGCTTCTTCTCCTCCTCCTCGTCCTGCTCCTTGCGGTTCCTCTCCCTCTCTTTCATGCGCTCCGCGTTGGCCGCCTCCCGCAGGGCGAACTGGGAGGGACAAGAACATGCTGTTCAGAGCGCCGGCTCACTCACAGTAGTACCACCACCACTATAATCATCATTATCACAGATCTATACATTTATACATCACAGCGTCTGCCACACATCATTTTTTCCGGCAGGGATCAACAAACACCTCCGCATCGCGGCGGGCAGCGCCTTACCGTCTCCTCGGTGAGTGGGAGCCAGTATATGCAGGGCGCCGCCTTGGTCTTCTGGAAGAGGTCGTCCAGCAGCTTGGCAGGAGGCTCCTCGGCTGCTTTTTCTAGTGGGTGGGGGTGGGGGTGGGGCGGGGGGAGAGACACTCGGAGTTAAAACAACGCCTCGGCTCCGTCACAAGAACGCCGTACATGCGAGGGATAGGTTTGCACCGTCAGACGGAGGACAGAACCGCGTGTGTGCTCGTGACACACCCGTGATGTGAGCGGCAATGTCAAGAAGATGAAGAAGAAGAAGAATTACTCTTTTGATCCTGTGAGGGAAATTTGGTCTCTGCATTTAATTCAATTGTGAATTAGTGGAATACACTCAGCACACAGTGATGGTGAGGCACACTTATCCAAAGGCAGTGAGCTGCCAACAGCGGCACTCGGGGGAGCAGTGAGGGGTTAGGTGCCTTGCACTTCAGCCGTTCGTACTGGTCGGGGTTCGAACCGGCAACCCTCCGGTTACAAATCCGAAGCCCTTACCAGTAGGCCGCGGCTGCCCCAAAGAGCTAACCTAAGACTACGATCGTTCAAAGACTCGATGGCGGCCCGTGTACTGCGGGGGGGATCCGGGGCGCTGCGTGCGTTTTACCTCTCTTGTCGTTCTTCCTCTCCTTGCTCTTGCCCCGCTCCTTGCGCCGGCGCTCCCGGGAGCGTGACCGCCGCGGCGCCCCGGGCTTCTCCTCGCCGGGCTGGCCGAACTCCCGCACCTTGTCCCGGTCCCACTCGCGCTCGGTGCGCGCCTTCTCCCGCCGCGCCATCTCGCGCTCGCGCTCCGCCCACTGGTCGCGCTCCGGCAGCAGCGACGGCGGGCCGGACGGCGTCCACTGGCGGCCCGGCCCGGCGGCCTGCTCCTCGGCGCCGCCGGGCTTCACGCCCACCCCCAGGTTCTTGTGGAAGTCCAGCTGACGGGAGGAGGTGGTCGATGGTCATGTTAGTCGTTTTTGGCTTGACACTCTTACCCACGAGGAGCAGGGAATGCAGAGACGTGGCGTTAAAAGACGCAGGTAAGGGGGGGTCATGAGCAGGGTGGCCTACAGGTAGGGGGTTCTACCACCCTGGCCGCCGGACCACCCCGCTTGAGGCCGCTCTTACCTCGTCTTGCTGGCAGAAGTCCACACTGAGGACCTTGGGGTTACTCTGAGGCCACTTGACCCCGTGCAGGGCGGACCTGGTGGCCACTGCCTCCTCGGGGCTGGAGTACTGCAGTGACACACACACACACACACACACACACACACACACACACACACACACACACACAG
Source organism: Urophycis tenuis (assembly GCA_036785325.1). NCBI lineage: Eukaryota > Metazoa > Chordata > Actinopteri > Gadiformes > Phycidae > Urophycis > Urophycis tenuis. The sequence goes on along the minus strand of JAXIVH010000007.1, from coordinate 6,277,371 downwards.
CATGAGGCTGGGAGTTCTGCCCATGTGTCTTCTAAGGATGCTTTGAGTTAAGACGTTACTGTTGAGTTATGATGGATTAAAACAACTTAAAAAAAAAAAAAAAAAAGAGCAAGACCACTTTCAGAGAATAAATAAGACGGTGACCATGAACCTCAGGTCATGGTCACACAAGAGTGAGTCAGTGAGTGAGATAAATTTGAATGATAAAGTTGCTGGACGTGCTAGAAGTCATCTGCGCCCCGTGTGTGTGTGTGTGTCTGTGCATCTGGACTCACGGTGACGTAGCAGTGGGACTTGATCTTGTCGATCCAGAAGCCGGTGTCCAGCAGGGTCCCCGTCCTGCCCAGCAGCTCCTTCAGCTGGCCCAGGGTGAAGGGCCTCACCTGCACACAGCCACGCCCAAGAGGTCAGCCCTTGAGCCCCGCTCGGCACGGAGAGGCAGTGATGTTCTAGTCGACGTGTTCTTTCTTCTTCTGAGCAGAGCGTCACTCACCAAATTGGACACGTGCACGATGCTGGAGACCTTGCCGCGGGGCGGGGAGGGCTGGCGGGCCGTGCGTACGGGGTCGTCAATGGTGATGGTGACCCCTGACCTCTGCTGGCTGATGGAGCGTCGGACCAGGGCGTCACTGCTGGGGGTCACTGGGGTGGGGCGACCGCATAACAACATCAGCACCGATGTGTGGACTACAAATGTACATTTTTGTAGTCCCAAGACACGAGCTACCCATACGATTCTCCACACATATATTGTATGTTAATATGACATAAATCAACAGGTTAATGCATGTCAATAAAGCGGAAGAGTGTGTGTGTTTTGATCCTTACCAGTGTTCATTTCCACGTCAGGGCTGGTGTGCGTTGGCGACTGGGTTTCCATGGCGCCAGAGATGGAGACGTCCGCCTTCTCCTCTGGGGCTCTCGTCCGGTCCTTGTCTCCCTTCTGGACCTCCTTCTCCTGGGGTTCCTCCCGCCGGCTCCTCTTTGCCTCCTTCTGCCCGTTCTCCTGGCTCTCCGCCGGGACCACCTGTAGAGGGAGGTGGACCACAGGAGAGTTTTGATTGGTCAGAAATATGCCGCTTGTAAAGGCCACGCATGGGTGCCAGCGATGTCTTTCAATTGATTCGGTTTGTATGTTCATTTTTGTTTTTATATATTTTCTATGTTTCAGCAGAACGCATAACATTTTCCCCACAGGATAAACAAAGCCCTCCAGACCCAAAGCACTTCAGGGTCTAAACTCCTCTAAAGTCCCCTGACTCCAGAGTCCTCAGACTCTCAAGTCCCCCGACACTAGAGTCCTCTGAAAGCCAGGACCTCGTACCTGAGTGACGGTGCGTCGGATCTGGAGGTCCTGGTCGGGCTGCTCCCTCTCCTCCTCCTCTTCCTCCTCCTCGGCCCCAGAGAGGACAGCCTCCTCCGGGTGGAGGTCCACCACCGCCTCCTGGCCAGCGCACGGCTTGATGTCCGGTATCAGAGACTGGAAGGAAACCCGAGGGAACAAGTCATTTAGCACCCGAGCCATTTCAGTGGGTTCAGAACCTCTTGGGTGGTGAGGCGGTGCGATACCTTAAGTGACTCCGTGGTGATGCTGATGGAGGGTTTCTTGGCTGGGACCACCGTGCTGGAGCCCCACCTCCTCTTGCGCCCGGCGCCGGACTCCCCGTCCCCGTCTGCTGACCCGGGCCCCGGGGACAGCTTGCTGCCTGCTGGAGCGGGAACCAGCTTTAGTAATGGCATGGGAGGGCAACGCAAGGGTCCGTGCTGGGTGTACTATGGACCCGTCAGGGGGAGGGTTGAGACGTCCATCGTCGTGTGATGCTCCTCAAACATTGCATCATTAACATTTTTTGGGGATTACCAACAGTAACAATGTTTGTCACTCATTGAAAAATTGCATTCCAAAATATGCACCAAAACTGAATATGGGACTCAAAAAGTCGGTATGTTTGTCGGTAGCGGTTTCATGCTCAACTCTACGGCACCTAACAAGACCCTTGTTGTCAAATACGCATCTAACGACGTGCCAGTATCAGAGCTAGTGAGCGGCGCGGATGGAATTTTGCTGGAGTGTGGAGCATTGTTTTATTTAGACGCCGGAGCGGCCGCTCTGTTCCGCTCCGATGCCGCTCACACCACGAGTCTGAGGCATGCCCAAATCCAAATGTGTGTCTTCTTGTTGCACTTGTCTATCTTTTTAAATAAATGTTCTATGACTGAAATATATTGCCGTTGCTCTTAGTTCTTTAGTATGCAAGTTTTCTGTTTAAGGTGGCAATTCATAGTAGATTATTTCTCCCTCTTTTAAATTGGAGCGAGCATGGAGCAATTTCAGTGGAGCGGCATGATTTTTAAGTGGAGCGGGGAGCGAAAATGAGCGGAGCGGCCGAGAGAACAGCCATCTGAGCGAGGAGCGGAATATTCCCACCGCTCAGCTCCGCTCACTAGCTCTGGCCAGTATTCACACCAGCAACCTTAAGGGAGCAGACCCCAGGAAGATAAGTGATGTGTGACTGCTGGGGTATCGCCCGGGGGGGGGGGGGGTACTCACTGCCAATGGAGACCCTCCGAGCAGCGAAGGCCTTGGGAGTCTGAAACAGAATAGACAAGAAGAGCCCCGGGGAACAGGGGGAGAGCGGTGAGAGGTGGAGCCGATGAGGAACACATTATAAAGGCTGGCAGAGGAATAGTTGGGAGGGAGAACAGGTAGAATGAGGAGGGGGGGGGGAAGGAGGAGAATAAGGACAGAGTGGTCGCTAGAAACTGCAACGTCTGTTAGCATTTAGCATTTGTTTGTGAAATTTTAATTGTGTTCACTCTGCTTAAACGTGCACTCCCTAAGTAGCAGACTGCCTTAGTGCATGTCTTGTGTTTCCATCTCCCTGATAAGTCACGAGTAGGGCTTTGCACTAGTGCAGGCTTAGCCAATGGGTAGAGGTGTTGGAGCGGTTATAATTGCAGTTTCTATTGGACACACAAACCAACCAATGGCAGTACTGCAGTTCGAATTCCAAAGAGCTAAAAGATTGTTTTAAAAACAAAAATGTCTAATGCAAAAAGGAGGCAGGGTTACGTTCAAGAACTGCATCACCTGATTAGACTTAGTTCAAGTTAAAACTACATTTTTGATTAAAACTGCAGCAGCCATATTTAAAAAATATATAAACATTTCCCCCCAAAAAATGCTGGTGTTAACACTCCACCCCCCTAGCATAAGCTACAGAAAAAAACTGACTGAAATATAAGCATTCTCTATGATAAACAGCCTTAACGTGGAAAACATTGAGAAAAGGTCTACTTATTCCCTGGTACCACTGACACCTGATCCTTACTGGGTTGGAAAGGGCCCAATCACGACTGCATGTACTGCACTTAGGCAACAAGGGTCCAATCATAGGTGGATGCGATGTTTGGGTGGAACCCTGAGCGAGCTGGTTGGTTGGCAGGATGTGTTTTAGAGTTCCCGGAGGCTGCGGCCTGAGAACACCTTTATAAAAAGGCGTCCATTTTAGCATTAGTCCGTTTTTCTTTAGTGGCCGCGGCGGCGGCGCAATCCTCAGAATCAAGCCGAAGTCCAAGTGGACAGACGGGCAGCGGCCCGGGGGCTCAGCGAGGGGGGCCTGCGTGTCCATAGAGCTCTCTCACGCGCCCCACAAACACAGTGGAAGTTCATAGCCAATGTCCAGAAGGAGAAGTACAGAACACGCGTCTTGAGGTTTCAGGGGTTCCATTCTGAAGATGAAGGGAACACCCCCCGCCCCCGCCCCCCCCCCCCCCCCTCACCCCACGCCTGGATAGTCCGGAGATCGAGCAGCCGCTGCACGCTTCGCTCTGGCCCACAGTCTTCTGTAGCTTGCATGTGGGAGAGAAATGTCTGTGCAGGGCTCTGGGCTGCCGGGAGGCTTCCCAGACAGTCTCAAGTGCTTGACGATGTCTTCCGCCCCTCCCCCCCCGTAGCGAGCGTGCACAGGGGGGGGGGGGGGGGCTCGGCGGGGAACCAACGGGGAGACAGGCGAGCGGTATCGACTTGGTCACGCCCACCTTCCCCGTCGGTCCAACCAGTGACTCTTGCCAGCCAGCTCCATGACACGCGGGGGGAACTTTGCCGCCGGGCCTGTCCGTGTACAGCGCGGACCCGAGGGGGGCTATCTGTGGTCAAGCCAGGGTTCTTGGGGGACAGTGGAACAGTGCAGCGTGGCAGTAGTAGTAGTAGTAGTAGCAGTAGTGTGCAGGTACCATTAGGGGCAATGGAAGAGGCATGAGCACCTTTATAACAAAGCAATCAAGTGGGTTTTAAACATCAGCCACAATGGTAATATGCCCTTGCTGCCTCAAAGACAGCAAAGGTTTTGAAAAACACAGCCAAATCATCAATGTGTATCCTACATCTATGCATTCTACAGCTTGTTGAAAGGGGCTCATTTTTATCCAAATTATTATTTTTTTTAAAGGCTCTATGGTTTCCAATTGCATTATCACAGATCAGAGGAATCCAATTAAAAACTAAAGACGTATGGTCTGACAGCTAAGTGGAAAGACAATTAAAAAAGGCAACCAAGCTAAATCTGTGAAGGAAATAAAGTACATAAGATGATCCGTTGGTTTGGTGGTGGTGGTCTCCTCTGTGCCTTACCTCGTCGTTGGCCTCCTGGACATGCTCAGCCTCCGCCATGCTACTCTCCTTCAGGTCCCTGCAGGGTGCACACAGTACACGACGGGAGGTTAGGTCACTTCCTCACGAGTATCCAAGAAGACCACGTTACACGGGCTAACGCTTAGCATTCGCGAGTTTAAACACAAAAACCGTGGGCAGCCGCAACTACACTCGGGGTGCAGCTCCAGTCGTCTGTGATTCTACCCCCCCCCCCCCCGGTGCGAGTGACGGGGGGAGGCAATCAATGCGTTTCGTTTAAATACGCGACAGCGCAATTCTAACGCGTTTCACTGTGACGTTCGCTGTTTACAACCAGTTTACCGTCAAAACAAACGCATTCACCGTTCGCGATCGCGACAAACGAATCATGTAAAACAAGCACCGCAATTTCCCTTCGTCTTGATTCATTTATTCACTCATTCAAAAAACGCGGATTGCACGGTTGCACACCGCCAGATGACGGTACGTTTGACATTGCCTTCCACCGTGTGCGCATGCTAATATCACTCCGCCCACACGGGTTAAAAAGGTAAATCATCTCCGGGAAACTTGATTTTCATATTGTCGGGCACTCAAAATAGAAGCAAGCAGTCTGCTGCTGCTGCTGCTGCTGAAAAAAATAAGACTGCGACGAGACACAACCCCTCCTCCTACCTTGCTCTCTCTCTCTTTCTCTCTCTCACAAACTATAATCTATTCCTCTCTCAAAGGCATTTCCCTCGACTGCAAGTCAAACCTGGTGGGCACCAAAAAGACGCCGCCCAGCTCGCAGTTATCTCCTTAGCTCTGGGATACGACGATATTGAATATGTTCACACCATTAACGGATCCCTGCACCGCAGCCATATTGGTGCGGTCGAAAATGAGTTTTTAAAAAGGACCCGCACGTTCTCACCGGCTTCTAGGCAGCCTTACACATCGCCTGAAAGGAATTCAATACGTCTTCCCGTCGCTCGGCTCCACGCCTAATTGAGTGGGAGCTGCACCACTCAAAAGGGCCAGTGTTAAATATACAGTATATTAGGTGGAACAAATTGAATGCCGTTCAACCGCTCTGCAAACCGTAATGCTGCAATGCACGACGTTTCATATAAACGAATATACTAACACCAAAATTGACGGTAAAAAAAAATAATTCTTATAAATACAAAAAGGATCATGGTTAACCATACGGAAATTCATGTAGTGCCTCAATATTTTTTGTGCATTAGAACGCAAGTCTTGGTTTAACGTACGCTATGCCATTAATACACATCACATAAGAAGCCATGGACAGATAATTATGAACATAACATCAACTGAGTGAACACATTCCACCGTTTCTCCCAATGTCTGTGAAGACCTTTACTGCGATCAGCTACACACACTCCTCACTAAAGTAGTTACCATCTGAGCCATAGGCGAGACGCCAGGAACCACTCATGCACGCATAACAAACAATGTTTGATCAATGTGACAGACAAGCCGGGCTGTTTACATGGTGTAGTGTACAATATTGGGCGTTTATTATGCTTGGAATACAATGGAAAGGACTCCTAGATAGAGTAAAAGGGTTTACTAGAACTGATGAAGGACCAGGGCACCGCTAAAAAGAGTGGACCTCCCCACCTGTAGTAGTTTGTCTAAGAAAACAACAGCATGGTGTGTCTGGGGGTGGACGGCTGTGTCTCGTGCTTCATTTTTATTGCACACGTCTTTGTCATAAAACTGGAAGAAAGCAACAAAACCAGACCTTGGCTTGTCTTTCTTCTGCTCCACTTTCTCTTCTTGCTTTGTCTCCGCTGGTGTCTTCTGGTCTTCAGCTGGTGGTCCCACCACAGATTTCTGTTTGTTGGAGCAGTCGGCAACCATCAGGGAAATAAAATCCTTTGAAACTCAGCTCTTTGAATGAGACATTTAAGGGTGTTGCAGTGGTGTGGAGTTTGTAGGTGGCTACCTTTAAATAAAATAGTGTCTTATGCAAAGGCATATTTTGGGGGCAAGAAAGATCAATATATGCAAGGGACTCATGATTACAGTATACAAGTATTATGGTAGGGAAATGGATGAAGACTACCAAGATTATAGATAACAGAGTTGGACTATTAACATAAAAAATGAATACCCTACATTCAGAATGCATCACATTACAAACCAAGAAGTCTTACAAAATCCCCCCACCCACTTTCTTTTTTTTTTACAGCACACGCAAAACTCAAGGCGAGTATCCGCGGTTCCTGAGACCCGTGTGCACAGCGGGTGAACCAAAAGGAGCACACTGACCTCGCCGCGGAGCTTGGTGCCAGCCCCGCCCCCTTCCGCTGTGGTGACGGCGGCTCCTGGCGTCTCATTGGCTGGAGGCCCGCCATCCGCCCTGCGCTTAGGAGAGGCTTGGCGTGGGGCTTTCTTGTCCTGAGAGGGAAGGAAGGAAGGAAGGAAGGAAGGAAGGAAGGAAGGGTTAGGATGGATGGACAGTAACGGCGGCGCTTACCATTTTCTGCCACTTGGCCATTCGTTCTCTGGAACTGTATCGGTCACGTTATGCTTTTGTTTTGTCATGGCTTAGAGTACATACCAAAAACAAAATGGTGAAATGGTTAGTTTGGGTCACAGCATTATGAATCACTACAAAAAAATCATTGAGATAAATTTAGTTAGTAAATTTAGTGGGGATCAAACCACCAACCCTCTACCCACTGACCTATGCCGCCCAGTTGACAGCCGGAAAGCAATCAGCGGAGTCAAACGTAACAATGGAAAGCCAAGCTCAATGTTATCTCTATGGCAGTTTTTTGCATTTTCAATTGCAAATATCTCAAAAAGTATAAAGTTTACAAAAATGAAAAATACACAGCACAGCCATACAGAAGTAGACCTTTGTAATACAGGTTCAGTCGTTTAGCCTCCATTAATTGCAAACATTTGGCGTGAAGAATAATAATCTGACGAAAAGCAATATCTAGATTGTGCATTCCTACGCACAATAATAAAACAACAATAAAACGTTATTGTAGTCCTGACTACCAGGGGGAGGGAAGGAAGTAAACACTACATAGAAACTGCCCTGACCCCAGACCTCAATGGAGCGGTGTTCCCTGAACGGTGCTGTGGTCGCCAGCGGCGTCAGCGGTGGACTCACCTGACTCTTCCCCCGCGATGATGAAGACGAGCTGGAGGACCGCGACGAGGACGACCCGGAGTCCGAGGACGAGGAGTCGCTGGAGGAGGACCTCCTCCGCTCGCGCTTCCCCCGCTTCGGTTTCTCCTCATCCCTCCCTCGCTGCAGAGCCGCCGCCGCCTCCGCAGAGGGGGGCTTGGTGCCCTCCTCCGCCCCGACCCCCTTCTTGGGGGTCTCTGTGGTGGCCTGAGGCTTGCCTGCGGCCCCTGGCTGGGGCCCGGCTTCTGGGGCCCGGCCGACAGCCTCGTCTGCCACGGGAGCCTGGGCCGCCGGCGGGAGGGCGGGTCCTTCTCTCTCCGCCCAGGGTCGCCCCTTGGTGGGGGAGGTGACGGGGGAGGCTTGTGGCGGGGGGGTGTCTGAAAAGGTGCGCGGGCGCTTTATGACCACCGAACCGGAGGAGGCGGGCGGCTGCACGGGGGTCTCCCGCAAGAAGCGGAACTTCTTGAGGGAGGACTGGGGCGACAGAGGGGTGGCCGGTTCTGACGGGCTCCCGACGGGGCCCGTTTCCCCGGCCGCCTGGGCCTCCGTGGGCTCTGGCTGGTCCGCCTTGAGGGCTGCTCCCGCAGAGAGCTGGGGGGCCGTGGACATGAGGTTGAGACCAATGTCCCGGCCGCGCTTGGATGGAGGGAGGTGACTCTCCCTCTCGGCCATCTTCGCTTTGTCTCGCTCCTCCTGCGCCTCCTTCTCCCGCTGCAGTCTTTCACGTTCAAGGGTGTTTCTCCGCTCCTCCCTCTCCTTCTCCAGGGCCCTCTCCCTCTCCTCTTGCTCCTTCTTTAGCACTCTCTCCTTCTCCTCCCTCTCCTCTCTCTCCTTCTTTTGGACCCTCTCCTTCTCCTCCCTCTCCTCTTGCTCCTTTAGTGCTCGCTCCTTCTCCTCCCTCTCCTTTTCAAGGGCCCTCTCCCTCTCCTCCCTCTCTTTCTTTAGTGCTCTCTCCTTCTCCTCCTTGAGGGCCCTCTCCCTCTCCTCTCGTTCCTTCTCCTCCTTGAGGGCCCTCTCCCTCTCCTCTCGTTCCTTCTCCTCCCTGAGTGCCCTCTCCCTCTCCTCTCGTTCCTTCTCCTCCTTGAGTGCCCTCTCTCTCTCCTCTCGTTCCTTCTCCTCCTTGAGTGCCCTCTCTCTCTCCTCTCGTTCCTTCTCCTCCTTGAGTGCCCTCTCCCTCTCCTCTCGCTCCTTCTCCTCCTTCAGGGCCCTCTCTCTCTCCCGTCTGAGTGTCTCGGCTCTCTCCTTCTCCACCCTCTCCTGCTCTTCTATGCGCTTCCTCTCCATCTCTGCTCTCTCCTTCTCCTCCCTCTCCCGTGCCAGGGCCATCTCCCTCTCCATCCGCTGCTGCTCTAGAACTTTCTGTCTCTCCATCTCCTCCTTCTCTCGCTGCAGGCGCTCCTGCTCCAGCGCCCGCTCCCTCTGTATTCTCTCCTGCTCCAAGGCCCGTTCTCTCGCCAGCCTCTCCATCTCCTCCCTCTCCCGTGCCAGGGCCCTCTCTCGCTCCAGCCTCTCTTGTTCCAGAGCTCTTTCCCTCTCAATCCTCTCCTTCTCCTCCCGCTCCCTGGCGAGCTCCAGGGCCCGCTCCCTCTCCTCTCTTTCCCTCTGCAGAGCCCTCTCTCGCTCCTCTCTTTCCCTCTGCAGAGCCCTCTCCCTCTCCTCCCTCTCCCGCCGGACCGCCCGCTCCAACTCCAGTTTCTCCAGGTGGAGGGCTCGCTCTCGTTCTTCCCTCTCTTTGGCCAGAGCCAACTCTCTCTCCAGTCTCTCGCGCTCCAGAGCAAGGTCTCTTTCCTGTCTCTCGCGCTCCAGGGCCAGCTCCCGCTCTCTCTGCAGGGCCCTTTGCCGCTCTATCCTCTCCCGCTCCAACGCCTTCTCCCTCTCTTGTGCGAGAGCCCTCTCCTGCTCTTCCTCCGCCATCCTCTGCCTCTCTCGTCTCTCCAACTCCAGGGCCTTCTCCCTCTCCAGCTGCGCCTCCCTGTCCTCTGTCGCCGTGGTGCGGAGCACGCTCACCGGGCCCTGGCTCCCCTGGCCTCCCAGCACACCCTGGTTGCCGCCGGGAATCATGGGAAAAGACACGCTGGCGATGGCAGATGCAGTGTTGGCTGTGTGCGTGATGGCGGTGAAGGGCTGAGCCAATGCTGCGGCGGCGGTGGCAGCTGCGGCGGTGGCCCCGTTGTCCGTGGGCTCTCCAGCGGCGCCCTCCCGGCCATGCCAACCGGCTCCGGAGAGGGCCCTTTCGGAAGCCATCTTGCGGGCCAGCAGGGTGAGGGGCCCGGGTGGCTTACGCTCTCTGCTCTGGGGCTCGGGGCTGCTGCTGCGGCTGCTGGATGACCCGGAGCTGGAGGTGCTGGAGGCCCGTTGGCGGGCGGGGGCCTCGTCCGGGCTGGGGGGGCTTTGCTTGGGTGTGTCGGGCAGCGGGTAGGACAGCTCCGGGGGCGGGGAGGGCGGGGGCGTGGGCTGGCGGAGCTGTGGGGAGAGGAGGGAGGGGATGTGCTGGGGCGGCTGGCGGGACGCCTCCGAGCGCTCTCGGGCCGCGGACCTCCGCGCCGCCGTCCTCCGGGTGGGCTCTCCCGGACCCCGCCTCCGGGCGCCCCACTCCTCGTCGTCCACCTCTTCGTCGCCATCGTCACTATCCTCGTCGTCGCTGTCGGCCGCGGCCTGGCCGGACGGGGGGGCGCGCTCCGAGGCGCCGCCATGCGTGGACACGGGTCCGGGTGTGGGGCCGGCGGGCTGGCCCGACATGTTGGCCTCCTGGTGGGCGGGGCCCGCGAGCCCATCGCCGTCCGCGAGGCCCAGGGGCTTGTGGTGGTCGACCGGCGCTGGCGCGGCCTCCTGGTGGGGATGGGAAAAGTGGCCAACGTTGAGTGTGTTGTGTCCCTCCGTGCCAGAGCACGAGTCCCACAATGTATCGTCATGACCCTCCCCACCCAGCATGCAAAAGGCCACGTGGTGTCCCCACACGCAGACTATGAATGTCACTTATGAATGAAAAGGTTGACACATGAAACAGTAAAAGGGTTCTGACCTGGGAGGGAGCAGGACATGGAGCGCTGTTGTTAACGCTTGTGTTGTCCTCTGGTTCTGTGAAGGGAAATACATTTTAATGACACCGTGTGTGTGTGCGTGTGCATCTCCATGATTGGTGGCAGGCTTTACCTTCGGTGTCCACAGCCTCTCTTGCCTCCCTCTCCAGACGCTGTCGGAGAAGTTCCTGCTGCTTGGCAAGGTACTGCTTGATGAAGCTGTTCTGGCTCATCTCCTCCCCGATCTACAACCACAGCAGCAGAACAGTGAGAAACTGTCGTGGGTGGCTCAACCCAATGGTGTGCCAGCCACACCTCCTGAAATGCTCTTATGCTACACATAATTTCCTCTCCCTTTCAACTCACTTTCCCCTCAGACTTGGATTTTCAAAATAAAAACCCATTCCTCACAGGCCAAGCTTGCAACCAGCTCTTAAAAGTTGACCCAGGTGCATTTCTTATTTCTTCATCTTTCTTCTGACTTCAGGGCTTATGATGTGACATAATGGACTATGGACAAACGTGCGCCAACAGCTGCAGCGGCTGGTACATGTTGCTAAGCAATAGAGCGGCACCCACCTGAGAGTTGGGCTGCAGTCCACTGTGAGAGGTGGAGGTCCGCTGGAGGTTCTCCAGCATGAGGGCCTGGTGTCGGAGAGACGAGGGGAAATGGATTTGATTCCCATGTTACTGGCTGCATTAACATTGAACGTGTGTAAAAAAAAAACCAAAACAACTCCTTTTGTTAATAAACTAAAACGTTGTTTTAATATATACACAGCAATGGTTTTCCATTAGATTAGAGATCCATTGAAGTTGTATGACCACCAGTGTGTTTGTAGAACCTTGGGCACAGCATTTGTTTATTTAAAAGTTGAAAGCATTAGAAAGAAGCAAGACATGATGTGATGAAGACCACCCACGCAGCACACCTGCCTGATTTTAACATTGAACACCAAATGGAAGATGAAAGTTTAAATACAAAAGAAGTTAGTAACAGCTGGCTTCTTCTGTCTGAAGGCATCATTGATTAACCGTAACAACCGACACAGAAGAGTACACATGCAAAATCGGTCAACGGTGAGCCAGTAACTGAATCGAACTAAAAGCTTCCAGAAACATGCCTTCTGGCCAGGTAAGTTTTAACAACACACACATTCTAAATCCCACACGGAAGCATGAAGTACAGATATAGAATTTGGCGGGACATGTGTAACATTCTCAACAGAAACAGACAGCATTCGTGAATCGAAGACCAAACCAAGCGTACGCTAAAAGGAAACCACGTCTGAACACGACAACTACTTCTATTGTTACTTTGACAGTGCTTACAGTCACCACGAATATGTGAAAATAACTGCTTGGTCGACAACTGAGGATAGTTTCAAAATGTGTGGATTCATTTTGTACTTTTGGTACTTTTTCTGGACCATGTATCAGTTCTTTAGCATATGCCAAACATTATTTAACTCGAGGTCAATACATAACTTACATTTCCATTAGTTTTTGGCAATTAAATGGTCGGGCCAAAATACAACTGATCCCGTCTCCAGATAAGGAACATAACAGAATGTTTGCGTATTACAACTAAGAGCTTTATTTTCTTTTGTTCCATGAATAAAGACACTGAGAAAAACCCATTCATCTGACGCGCTGGTACTTTGTCCAGCGCAACCCTTCCGATGGACGTAAACAACACCGCTCACACACGCGGAAGCTCGCAAACTTCAGCAGCGGCGGCTGCGTCTTAATAGTTCAACAAACACCCACATCGCCGCCGCAATCAACCTCTGGGTCTGTTTGCATCGCTTAAATTTGAGCTGTTTAAGCGATAGCCCACCCCAACCTTCCACGGCCCCGACCTGGTCAAAGTATTTACTTAACCTCCCCCATGGGTTTTTTATGGAGCAACAATGCGCGGAGTCGACTTCTCTAAACACACACCGCGGCGACGGCGGCAAGTCGGCAACCTCGACCGCCGCTCCACTAGCGGCTACACACAGCGGTAGCTCCACGGAGCGGAGAGTCCCGTATTTAACTCGTGTGAGCCCGGGTGGGAGACTCGGGCGAAACGGAGCCGTGTTCAGATGCATCGCGGAGGGGAAACGTGTGATTTCCAAAACCCAAACGATCGTTTAAAATGTTTTTTTTAATTGTGTTGTGCATGGATACGAGCTGCTACGCTACCGAGGTTAGCGTAGCAGCCGTCGGCCTTCTGGACGAGCATCGGCCCCGTCTGTTCATAAACGTTAGTTAGCGTGCAAGCTGCGGCGATGGCGAAACCGCGGCGAACTCACCCCTTTGAGTCTTTTGACGAGGGCGTTTTTCGGTCCACTTTTTGAGAGTCCTCGCTCCTCGAGGGCAGATTTTAAATCCGCCACCCGAAGAGAGTTTAGCGGTCTCCCGTCCAGCGTAACGTCTTCAAGGTCCGCCATTTTCCGATCCTCTAGTTCGTTCCCAGCGAGAGCAGGGAGCTACGCCTTCCTTCACCCGCGTCATAGCCGACGACTTCCCTTGAATAAATCCAACCAATAAAATATATCAATCGTTAGCTTTATTGTCGGATAATGTTTATTTTTCTCATGGATTAACGATACGATATTTTTTTTCCAACAATTACTGTAATCGCTTTAACGTTTGCCTTAACGGCCGCTGCGCATTATTAGCGCAATGGTGATGTCCTCCAAATCACAACATTTACTGCGTCTTGCCTTCGCAAGTATGTTTGTAAGGCTGGAAACAAATGTCAGCGACCGGTAGCTGATCTGTAAGCTATGTTTCGTCCGTTTTGGGATGCATAAAACAGGGTGACTGACCGGCATAAAAGGTGGGGATCTAAATGTTTTATAATGTTACACGCAGACGTGCACCCATGAAGTGTTCACTTCCTCTGACATACATCTGATAATGACACGCTACATCACAAACTCTGTTCCTGTGCTGCTGTCTTTGGTTTTTATGAAGCTCTAAAATGGAAGACGTATTCTCTGCTATGCTGGATCTGTCAGCGGATACACGTGTGTGGGTTCCGTTTGTCACACGGAATGCTCTTTTTCTTTACAGAGATGTCGTGGTTCTACTATGTCACTCCGGGATCAAGTGAACCACAGCCGCAGCTTACCGACACCATAACCCCCGCCGGAGCCAGTTCCTTTTCAAGCCTCGGCGGTTCGACCCAGGAAGCCACCCACGGCCACCCGACGCTAGAGTGGCACCCCAGCTGTTCGCCCCCGGGGCTGCCTGCTCTGTCTGCTCTGCCCTCGCCGCCGCAATGTTCGGTTCCGCCGACCCTCGAGACCCTGTCGTGTGCATCCCAGAGCGCAGTCCCGGGTGGGGGTCCTCTGCCCGTGTCGTACGTCACCCTGCAGGAGCACCGGTGCGTAATGAGCTGGTTCCTGGGGTGGAGCACCCCCCAGAAAGAACGCTTTTTGCAGGACCTTCTAGGCAAAGCAGTGCCTGGGAAAGTGTGCACTCTTCTAGATTCACTCAATACTCTACAGGTACTTGTTCCATCTGTCTATGTGTGTGTTTGTGTTTCCCAACCATGTCTGTCTGATTTACCCCCACAGCCCCAGTATTGTTTTCCATTTGACTGATATTGTACCCTTCTACCATGTACCACCATTGTTATGTACCATATTATGTAGGGGCCTAGGCGTTTAACATGGAATAACCTGAAGCATACCACCATATCTTGTCTTAACTTCATCAGGAACAACAAACATGAATTATTTAACAAATTCCACAAATATTAATATTGAATCTCAAATCTAAATATTTACAAGTAGGGGGGGGGGGGTTACTGGGGCTACTGTTTATTTAACATGGCTGTTATCCTTATTTCTGCATGGCATTAGGTTAGAGACAGACCTCCGAACATCTTTGAGTGCCAGCTGCGTCTCTGGACCCAGTGGTTTGAGTCATGGAGCGAGGAAGAGAGGAACCACTTCCTGCTTATCCTTGAAGAGCATGACCCGGCCTTCGTTTCACAGTTCTACCAGAGTGTGGCCGGTACTGCCGGGAGAGAGTGATGGTTTGTGGGAGATGACCTCTGACCTGGGTGCTTTGATGGAAGTATGTGCGATGGATAAAGGAAGGTTGTTTTGAAGGCGATTGTGACATTTTTAAATCAAGGGTAAGCAGGTCCCAATACCGAATGTGTGTCTCTCTCTGTTGCTCTCCCTCTCTGAACCTTACTCTTACTCTGACAGTGATGGTGAGAGGTCTATTGTTGAATTAAAACTTGAATAGTATGGATCATTTTGTTAACCTGCATTACCTGCAATAGAAACAAATGAAGTGTTTGGAAGCGGAATACCTACAGCATTAAACAAACAAAAAACGACAAGTTGAATAAGGGCTATTGTTTATCTGTTGCTAAATGCATCGCCCGGAGCCTGGGCCGTACAGTGTGCAGTTTTGTAAAGGTCTGGATTGAATTATAGCATGGAGATTGGAACTTTTGTATGGACTATTATTTTGAAATGCAGGTACCTCATGGCACCATGCTCCTGTTTTTTACCCAATCATGTAAGCTTCTTTGGGGGAAAAAAAGACCAGACACACGGGTAAATTCTTAAGTATTTTACGCCAATGCAATCTGATAACTTTCTAATTGTGTTTTTTTTTTTTTACCATACCAAGAAATAAATACAGTAGACTACACTGTTGCTTTTGTTTTATCTTGTTTGTATTAACAACAGATGTACTATATTCATTCCAAACAGTGTGATATGAATATCTGTGAACCACAATAGTTTGCCCAGTCATGCAATTCTTTAACAATGGACATACAATGCAAGTGGATTCTTGGGTTGGCTGGGTTCTGGGTCCAAGGGCAGCCACACATCTATCCAGGCATGAAATACACATGTTTATTTTTGCACTATGGTACAATCTGACATTTAAAGGCATATTTCATCTGTGTACTCTCTCTCTCTCTGTTTGTCTATTAAACATGTCTATACACATAGGCTCTGAATAGCTTTTCCAATACAAATCCAAAGCATTTGATATTCATTAATGTCAACGCTCATGCGTGCACATCTAGTGCATGCATTATAGTCAGCTTCCAAGATGAGAGCTGAGATTTACGTAGTTACTAGAGGTTAAAGGTTTTTTTTTAAAGGTATTCAGTAGCAGAAAGATAAGTAGTGGTAGAGAAAGTAATAACAAGGAATATATACACCCTCTTCCTCAGAAGAAAGTCGCATATGCTAATTGTAGGCCTATTCATTTGATGTAATGCCCCTAGCCACAATTAAATTACAACATTTAGTCAGTTAATAAATGCCAAGTCTTTAAGATGGATAATTCATCAGGACTAGGACTACATACCAATTTAACATGTCAATTATTGTTGAGAATTTTCTTGAAAATTAAAAATACCACTTTTGTGAAATTTATTCAACCGTGGTGGTCAGGCACATTTTTGTATTTACTAAATAATTGGTCATCCTTTGAGGAAAGTAGACTATCAATGTAAAATTCCTCAAACACAACACACAAAGCGGTACCCTCACTTTGCATCAAACCCCACAGAAAAGTAGAGCAAAGGTCACGTGTGGGCCCACGCCAGCCTTCCTAAACACCATCATACCCATGGATGGAGTGGACGGAGTCCCTCCAGGAGTTGCACTCAAGCTGTTTCACTGCGCCATCTTGTGTAGATCGGCGTATATTGATTTAACCGCTGGTCATTTTCCCGAGGGAAAGGTGGCGCGATATATAACACATACACTGTTTTGGTAACGAACGAATCCTTGCTTTAGACTTTGGCTTGAGTGCTTATGTACAGTGATTGCAGCACTCCGGGGACTTTACAACTCGCAAGTGATCGTTGGTTGTCGTGATTTAAGGTAAAAATCGACGCAATGAACGTTTGGCCTCCTTTGGCGAGACCCCATTTTATCCATCGCTGCGCAAAGTTTGGACCCGCTTGGTGCTGGACCGTTGGTCACAATCGGAGCGTCGTCTTCGTGCACTATTTGTTGCACGAACCGATTCGGCAAAGCTCCTTACTTTATCTCTTACCAAACAACGCTTACGGGCAACAGATTAACTAGCGAAGCGTGTGAGCGTATCAACACGCTGCAGGCAATAGTTCAACTTAGTTACGTATGGCGTAACTCAGAACTACACCCTCTTGGTCAGACATTTGGCATGTGACAACATAGATACGTAATAACCGGCGGGTTGTAATTGGCTGTGATGATCAGCCGTTTGAGACAACATCAGATCTATTTTCGTCTTCACCGATCATTCTGTCTTCTCCGGTACAAGGGATGGGACTCTCCGGCTGGGTGTGTTTGGTCACAGGCGCCTCCAGAGGAATCGGGAAAGGCATCGCTCTGCAGCTGTCCGAGGCAGGGGCAACTGTCTATATAACAGGGCGACAGGAGAGGACCCTGAGACAGGCTGCTTCCGAGGTAGATTACCTTTTTTATGTTCACTGACCCACATAAGGATGACAGAGGAGCTTCGATTTTATATCACAATTTAGTTACTTTGTCACGATGGGGACCCTTGTTTTGTGAACCTGCTAGTTAGTGTCTTCGGTAATTTGCCACTATTGCTCAAGCATGACGTATGTGTGTGTGATGTTATTTGACGTCAACTTATTTCAACGGGCGTGGGAAATCTTACTTTTACTTTAAAGTGAATGCATACGACATAAATGATTTAGACATGGGTACACTTTATACATGTTCTCTGAGACTCGCAGTCGAGGCAATAGGGTTGCAGTGTAGCTGTAAATATTTGCATAACACTGCTAAAACAACCCCCCAGACAACACGTTTTGTTTAATGTTACACCTCATTACGGTGGTTCAGTTCTACATAACAAGCAAACTGTAATGGAGGGACGTAAGCACAATTGATGGTCCATAAAATATATTCTCTGGCTAAAAATGTCTCTGGCTGTAAATGGTCGATCAAAGGTCACCACTGTTTCGTTGCACAATCTTTGAGGCAATTTTTCCCAATCGTTGCTAACACTATCAATGTTGAGTCTGATTCACCTCTTAAATTCCCATGTCGAGTCCGAATCGGCCACAACAATCACAGTGTCAACTGAAGAGGTCAATTACATTTGTCTCAAAGGGCTGCACAGGCCAACTTTTACAATCATTAGAAATCATAGGAAGGAACACAGAAAGAGGAATTCCCCTCTAGGGGCAGCCGTGGCCTACTGGTTAGACAGACAGACAGACGTACTTTAATGATCCCTGAGGGAAATTGCATTCGTTACAATACTCCAGGGAAAAAAGAAAGAAGAAAGAGACAGACACTCTACGTATAGTAAAGTGGAAGGACTGACTTCGGTTCGAACCCCGACCAGTACGAACGGCTGAAGTGCCTGTGGGCAAGGCACCCTCACTGCTCCCCGAGCGCCACTGTTGGCAGCTCACTGCCTCGGGATTAGTGTGCTCACTGTGTGCTCACCATCACTGTGTGCTGAGTGTATTTCCACTAATTCACGTTTGGGTTAAATCAAGAGACCAAATTTCCCTCACGGGATCAAAAGAGTAATTCTTCTTCTTCTTCCCCCCTTTTACGGATGGTTAGTAGTGCAATACGGGCCAACATGGGAAGATATAATGACAGACAGACAGACAGAAATACTTTAATGATCCCTGAGGGAAATTGCATAATGTATAATACCTGTATAATACAGGTACCTGCATAATGACAATGCAGTTGACTCTAATCTAACCTAAAAAAAAAAAAAAACATAGGTGTTGCAAGATGTTGGAGTTCAAAATGCAGCATGAATGTGAGCTAGTCTGCTTATCTGGCTCACTGAGGATAACCAATCTTATCAGTCAAGTGTTAATGGGCTGAAGTCGCCGTACCTTTATACCTTCATAGCTGTGCTGTTTTTGATAAATGCTATTGAATGATTTTTCTATTGAAAAAAAACTCCCCTGTGCTCATGCTCTTGTATGTTGTACTACCTCTTGGCACTTTATAATTGCTCTTTGTAACTTAGCACTTAGCCAGAGATGTTGTATACTAGCAGTGGCTTGAAACTAGTTTCTGGTGACTTGCTTACTGTATTAACAGCAATGAAATGTTTCACCTTCTGACAAATGTACGTATTGTAAGTCGCTTTGGATAAAAGCGTCTGCTAAATGCCCTGAATGTAAATGTATTGACTTTACACATGAATCAGACTCTGAGCTCAGAGCTCTTTACTGCCCCTACGATAAGATACAGGAATGCGTCATGGTCGAAGGTGCACACATTAAACAACCACCTACAGGCCACCCCTGTAACCAACGAAACTGTGTGTTTTGTCGGGGGGTCCCGACCCTGTCAGGTAAAGGAGCGAGGGGGCGACTGCCTGCCGGTGGTCTGCGACTCCTCCAGAGAGGAGGACATCCGGCAGCTGTTTGAGCGAATCAAGCGGGAGCAGAATGGCCGGCTGGACATCCTGGTCAACAACGCCTACGCAGGCGTGCAGGTCAGTGCAGGCCGTGTCGGGCCCCTCTGTTTACGCAGACCCGGTCCTTGGCCCTGGAATCGCTGCATACATGTAAACAACACAGGAGGGAGATGGCTGCAGATATCTGGAGGGATCACGTCAGAATTACACGACATACATTCCACACATGACACACATAGGCTGTCGTTTTCAGATAAATCCAAGTGGGAGGTAATCTTTTAAAAATTTAGTTTGGTGTAGCTGGAAGGCAAAAACGGAGGAGAAAGCGAAAGATGGGTTTTTCAAGTGTATCCTCATTAGGGTGGACATGGCCTCCGTTTGTTTGTCATGGTACACTTATGAAGTTTAACTCTTCTGGTCGCTGTTCCATCCCCAGGCAATCTTTGACAACATGGGGAAGAAGTTCTGGGAGACTGATCCAACCATTTGGGATTCGATCAACAACACAGGCCTGAGGTAGGTGTTGTTGTTGTTGTTGGTGTGCTGAGTCATGGCCGCCGCCCCGTCAGCATCCTGCCTCGTCATGGCAAGCTACCGTGGACCTCCATTGTCTAACAGGATAGCGCAGTGTTGCTAGGGTGATCAACTGTCAGACGAAAGGCCTTGGGTTCGATCCCCATGTCCACAGTCTACCTGTAGGCATCCTTCAGCAAGATGTCCCAACCCCTACGTGCCTACGTGGTTTGGTCGTTGATAACCTATATCCAAATTCACATTGGATAAAAGCAATACATACCCCAAGTGTACCGTTGGCTGTTCTGCACATAAAACAGGATATTAGCAGTGAATGACGGCATAATCCATAACCTATGTGGACTTCTCTGCTTATTCATTGGGTTAAAACAACATTCAGAGGATTCTAGGGAAACTCTTGTGTGATGGGTGATACTGCCACTGCCACTGTGTGTATGGATCTTCACTTGGACAACACAGAACGGGTGTCAGCGTCACCATGACAGCTCACTTAATTCCAATCAGATGAGTTTTGCAATTGGCCGCGTCAGTGTGTGTGTGTGTGTGTCTGGGTGTGCATAACATTCCAACCGGGCTTCCAAACATTCATGACACTCCTGAGGACACCTGGC
This sequence comes from Urophycis tenuis, assembly GCA_036785325.1. Lineage (NCBI taxonomy): Eukaryota > Metazoa > Chordata > Actinopteri > Gadiformes > Phycidae > Urophycis > Urophycis tenuis. The sequence goes on along the minus strand of JAXIVH010000007.1, from coordinate 6,257,028 downwards.
CTACCAGGAAGTGAAGCCGCTTTCCTGAAGTCATTGTTTTCAGAACCGCATTAATGCCCAACACGAATTTCCAGAATATAAATATACTAGTGGCGGTTGAGGGCGAAAGACAGACAGACATACTTTAATGATCCCTGAGGGAAATTGCATTGATGCATCAATGTAGCGCTTTTTAAAGGTGGGGGAATACCAAGTGCACTAACGATAACTCTGCACATTATCATTACTGATGTTACAATTTTCATCCTACACCCTGCACTCTCATCCATGCCTCAAGCCCAACCAACTTGGCATCACGCTGTTGAATTCCCAGTAACACGGCGACAGCCTTCCTGTTGCAAGTTTCCGACAAAGCTTTAGTAACATCAGCTTTTCCATTTTACTTTTTCATTTTACGGACACTGCTCAGTCACAAACCCGCTCACTGACTCAGATATTCATTCACTTACTCATTGCCTACTCATTCAGCCACCCAGGTTTGAACTTTGTCACCATCAGAAGTGGGGTGAACTGTCCCCACCCTCTCCAAAAATTCAAAAGATGGCAAAACGTACCTCCGGACGGGGGAGTGGGTGGGTGGGGTCGGTACGGTCCTTTGGGTTTGGGCCTAGGTAGACTCACTTATTTGCTCATAGTTATTTGGTCCAGAAATCTATGAAAATTGATTCTTTGGCGTGTTGAAGATGAAGATGGTCTTTCTCCTTCACGGCCATAGAGCTGCAGGGGAACCACCTCAGTCTTATGTCAACAGATAATTAATTGTTTCACAAATAAACAAATAGTTGTTTCACAAATATACAAATAGTTGTTTCACAAATAAACAAATAGTTGTTTCACAAATATACAAATAGTTGTTTCACAAATAAACAAATAGTTGTTTCACAAATAAACAAATATTTACATTTACATTTAGGGCATTTAGCAGACGCTTTTATCCAAACGACTTACAATAACATTTGTCATTTGTCAGAGGAAGGTGAAACATTTAATTTCTGTTAATACAGTAAGCAAGTCACCAGAACAAGTTTCAAGCAATCCAATTGTTAGGTTAACCATTACTATCCAACATCTCTGGCTAAGTGGCAAGTTAAAAAGAGAAATTATAAAGTGCCGAGACGTACAATATACAAGAGCACAGGGCTGTAGTACTCGAGTCCGGTCTTGGACTCGAGTCCGGACTCAATGTTTTTTCTATGGTCTCGGACTTGTCTCAGAATCGCTGGTATTTGGACTTGGACTTGTCTCGGTCTCTGCCACTGGTCTTGCCAAATATGGCTTTTGGTCTTCACACTTGAAGATGTCCGCCAATTCTGCCATACAACTTGTTTTTTTCTGTCCTGGTCTTGACTCGGACTCGAATATTTTTGTACTCGGGTCTTGTCTTGCACCCGAACCTCTTTGCACTCGGTCTTGACTTGGTATTGACTTGTTCTGGTCTTGGACTTGTCTTGGACTCGACAAAGGTGGTCTTGACTACAGCCCTGCAAGAGCACATACAACATACAAGAGCAACAAAACGTGTCACCGAGGTCGATTTCTGACTTGCTGTGCCCTCCCCAGGGGGCATTACTTCTGCTCCGTCTACGCCTCCAGGATGATGGTGGAGCAGGGCCGGGGGCTGATCGTCATGATCTCCTCCATGGGGGGGCTCAAGTACCTCTTCAACGTGCCCTACGGTGTCGGCAAAGCCGCGGTGAGTTGGCGCTCGTCCTGTTTAATTATTTCATTCACTAATTCCACTTTTTGCTGGAAGTAAAATGGACTGATGTTTTATGTTTGAATGGTCAAACGGCGGTAGTAGCTCAGTGGATAGAGTGGATTGTCCACTAACCAGAGGCTTGCAGTTCGATCCCCACCTCCAACTGTCCACATGTCGAAGTCTCCTTGAGGAAGACACTGAACCCCACAAATGTACTGATTATGAGTGGCTTTGGACAAAAGGACTAAATGCCCTAAAACGTAAATGTAATCGATATTAAATGATGAAACATCCAATTTAATATAAATGTACAAATAAAGTATAAAAACAAATCTATTCTATTTAAAATACACACATCACTTTGGAGGACTTAAATGCCTAGATTGAGATGTGAGGTCGTTAATCACAGACATGTCCTCCGTGTGTTTCAGTGTGACCGGCTCGCCGCGGACATGGCCGTGGAGCTGAGGCGGAGTGGAGTCGCCTCGGTCAGCCTGTGGCCGGGCGCCGTCCCCACAGAGCTGGTGTCCCAAATGCTGGACACGGACAAGGGCCAGGCCGTCGACCCGAAGGTCGCGCACAACATTCACATTCTGCCTTTGCAGCGATCTTTTCATAGTTTTATTCATTGTTAACAGCTCCTCGTTAGTATAGTGGTCAGTATCCCCGCCTGTCACGCGGGAGACCGGGGTTCAATTCCCCGACGGGGAGGACGTCCATTTTCTGTAATCTCCCAGCTTGGGATCAATAAAGTATTTCTATTCTATTTGTATACAGATATAATATTTCCGTCTGTTCTGTTTGTTTTGTCCTTGTTCATAGTTTAAATTTTGTATCTTTTATGTGACAAAACGTACAAAACGTACCTGTTTGGGACGGGCCAACTGCGTGTCCCCTTATATTGTTGTATACCTCGGGTCCTCAGCAATACAGCCGCCAGTGCGGTGCCTGCTCGGAAATACATCGGCCAAGTGTAAAGTCGTTCAGGTGACCGGTTGTCGAGATAACCGAAGGACAGTCAGACAGAGACTCCTGTAATTATAGCTAGATGTTATGTTACTTATCACTGTCCTGTACTTCTGCCCAGCCACCCCCATCTCCCGTCTGGGATTTAATAATGTACATCTTGTGTCATTGTCATGTGTTGTGTAGCTAGTTAGTTATTTAGCCAGTTCTTTTATCCTAAATGATCCACGGTGATCTATTGTAGCATCAATGTTTTTGTTGTTACAAAACGATAAGGTGGTAAATTGTCCTGGACAATATTTCCACCGTGTTTAGTGTCATAGCGTAACACTGTTATCTCTCTCTCCTCATGTACTGGTTGGGTATTCTTTTCCCCTTCAGCTCAAGGGGCTGTGGATGAGCGGAGAGAGCACAGAAGTGAGTGGGAAGTGCATCGTGCAGCTGGCAAAAGGTACAACCTATGTAATTACTTCACCACGCTCATGGGAGAGTCTTTGAATTATTTACCTCGAGTCATTGAGCAGCCGGTTTCGTCAGAAGCGACTGAGTGAGGCTGAGAGCAATCAGTTGGAGTAGCTACAAAAAATTAAAAATCAAGTGCTGCTTGTCCAAAACATTCCAGATCTTCCCTAGTCCTCTTTGCTCGAATACATGTGTTGTAACGTTTGAAATGTACATGCATTAAACAATAACGCTAAAATAACAACGATATGACCATATGGCAGTAGTAATGTACAACAGCGACCATCTTGGTTCTTTGGCATTTTGTACTTCTCGCTGGTAGACAAAAGCCTCATGTCGCTGACGGGGAAAGTGATGATGACCTGCGATGTGGCACGCCGTTATGGGATACTCGATGTTGACGGTAAGTCACTGCTAGGTAGTCACTGCTAGGTATTCACTGCTACGTATTCATATACTGACATCCCACCAGCAGATGCTTTTATCACGAGCGACTGGAGAGAATGCAGGCTATACAATTCCTTTTTCGTATTAGTGGTAGAAGTTCAAGTTTCAATGTTTAAATGTTGTAATATTTTTGTTATGGTGTGTTCTTGGCCTGTAATTGAATTCTGTTTTGTTGGTTTTTTCTTCGTGATCTAACTTCCCAGGGCGCAGCGTGACCGACTACACCACCCTGAAGTTCTTGGTGTCCCAGGTCCCTTACCTCTCCTGGCTGGCCCCCATCGTGCCTTCCTTCCTTCGGGTGCCTCGCTTCATGCTCACTCTCTCCGGGGGGCGCTTCTGACCAGCCTGCTGTACCCCAAGACTCGGTAGCCATAGAAGCGTTCCCTAGTCCCCCTGTAGGCTAGGCTCCCAATTCTACTTGATACTTTGAACATGCTTGACACTAAGGCAGAAGGATTAAGTGAAGACAACAGACTCCAAACAGTGATCTGATGTAGGCTTGTACTGAGGTTTTGAAAACACAAGGTGTTTTTTTTTACTTCGTTCTAGTTGTTAAAACAATATTCAAACACTTTTATTGTTTTATAATAAAAAATGCTGCACAAGTTGAAGCCACTCGATAATGAATGTACTATAATAATATATCTATTCTATATCTATTGTGTAAACCAATGTTGTTATTGATAACTATTTTAAATATTGTTATAAAAGAGTTAAATTTCAACAATTAAATCTGTGGCTGATTTTATTTGTATCTGTATCGACAAATTAATAATCTATCAAATATATTTAATAATTGCATGAATACTCAATACATTCACACATGCATGGCCCCATAACGTTGGCTAAATGCATTATGAAAATCCCAATGAGCTGAATGTAGCCGGTGGATCTGAATGTTTTGGTTCCAAACGGGGCGACGCAAATCGACATTATTTAAAAATATGTATATTTTAACATTAGTCTGCGATTATTAAGCAAGCTTCATTTCCCTTTACTAATACACAGCGTCGGTTTTACGTGTATCGGGCATTATGCTCCATTGCTGCCAAATACGTTATTTATGATCGAGTTTAAATGACGATATTATAGATTTTAATTGTGTCGTTTACTCCACGTTATACGGGCGCCCATTTCCTCCAATCCGTGCGCGGCATTACCCAGGATGGCACACCCACAGCATCGTCACTTTGGGAGACTCCGGCCCTCATAGTTTCCTGGTCCTCAGCTCCGCCTAGCCTCGCTGTGGCCGGACAGAGGAAAGACTTCTCAGTTTCAGAACAAAAGCAACAACGGACCGAAGAGGCTAAAGTAACGGGCATCCAAGTTCAGACCTCCAGTTGGTAAATTCAAAGATTTCGGCGCACAGCTGTTCGACGATAAGGCTCGACGCCGGTCTTAACTCACGCGTAAAGCGAGAAAGTTAGTGATTTGGCATCTTTGTGTCCCGATCCTAATCCGTTCGAGCGCTTGATAACTAAACGAGGGTACCAAACGGACGGCATTGTTTCCCAGTGTTGATCCAAACTTGATCGTAGGAGAACACTGCTACTCGGATTCGTCTGATAGCCGTGGGTAATTCGTATACGCGTATTGAAGACAAAAGCTGCATTGGCATTAATGGTAAGTTTATTTTTGTGTTTCACTGAAGCGTGTCCAACGACCAAATGCGCCTGTGCAGTCTGGGCATTTTACTTAGTACGCCACAAAGGATCGAGCCCAGTGTGGTTTTAAAGGGATCGGGGGACAAGTTTGGAGAAATCGATTTCACTGACTCTATGAGACGATGTGGATTACAAAATTATACATTGACCGCGGGATTCGCGACTGAAATTTCGGCTCGTTCTCCATCTAGGTCTCCTGCAACAAAAAAAACCAAACGAAAACACAAACTTGTTTGTGATAGTGGCCAATTGGCACGCTGTGCGCCCATCAGATGTGGCGTAATCTGTAAACTGAGTTGGAACATTTGGTTTAGTAAACAAAGAACAGTAGTTGATTTGTAAAGCTTCAACTTGATCATAACGTGACACCTGTTTCATTACAAATCGATACAGCCGAGGTATGGGCTACAATGCAATTTCTCTAAATTAATGTTATAGTTCTGAACCCGTTACATAACATACAACGCTCAAAACATACAAAGGGCACAACAACAGCGCCTTGACCCATACCAAAAAAAAAAAAAAAAAAAATCAGTTTTCCAGTGTGGATAATTTCACATTTACATAATGTGTACTCTTAAACATCCTCCTCACCTACTAAATCAGACTGACAAAAGCTCAAGCTTGCTGCTGGCTTTTAGATTTACATGGGTGTTTGCACTGTGTGGATTTGTGCCCATGAAGACTCTTGAATCTCTTTTAAGGACTGAGAACTTGAAGTAGAACAAAGCCAGTGCAGGGAACTGGTGAGAAAGTGGACTGTGATGGATTTTGTATGCCCCCTTTTCCCCTCCTTCCTCCTCCTCCTGCTCCTCACCCCCCTCTTCCTCCTCCTCCTCCTCCCCCCCCCCCCCCCCAGCCAAGCTCCCACCCTACCCCACCCGTCACCACCCATTGACACCACTCCCCTACTCCCACGAAACAAAAGTCAGTCCCCAACTCTTGGTCTCAGGGGGGGAGGGGTGGTCAATCTGGACGGCGGAGTATACGACCGGTTTCAAGCTAGGCTCCGGGAGGACGGGGCGCCATGCCTTGGTGGGTGGGGGGGGAGGGGTGCGAAACAGCTGTCGGATAATTGACTTTCAGAATAGAAAGTTTTTTCGAGTGCCACGGAAAGTGGTGATTGCACAGAAGCCCTGCACCTTTTTCCAGCTCTGTTACACCGGCGACCCGCATGTAACTTAAACCGTGCCAGATGTGAGTCGAGACGGGTTGAGGCGAGAAAATAATTTTGTTTGTCTGTTTTTTTGTTGTTGTTGTTTTTTAGGTAGAAAAGACCTTCTACCATGTCCCTGATGGCAGCTCCCAGTGAACTCAATGGTAGAAAAGGCATTGCCGTGCACATGAAAGAGCCTTACGAGGTGACGGTTGTCACAAAGACCCAAGAGCATGAAAAGCACAAAGGCTCCCGCTCTACCAAGGATGTACACAAGTCTGCCGACTCTGCGGACGACAACGACAAAGGCGTCGCTAGCTTTAGCACGAACCACAACTCCGTTGTCTGCCTGCCCCTCGTCTCCGAGGGACTGAAGCTGGTGTGGACCCAGGCCGACCAGACCAGAGAACTCGACGGCATAGCGGAGCTGGTGCAGGCGTTTAATTTGTTTCCGTACCCTACGTCCCGCGAAGTCAGCGCCCTCGCCAGGGCATGCGCCTTACCGCTGGACAAAGTGAAGGTGTGGTTCATGGTACAGAGGATCAAGTACGGCATCAGCTGGGCCTCAGAGGAGATCGAGGAGACCCGCAGGAAGCTGTCTGTGCCGGAGCTGGCCGGCGACTGTGTCAAAGTGAAAACCACAGAATCGCCCGTGAAGGGCAAGAGGAAGAGCTACGAGGCGATTATTACGCTGGACGGCGACAGCGGCCACGAGATAGAAGGGGCCCGCTCCACTTCGATGCCGCCCAAGAAGAAATCGGTGTACGAGTCGCCGGACACCTACAAACCCGCCAGACCGGCGGTTCTGTGCTTCAAGTCTTCCCTTCCACCGCCCCAGGACTCCTACTACTACCGCCCCCCCGTGGACACGCCTGTGGTGGCGGTGGCGGCAGACGTCTCGCTGGACCTCTCCATCGAGTCGTCCACCCAGCAGCAGCAGCAGCAGCAGCAGCAAACACAGCAAACACAGCATCAGCAGCAGCCGCCGCAGCATCAGCAGAGACGCCACGGACGCTACAAAAAGTCGAAGGCTCAGCTCGCCGTCCTCCGCACCAGTTTCCTGCTGGAGAACTGGCCAACGGAGACGGAGCTGCGGCGACTGCAGGACGAGACGGGGCTGAGCCGCAACGACATCCGGAAGTGGTTCAGCGACAGCCGCTACCAGCTAAGGGTCGGCCGAGGGGCCCTCGGCGCCGCTCAGAGCTACACGCACCCCACCACGGCTGAAACGCAAGATGGCCATCAGCAGATTCAGCCACTTCCGCTGGTCTCCCAGAAGACACATCAGCAACAAAACGGCCTGAATGCACAGGAGGTGATGCGTGGCAATGGGATTAAAGACTCTCACTTCTTCCGGACTTTTCTCACAAACAGCCTGGAGGCCTTTGGGGAACGAGTTGTGGAAGCCGAAGAGGAGGCGGCCGAGAAGGAGGCCACCAGCAACGGCGACCATTTTGTTGAGGACAAAAGTGCACCGATCGAAGAGAAACCATTGCAGTTGACCAAGACCACCACAACTGTGCAGGCCACAAAGACTGAGGAGATCACACAGAAGACCGAGGAGATCACACAGAAGACCGAGGAGATCACACAGAAGACCGAAGAGATCACACAGAAGACCGAGGAAACCACACGGAAGACCGAGGAAACCACACGGAAGACCGAGGAAACCACACGGAAGACTGAGGAAACCACAGAGAAGACCGAGGAAACCGCAGAGAAGATTGAGAAAACCACAGTCAAGATAGAGCGATCACCGCAGAAGATGGAGCCACCGCCACCCAAGACGGAGCCAACACCACCACCAGCACCACAAATTGAGGAGAAAGAATTAAAGCAGTCCCCCTGCCCCTCCCCCGCTAGCACCCCGCCACCAAGCACCTCACCCACCAAACGGCTTTCAAACGGCGTCAGCACATCAAAGAAGTCTTCTCGCTCCACCAAGGCAGGCTCCCCGCCGGCGACCCCACAGCTCTCCCGGGGGTCTGGCTCCTCCTCGCCCGCCCTCACCCCGGCCGGGCGGCCAAGGAAGACCAAGGAACAGCTGGACGTCCTCAAGCAGCACTTCCTGCGCTGCCAGTGGCCAAAGAGTGAAGATTACACTGAGCTCGTCAAGCTCACGGGCTTGCCACGTGCAGACGTCATTCAATGGTTCGGGGACACTCGCTACGCGGTCAAGAACGGGCAGCTGCGCTGGGTGCAGGGCGTGCGGGAGCAGTTTCTGGCCGAGCTCGCCACGCAGCAGAGCAACGGTGGCGTCACCAACGGCAGCAGTGCCGGCACAGCACCGCGAGGTGGTGGCAGTCGCAAGCGTAAGTCAGGCCAGGCCAACGGAACGGCCGACACCGCTAACATCCACCCGCTGGAGGCGTATCACCAGTCGACCGGGAAGCTGCAGGAGAAGGACCTCGACTCCCTGTGCAAGAAGTCGAGGATGAGCTACCAGCAGGTACGCGAGTGGTTCGCGTCTCAGGAGGGCGACCCGACCGAACAGGAGTCCGACTCCACGGATTGAGGAAAAAGACACTGGTGGAGTGCGTTCCCCCCATTGGTTAGCATCGCTTTAACTGGAGTAGATCTGCATCTGTTACGTCTTCCAAGAGCCAGCTCAAAAGTCAAGCAATTCTTTTGTATTATTATTATTATAATGCGGTTTTTCCCGTGTATTCTAATATATTTGGTCTTGAACTGTGCTTATGCTTTTTTTAAAGAACTGCCTCAAGAAGAAAAAAAAAACATGTTGTACACTGGTTTGTATTTTAGGATAGTTGTCTCAGTTTAGATCGTCTATGAGCAATACATTTATTTTTTAGTATTGTAGCAGTATAATTTATATTTGTAGTACATTTGGTACTTCAGTGTAGCTCAGAATTTTGCAGACTCAGAGCTGCTCTGGGAACGTTTATATAATTATGGTAATTGTTGACTTATCACTGTGTAATCGTGTGTTTATTGCCAATTATTCCCGTCACAAATGGCACACTGGACAACCACACTTAAAAAAACTGTCATGTTGCACTAGCTGTTTCAGAGCCTGCTGTCCTGTTTGTTAAGCCATGTCTTGATGACAACCACAGTGTCATTGTAGTTTTTTTTTTTATTGAACCTTGTACCATGCTTAATGTAGTAGTTTAATGAAGTGTGGTAGCCTGGCCATTCTATTAGTTTTGATTTACTGACTTGTTAGTACACGCATATACCTGAAATATATTCCTTTTGTTCATGTATTCATTTTTAGAGCCAGCGCATCTCAAGAAGTATTTAACCTGAGGTTTGTAATGTGTGTTTAGTGTAGTGCTGCTCCAGTTTGACTGCAAAAAAAAACTAAACATGTCAGTAATTAGTTCAATTTGTGCACCTCCTTCATTATGTCCCTCGTAACAGGAGGAGGTTCAACCAGAATTTGGCTTTGCACTCGCTGACTTGATCAGTATCAGTATTGTTCTCTCCGCTTATTCTGTAATGTCTGTAGTTCATGCGAGGGTAGTGGTTTGGACCGTGGATGTCCGTTTATCTACTGGAAATGTAGTAGTTGTAGGGGAGGAACCGGACCGGGTGTTCCACATGTAAATGACAACTAGCAATGCGGGGCATGTAAATATATACAAAATACTGGAAGTGAGCGCATATGGCCCATTTGTAGAAGTAGATGGGGATTGACTAGTCAAATAAAAGAGCTACAAAACAAGCAGATCTGTGATTTCCATCCACCTTAGATAATGAGTTGAAGCACAAATGTAATTCAGGTGTGTTTACATGTTTGACATATCATGAGTTGCAACATTAATGGCTTGTATATTCCATTAGAAGACTATGAAAATTAGCCAAATACTAGTGTTCCATTTGTAGAGATGGTTGTCAATCTACAATAGCTTTTTTGTAAACTGAAAGATGGCCCCCATCATCCAGTCCATTTTGCACAATTGTATCACTGGGAACCAGTAAATAACATGGATTTCATAACACAGCCATTTACTGTCATTTAACTTTTTGTTTCTTATTTTTAGATTACATTTAAGGTATAGGACTAGACTAATTTGTCTTGAATTGGCATTGAATTGACACAATTATGTTTTTTTTCTAACTATAAAATGCCCATAAAGTTAATGAGGTTTTTAATATTTTCATTTTGAATACTTATACATTTAATTTTACGATATACTTCAATGTCATGAACCTCCTTTTGGTCTCTCAATGTAAAACATTATAGGGATGTATATGTCCATTTCCTCAGAAATCCTGACTGCTGTGTATATTTAGTGTTAAAAAAGCAATTACTTAAAAACTCCCCACAGATTGTTCAACAATGTCAACAATGCTAATAAAGGTTTATTGGTACAAAAACTGCCAAGTTGTTTGAAACCATGAATAGAAAGTAACTTTTCCAACAAATTCCAATGGACACAATATGTTACATAACGTGAAAAACATGAATGAATATATGGGTGGTTTATGCCAAACGAACAACAGGCCATTCAAGGACAAAAACAAACCAAGGGTTTACCATAAATGGGATGACCTCATCATGACTATATTTCCCAGAAACGTAACCACCATGTTTTTCAGTGGCGATTCCTCCCAGGTCTGGCTAACTGTACAGATGATCCACGAGACTACTAAAACTGGAAAACATTCGGAATTTGACTTCCTGCCCTAAAGATTAAGAGAACAAGTTGTATTATTTATTCATCTAACAGCCTACCTACCAAGGTAGTCTGCAGAGATCAGGGATTGGCTGGGAATCAAACACTCTAGCGACTACACTATCCGACCACCATTCTTTTCTATAAGCTTTTATTAAAACACAATTTGTAATTCAAACTAGCCTGGCGAATCTGCAGGCCCATGCTTTATTTGATCTGGCATTTGCCATATGTGAATTGGTCGGGTAATGTCACGCTATGTGTAAACATCAACAAAGTGTTAAATTGTAATGGTCTTTCAGGCAGTTTTTGGAGTGTCATGCATTACCTGGTTGGAGGAGTGTAGGTGATGGGTGTCCCTTTTTAACACAAAGAAGGCGCTTTATCACAACGTCACCATTGACGTACATTTTGGAAAAACAAAATGGCGGTCCACAGAGACACTTACTGATGTGATGTGAGCCGTGACTGGACATGGAGCGGGCCGATCCAGGTGGTGTCTGTCAGAGAACCACATACCACACACAATGATTTAACTGAGTCATCCAACAAGTTTCATTTTGTTTGCAGGATTGTGATCATCCATGGGTTTGTGACGTGGTTCATGCATGTGCAATGATTTGGACACAACTGGCTCTAGACGGGCACTTGCACAACAATAACAACCAGACTGGAAATATTTAAATAGAAATAAACACAATATAAAGGGAAACAAATTAAATAACCCTGAAATACAATTATTATTATAATAATTAGGAATGATAATGTAGTATAGTGTTGTATTTCAATTCAATCAATCCTTAAAAGTATACTAGTCTTTGTTGTGTATTTCATTGATGGGGTTGAAATGGAACAATGGTTTGAACTAAATGTCAAATTTAGTCCTTTTGTATTTTTGATTGTGCCTATTCATTAAGGTTTGGGTTTTGCACATGCTACGACCATTGACCTCATTCACCTAGCGTCCATCTTGGTTCTGCAAGTTGGGTGGGTGAGCTAAATGCAGAATTACTCATTCAGTGTCCCCACCCAGCTAGTGTCTGGAACCAAGATGGCCGCTTGGTGAATAAGGCCCACGGAGATGGCTTGAGGTGTGACTGCATAGCGTGCTCACCATGAGGGACAGCCGTGGGCCCCTAGCCCTCCCCTGGGATTCAGCAGAGCTGGGGTGACTGAAGACCACACAGTGAGTCAAGCACAGGTTTACAAAGCAAGTTCACTATGTACTATTTGGTCTTTTAGCTTCTTAACTTTATTTTCTATGTGCAGGCCACTCATGAGCAAGTAGTGTACACACTTTCAGTTATTATTTCGGTTTGGGTTTTTTTCTTCATATTTTTGTATCTAGTACCAATAAACCAAAACAAATTCCATGAACTGAAAAGCATAGACTGTGGCCATTGGGGCTCGAGCCAAGCAAACACACTAACCGCCGGACCCTGCCGTGGTTTCTCTTTCAGAAGGCGGCCCCTCCATTCAAGTTGTGAGTGCGCAGTAAAAACCACGTACCTGGCGATCCGCGGGCGAGGAGTGACTGGGGGAGGGAGAAGACAACCACGACTAAGGTGACAAACACAAGACGTACATGAAGTGAGTGAGCTGAGTGACCGCTGCAGTAGCCCTCGTGTTTACCTGGGGGGGTGACAGCTACTGGAAGTGATATCCTGTGGGCACTGTGTGAGTGAAACACACACAAACCAGACCAAACTCATGTTGTATACTAGCAATGGTTAACCGAGCAATTGAAATAATTGAAACTTGTTCCGGTGACATTCTTACTGTATTAGCAGCAATGAAATGTTTCACCTTCTTATGACAAATGTACTCTTTGTAAGTCGCTTTGGATCAAAGCGTCTGCTAAATGCCCTAAATGTAAATGTAATGCCATTCATTCCACCGCCACTTTGAAACACAAAAGCGACATGATTTTCCTTGCCTTTACCTGCTTGTAAGAAATTGTCCTGGAGAGGCCTGTGGTGAGGAGATACGCGTGTACTGTGGATTAGACTGTGGACGTTGAGGATGGAGTATGGTACGGTATCAAAGTCCTCTCAACACTCACCCTCCTCTGAGATAGAGGCTTCTTCAACTCTGCATTTTCTCTTCTCAGCTCACAGACTTGCCTGTGGAAAGAACACAGACAAAACAAAACCCTAGAAGCCTTAGAAATACTATTAATGCAGAACAATCAATGCTGTTGAACCCAAGGGAGACCTTTTTAACACTAGACTATTATGCTATTTAAATTAGCCATGTTTTGTCAGTAGCAGAACTGGCTGTTTATTGAATGCATGAACATATATATATATATATATATATATATATATATATATATATATATATATATATATATATATATATATATATATATATATATATATATATATATATATTCTGTATATGTACTGTATATTATATTATATACTATTTATTTTACAGATTTGTTTTCCATAGTGTAGCTGTATTAGTGTGAAGCTGTGAGAAGGCCAACGACAGCACTCTATGTTCATCAATCAACACAATCATGGTCCACTGATTGGTCCATAAATAATTATCATGGGAATCATCCTGAAGGAAATTGTACCACACACACACACACACACACACACCTGTAGCCCTGTTCTGTGGCCTCTTTCAGGCGTCTCTCCAGTTCTATAGACTTGTGCTTGAAGTAGGACATCACTCGCTCCTTCTGTTTGCGTTGGAAGAGTGCAATCTGTAGGTAACAAGGGTTAAAAGCAACTTAAATATATATAAAATTCAGATATACTATTATATCTCATGTGTCCTTTATTTATTACCAGTACTCTAATTTAACAGATTATACATTTTTAGAATACACACCTGCGTTATGTGCTCAAGCCGTGTTTGAATGAGTTTCACAGGGTCCTTGAAAAACACTTCTTCCTGCGGCTTCATCTAGAAAATATTGACAATTTAACCCAAATAACGGTCTGGTGAAAGTATTAGGGCGTCTCTTTGTTCCTTACAAATCGTAGACCAGAGACCCACCGTGTCTGTGAGGGGCAGATAGTGACACCTGGCCCCGCAGACCGTGCATTGTTCTGCGGGGGAGCGACCACATGTTAACGGCCTACAAACCAGCGGCTATGAATAATGAATAACATTAGTTTAAAAAAAAAAACTAAAAAACAAGTGTACGGCAAGACAGAAAGCCTACTGGAGTTGATGCAACCCTCGCAGCAGATGTGACCACAACTGGACACGAAGAACTTGGCCCCGGTCCTCCTGAAGCACCGGTTGCAGTGGAACCAGTCCATGTCACTGGTTTCCCTTCCACCTGGGGCCTCACAGACAGGATCAGACCAAAATGTGGGGTCTAATGTCGGGCCAACACGACGTGTGACACCTCACACGACCTAGGCGTGAAGTTGTGTTAAGTCTCGCCACTATCTACCGTCGTGGGGGTGTAGAAAGTAGGTTTTATTCCGTGGAGACACACACACACGCGTCGTCGTGGGGCGCTGCGTCACGTTTGCCGGCCGGCTGCTTCCCAAGGACGGGCCGCTTCACGCTCCGTGCCGGGGGACCACTGCAGCCCCGAGTACTGCGTCTGAGGAACCGGTGGTGGGGCCCTGGGGCCCAGTCTACCAGGGGGACACCATGTGATAAAATAAAAATAAATGGGTGATTGAGCGTTATGTTCACAAAAAACACAACAATTATTCTGGTAAATATTATTTTACCATGAGGCTTAGCTTGCTTCAAGCTAGCCAGGAAGACCTGCTCGTCAGTTACTAAGGCTCAAGAAAACATTGTGGCATTAAATCAATGATTTAATTGTACCGCATTGCTGTTTAGAGGTAGGCTACTGACGCGCTGGTTAGAAATTATATGCACAAAGTTTTAAAAACGTAAGATAAGATATAAATATGGACTCACATTGCCCCCTATGGGCTAAACTCCTGCTATTGCAGGAGTTACCTGTTATTGGCCGTTTTCGGTTAATCTATCAAACGTTCTTGTTCTTCTGTCCAACTAAACTCTTCTCCCCTTCACCTCTCCGCTCTGCTTCCCCTCCCTTTTGTCACCTGTTCTTTCTCTCTTTTTATCGTCCCTGCCTTGCGTCCCAGCTGACTGCTCTCACGCTGGAGACTGAGGAGCCTGGGGTCGCCGTGGATACAGGCCTCCCTCGTCCGGGCTGGATCATCAGGGGGCTCACCTTTCTGGTCCAGGGTCGCCTGATGCAGCGTTTTGGGATGGCCCTCCAGGTAGGACTGGTTTCCTTTGGCAACCATGGGCCAACTGTGTACAACTGTCCACCATGGGCCCTATTCACCTAGGGGCATCACCTGGCAACCTAGAACCAAGATGGAACCAAGATGGCCATGAGGGAATAAGACCCATAGAGCACTGGGAAAGAGTTGATTCTTTCTAGTCCAAAACAAAGTCAACCTCTACCATTCTATGGGTTTCAATAGGTTATATAACCATTATAAAATCAAGTCCCTAACCATGTGTGCATATTTCATTTAATCCAAAGGATACATGATTAGCCACCCCCATCCTGGGAAAGGACCAATGAAGTCCTCTGTGAAACAGCACAAGGTTCTGATCTGGTGCTCCCGGTCTCAGGCCCTCAGATCTCCTTTGAGAAGGCGCTGGCGGAGCAGGTGCACCTCCTCCTGGTGAAGGAGACCACAAAATACTGTAACACCCCTGCGCTTAGCCGCAGCACCTGAGGACACTATAAATATCATACTGATGATGTCATTGCTTTGAACAGTAATAGTCGTACAGCATCCACATCAATGTATTTCAAGTCTGCATGGGTTCCACCATCTAATGAAGGCCAAGTACTAAAACATGAAGTTATGTTTGTGTAATATGTCATCAAAATGGATATGTGCAAGTGACAAGCCATAGCAGTGTAAGATGTGGAATGAGGATAATGAAAGGTGAGGTTATATAACAGGTGAAAGTGGCCCTGGAGGTCTGCAGCCCCCTGAAGGAGAGGCTGAACGAGGCTTTACCCAGCGTGTGGCAGACCAGGGAGAGCCTCATGGAGGACCCTCAGGTCGCCCCGCTGGCCTGCTCCCTCGTCGCCAAGGAGGTGCTCCACCACCTGAAGCCCTCCCTGAGCTTTGGGGAGGAGGTGAAGGTGGGAGACACACCCCGTGCAGACTCAACCTCCCAGTGAGGAGGGAGGTGCGAGAGGCAGTGAGACCCCCCACCCGGCTGGAGGAGTGTCTCCGCAGGGAGTGCCCAGAGAAGAGGGAGGAGCTCCTCACGTCCATTGAGAAGGTCAGCCATTTTGGATCTTATTGTAACCATGAATATATCCCATGAGACACCATGCCGTGCCCTACACATTTTTCTGTTATTTTCTGTACACTGGCAAGGTACAGGCGAGTAGTGAATCATTTCAGTAAATGTAAGTAAGTATGCCTTAAGTATGCTACTTAAGGCAAATAAGCATGTTGGGAGCAAATATCATCCATTGATTTTGTAGGGAAGGTAAGGGAAGTAATGTATGTATGTATGTATGTATGTATGTATGTATGTATGTATGTATGTATCTTTCTCTAGAGAGGTCAACAAAAGGTGAAAGATGTTAAAAATAAAAATAAGTGGTACTTGTGGTATTGTGGGCTCTTCTGCTGCATGAAGACTGAGAACGCCATGGATACCTAACACTGCCTTCTATATGGACTTCAAACATAGACACTTAACATGGACTTCTATATGGACTTCAAACATGGACACCTAACATGGACTTCAAACATGGACACCTAACATGGACGTCTATATGGACTTCAAACATGGACACCTAACATGGACTTATATATGGATTTATATATGGACTTCTAACATGGATGTTTAACGTGGATTTATAACATTGATTCCTCTTATTCAAATGGAATCAAATTGATTTATTTATTGTATCTATTATTTATTTCTATTAATACAAATTGAATGTTCAATATTGTTTGTGGCAGACTAGCTGAAGACATAGAATGGAGTATCAACACTGAATGTTGTTTTGTTTTCATACTGTTAGCATTGAGTGTACTTGACTATAAAGTTTGAGGTAAAATAATAGTTGGACAATAGATATTGTTCAAGTACAAGTACAATAAAGGCAGTTATCTATTTCCGTAATATTGAGTAATTTGGAAATTCAATATTGGCCATTCATCTTGTGGAAAATAGTTAAGAAATATTAGATTCATATTCATAAAAAAATGTCCTTTTGAGAAAAAGAAGAAGTAGGCCTACGGTGTGTTATTTTCAGCATTTTACGCCTTTTGCCTTACCATATCCTTCCATATGGTGGCGCTAAAAACAGCATTCATGAACGCCCAGCGACGTGGTAAACGACAACCAGGCGAAGTCTGGCCCTGTCGGCTTTCCATACAGAGCACCGTGGGGACCGATCCGTCGGTTCGGATGACGGCCCGAACCCTCCGATTAGATTAACACGTGTGGTCCTGCCTTAACACATATCGATGAGGATGCTGTGGGTCGACGCAGCGCCCTGCTCCTCCTCCTCCACGCCAGGCAGCGCGGTGTACACCTGACACCCCGTGGGGAGGTCGGTGTGTTTAGGCTCACAACAGACAGTCAGCGTCAGGGCGGACTGCTGTGGAACAACTTTCGGAGCCTTAATAGTTTTACACCTTCGTGTTTTAGGTTTGTAGGTGAAATTGTGTCAAGGCTAATTGGATATCGCATCGTAGGGTAGCAGTGTTTTCCCTGGACGGCGGACTACCTGCACACGGACCCGACCGAACCAGGTGAACCATCAGAATGCTCACTTTTGTTCGGAGTAGTGAGTGTTTTCCAGCTGGTAGCACAGCTGTCACCCTGCTAGTTCTACAATGTTGACCTATATGTTGGCAACACCATCTAATATATTACACCTGATTTCCCCTGTTTAATGTTTTGTAACTTTTGTGTTGATGGCGGAACGCAATATGTTAAAATGCTGTATTTGAGGGTCAACATAGAGTTTGGGGGTCTTGATCCAACCGGGCTTGTATCATTTAAACCTCCCTGCTCCCTCGCTGCCATTGGGCTGGGCAGGTTTCAGGACTGCGTTGCTGCTCTGCGTTTGTTTGTGGATGATGTGGCCCCTGTCTGTCATCAGACCCGGGGCTGGTGATGTCACCTTAGCTGGCTTCACAAAAGACGTTTTGTTCTTGAATGTCGAGCTTGAAGGCAGAGCCTGTACGACCGCACGCAGCATTGTGCCGTCTCCGCTTCTTCCGCGGTCCAGCAAATAAAAGACAAACTAACTTAAGTTTACTGACCGATATTTGTGTTTTTTATTTGCTCGTCAAATCACCGAGGAAGTGCATGAGGAGGATCCGCGAAGAGGTGTCTTTGCTGGGGTTTTAGTGAGTTTTAAACAGTGCCTCCAGACCCTCCCCCCTGACCAGTACTTACTCTGCCCTACCCGTGGACCAGGTCATGGCTGCGGACAAGAGTAAAGGCTTCCCACCTCTGGCCCTCCATAAGGTGATCATGGTGGGCAGCGGAGGAGTGGGGAAGTCTGCTCTAACGCTGCAGTTCATGTACGATGAGGTGAGTTAATGTTTAAGCTGCACATGGGAAGTTTCCCATGGAAATGATTAGCTATTTTGCCATTTTCGCAGACACAGCAAACACTAATCCAATGTGACTTGCAGAGAATTGTTGTGAGTGGGTAGGCTAGATACAGATTAGTGGTAGATGGAAACAGTAGACCTATCATTTGTCAGTGTCTGTTGGTTAATAGTCATATTCACTGTAAGTAGGCTAATGGTTATTATTATGGAGTTCAATGACTCAATCTCTGAAAGGGATCATAAAGTAGACTCTGTGGACCTTGGTTGATATTATAAATCTGTTGCGGTGGACTTGACATGCTTTGCTGTACCCGGTCCAGTAGAGACAGATCAGCATGGAAACGTAGACTAGAGTACAGACAGACCGATCAGCATATAGAGTGGCAGACTAGTGGACGGACAGGACGGCGTACAGTCAGATAACAGCTGTGCATGGACACACCAGCCTAGGGTCAGTCAGCTCTCTCCCTCATGCACGTGTGTGCCCACCAGTTCGTGGAGGACTACGAGCCCACCAAGGCAGACAGCTACAGGAAGAAGGTGGTGGTGGACGGGCAGGAGGTGCAGGTGGACATCCTGGACACGGCAGGCCAGGAGGACTACGCCGCCATCCGGGACAACTACTTCCGCAGCGGGGAGGGGTTCCTGTGCGTCTTCTCCATCACCGAGCCCGAGTCCCTGGCCGCCGCCACGGACTTGAGGTACAGCGGCTCAGCAGGAAGGGGGCCGCCGCACGCTGGATGCACACGGCCTGATCGCGCTGCACATCGGTGCTAGTGCGACACGTGTCCATGCCCGGTTTGTTGTGAACGCGTTGTTGATAAAGTTTTGTGGTGACAAAGCGCAATGGCTTCGCCCGGTGACGTGTCTTGCGTAGTTAAACAACTGAACGGGAAAAGTATGTCACCCCTCGTGAAATGTAGTGAAAAGGGGTCACTCCCCACTGACTGGTTCTGGGTTCGAATCCCAATGTTGCCCTGCAGTCTACCTGTAAGAGATGCCCTAACCCCTTATGTGCTCCTTAGTACCACCTATCTTAAGAAAAGCACTGTCTGCCATCGTTGGTAGAAGTGCCTGCTAAATGACTGCAGAGTAAAGTGAGACTCTGCCGGCCAGGGAGCAGATCGTCCGTGTGAAGGAGGACAGCCAGGTGCCGTTCATCCTGGTGGGGAACAAGTCTGACCTGGAGGACCGGAGGCAGATCAGTGCCGAGGACGCCAGGGCCCGTGGCGAGCAGTGGGGGGTCGGCTACGTGGAGACGTCCGCCAAGACTCGGGCTAATGTTGACAAGGTAGGAGTGCTGTCGCCTGCAGCCTCGTGATTGGCCTGCAATGTTTGAGCTGTTGTGTGTGTGCGCGCACTACGGTGTGTGGGTATGGCTGATTATGAATGGATGATTTGTATATACATTTGTAACTGCCTGGTATAACGATCCTGCCATGTTCAGACCTGCTCAGACTTAGTTAAGACCTGGAGATGATTCTTTTGGACCTGGTCCAGATTTACTCTGAGTCCATATTACCCGAGAGTGGGCCCTTAGACGTCCCTGCGTAGACACATATTTACGACCACTGGTCGACTCGGTAACCTAGGCCTGCTCCTGGTTAACGCCTGGTCGACTCCCCTGCAGGCGTTTTTTGACCTCCTGCGGGAGATCCGTGGTCGGAAGATGGAGGACGGGAAAGAGAAGGGTGGGAAGCAGAAGAAGAGTCTGCTCCAGAGGATAAGAGAGCGCTGCTGCTGCTGGTCGCGTTCAGGGTGAGGAGAAGAGCCCTGCTCCTCCTCCTCCTCCTTCATGCCACTAGAGCACCGCAGCTGGGTGACTGGACCAACCCACTCCTGGTTGGAGCCAGAGCCGACAGGCCAAAGACTCAAACGTTCATACCCAGGGAGGACATGAGCTTGTATGGCAGCGAGTGCGTTTGCTTTCCCGGCTGTGTTGTTAACGCAGGCTGAATGTTTAAACAATAGGCACCGTAAAGTGATTTTACTTTTAAACGTTAATGATTTGCAGCTAAACTGTAACAGCTGCTTTCCGGGCGCTGCATGACTGTCTGTGGTTGAGGCTTAGTGTCAATAAGAGTAATTGTGGTACATATTAATACAGGCTGAAAACAGACTAACCGCTATGAGAAGTTGCTGTAGGCTCTTAATGGAAATTGTGCTTGTCAGAGTCTATTTATAAATCTACCTGAGTATTTTAAGTGTATTGTACATGTGATGTTTGTCAACGTGCGCAACTGTCAAATTAAAGCCATATTTACACTAGATTACAGAAGTCTTATTTTCCTCGTCTCATGCCCATCAGGTTTGACAACATTTCCACATGCTCTCTAGTGCCCCCTGCCGGCTATGCTCCTCATAATTATGGGAGCATTCATCTCAGTCTGTCCTGGCCACAAGTGAATCAAAGCTTTAACAAGCGAAAGATGCCAATCGCTTGCTGTTGGTAATGCATCCTCTGGATAATGTTGGCTATATCACAAGAGATTGAGAACACCTGCGCCCTGTAATATTAGATTATTGTTGGCCAAATTGTCTTGGATGAACACTGAAGAGATCAGTGTTTTGGCTGAACTGACCCTTTCAAATAACGACTCAAGTTTGTGTTTGCTTATAAGGATGGATAACTTGACCACCATTAACTACAGCCGGAAATGGTTAGGCTAATATGAATTAAGGTGCTGGTAAAGATACGTTTAAAATTTCAGAATAACAGTGAGTTAGTTTCCTGACATACATCACAGTATCACAAGTATACACCCTGTTTAAATGTTCTGGTTCGTTCATCTTGTCAAATTTAATTGAGTCAAAAGATTAATAGTTCATTTTAATCCAGTAGAAATAATTAAATGGAAATCACATATGTAACAAATGTTTTCATTTCTAAAATACTTTTACATGCTTATAAATTGATTAAAAATGGTTGTAAAACACCAACAATACTCCGTAAAATAATTCAATTACAGTTAACATTTCAAAAGTGTTAAGAAATATACACATGTGTATTTAAGTGAATTTGCTATGTACAGTTACATAATAGGGCCACTGTATTTATGACATCTTGTAAATACTTTCCCTGGGATTTTAAATCGACCTTTTAGGCCGTCGGATGATTAAAATGCTGTTTTGAGTTCATGTAGAACCAACTTTGAAAACCACAATACCTGAGAAAATAGGTAACGTATACGCTGGTGATCTTTTTTCAACCTGCAAAATAAAAACGAACTGTTCCGAGTTTCGCCCTACTCCCCCATCGCCATCCCACATCGTCCTCAGAAATATCTCGTCGTTTTGCCCGTGTGGAAAGCGCCCGCCGCACTGCTTTGGGTCTCTGTGTGCGTGACCCCCACTGGCTTTAGGCTAGCCCAGGGGTCCTGAACCATGGCCGGGCTGTAATACTTCTCCACTCCGCCACCGCCCCTCTCCCTGACAAACGGGGTGGATGTCTGCGGTGAACCCTTTAAAGAAAGATCAAGTCGGTACAATATGAAGAAAAAATACCACCGCTGTGCCCGGCGTGTAAATCACGACTCAATCACAATACAATGTACGCAAACGTCAACACGGTCCGCCGTTACGTATATGTGTGTTTACCTGGAAGCCACGGCGGTACGGGGAATGACCGTGCGTTTGGTACGGAGAGTGGGGTCTACAGGACGGCCCCCCGCCGCGGCCCGTCCCGTCCTGCCTGCGCGGTGTACGCATAGGTGACGATGTGTGACCATAATACCCCTCGCTGGGCCCGAAACTCCTGTTATTGTGACCAAAATCTCTCGGGGCGTTAGGAGAACCGCCAAAGTTGCCGAATCGGGGTCCCGCGGAGGGGGACCGAGCACCACGGTACCCCCATGTGGGTGAGTAGAACCTTCCTCCGCCGCTGCTGTTGTGGTTGTCCGCTCCGGGGCTCCTAAAGCCTCCCATCGGCGGCCTCATTCCACCCGGGCTGGGCAGCCTCGCGTTGCCTCTCTGCATTCTAAACTCTTAACTAAAGCAGTGAGTTAATATTTGTGACCTGTTTAAGCTCGTTACTTCCTCAAAACAACGCGCGTAGACTGCCTCCGAGAACTCCCGCTTCTGTTGTTATTGAGTTCTAAACCGGAACCGGAAACACATTTTCTTGTCCAGGCGCCTCGGTCTCGGTCCGTCCACCAGCCGGTGCACCCCCACCTAGCGGTTACATTTGGTAATGACATTCATGTTATTTTAGTTGCTAGATGGGGGTGGCTGCATAGCTTAGTGGGGAGAGCGCGTTGTCCGTCCCCACCTCCAACTGTCCACATGCCAAACCCCACAAATGTATGACACATGTACTGATTGTAAGTCACTTTGGACGAAATCGTCTGCTAAATGTAAATGTAGATGCTGTGACCTTTCGGGGGGCAAGTACTGTAGTATCGATCCCTTTGCAGCAAGGTCAGCTGGTGAAGTGGACTGCAGAAACAATTGACGAGGGTATCGGCTCATCAGACGTACATTCACTCATGCCATTGTACTCTGAGACAGCCGCGTTCTTCTGCTTTGCATACCAAAAGGTTCAACTGAAAACTTTGATTACTTAGACCTACATCTGGTCTACAGAGTGGAGAAACGCGTCTGCTGATCGAAGTGAAGTCTAAATGGTGCTCATATTGCCAACAGAAAATGTTTGTGAAACATGTAAATTGTTTATGTTTGAAAATTCACAATGCCTCTAACGAAATAAATCCTCATTATGGACTATATTTGAAAAATAACACACTACGTGTCTGACCATATGAAATCCACTGAATATGTTAAAAGTGTGTTTGATGATGTGAATATTGCAGGGTTGGCATCAGGAGCAGCATGACTCGAATCAAACATGCATGATAGCATCCATCACATTATGTCATGTTATAGAGGGCCAGGGTATTGTAGTGGCGAGGATGTTAGCCAAAAAAACCCTGGGTTCTATACACCATTCCCACAGTCCACCTGCAGACATCCTTAATCAATACGCCTACCCCCTACCCGCAGACATCCTTAATCAATACGCCTACCCCCTACCCGCAGACCTCCTTAATCAATATGCCTACCCCTTACCCGCTAAATTACATCATAGAACATTGTAAAGATAGAAAGCATGTGGGCTGAGAGAGGGTTCATGTCCGACCTACTGAAGCCATAGCCTTCCCAGCATGCCCCCCGAAAGCCTCCTGCTGAGCCGCGCTTCATCCCGGAGTAAATAAACCCAGCTAGAGAACATTAGTGTTGGCCGGTCCCCACTGGTTTTGTTGCCTAATTAGTAAGGAAGAGTTGGCTGGCCTATTTAGAGCCCAGGACACGCGGGCTGCTAGGTCAGCTAGCAGGGCGAGAAGAGAAGTGCTACACTGGAGCTTGACTTAGCACAAGGTCCTGCCCTGTGTTGGGGCCCCCGCACTGCCCACCGCCCCACAACTCAGTGGCCCCTGGGCCAGCGTGCCCCCCTTGAGGGCGGAGACTTTGTTTATTTAAAGCCGTAGGTTCAAGCACTTCCCGAACACCCCCATCCCGGCCACCACCACCACCACCACGACCAACACCAACACCTCCACCAGATTCATGCTCTGATTGCTGACTGGAACCATCTGGCTTCATGCTTTGCTGACCCGGTTCCCTTGGAGAGGGCCCGTGCCCCCGGGGTTGGCTGATTGTCCCCCTCTGGGGGGATCGGCGGGACGCTATCCACGCGGGGCAGCTTTATGAAGAACGCCACGGTGACTCATCGTCTGCTCTCTTTGAAGGTCTCCATTGGGTCATCCTCTGGGAATTCTGTTCATCAGATTTCTGTATGTTTGTTTGTTCTCTTGTTCTTCATTCATGCATTCCAACACTGAGCCCTGCAGAACCTAGATCCATAGAGCAGCCGATTCTCCTTTATCTTTTCAGAACAACATATTCTGGCCCCTAATTGACCTCTATTGTTTATGTCAAACAACTCACCACATACAACCCTGCTCAGAGTATTAATAGTCCGAATCATTTTTAATGTTAAATATTGCATGAATTCCTTAGTCTTCCAATCTTGGTTTATATGCAGCATGGAGCAATCTTGATTAATCAAGATTGGAAGATCAATCTATTCACATACATCTATGTAGAAATGTTTATTTCATACAGTATTAATGTATGATTAAGATATACAATTATCTTGATGGACTATTAAAAAAAGGCAGTCAAAGTACCCATTCTTTCCATCAGTGTGATGATTTTCATTAGTCATTGTGAATGTTGTATTGTCGAGTTCCACTAGAGAGCAGCAGAAAGAAGAATATTTCAGTGTGAATTGAGGACTCTACTCTAATTCAATAGCTCCTCCTGTCACTTTTGGAGAAAGGGAATGTATTTAGATATTTCAGTTTTTAATCATAGAATTCTAAAGCTAGTAGATAAATACAGGTCTTATCAGTACATTTATATGCAGCATGGAGCACGGTTGTATTCTTGGTTTCCTGTCTTGAGCGCAGGAGAACTATACCAAAACACCTAACAACCTCTTGAAAACAGAATGTTGTGCAGTAACCTCAGATGGACTTGAAAAATGTTACAGAAAAAAGCTGATAATTACAGAAGGGCAGTAATATAAAAAAAGGCATTGTGTTCTAATGAACAATAACAAGGAAAGACTAAAGTTATGGGGCCATGCTTAAATTCCTGAACACAAAGGCCTTCCAAGCCAGAAGCTATTAAAAGAAAGACAACAGATTAGCAAACATTATGTAATAGGACTCAAGCTTCAGGGAGTAGGCTGTGAACTGAGCCTCCAAGACAATAACTCCTTTTTGTTGTGAGAACTTGCTTTGATCCTATGTCACAAAGCACCACGTGTCCATCGAAACTTCATTGGCTGGCATGGTCGAGATACGGCCACCCCACGCTCTCCTACTCTCCACTACGAGAAAGATCTCGCCTCGTAAAACGATTATTAGCTTCCAAAAGGAAAATGATTGCGTGAACCAAGAACCTTGAGAGTTCGAAGCTCCAGGTACGGTCTCACTGAATATGGCCTTGTGATGCCCTTGGAGGAGTTATTGAGCAAAACGCCAGATATTTAATGTACTACACTTGACTCCACAGGTGCCGTAAAACATTTTTATCCGAAACCCATTGATTACGATTATGTAACAGACAGTAGCTGTTGGTTTTTACGAGATGTTGGGAGCAGGTGGAGCCCTGAAGAAACTGAAGCGAGGCTGCGAGCCAAGCAGCAATGACTAGTAAACAGAGAAGTCCTTGTAGGGGGTTTTATTTTTATTTCCTCCGAAATACATTAAGACATCACACCAGGGGGCCGAGGCTGAGCACCGCGGTGGCGTTGGCGAGTCCTCGTCAAGCCGGTGTAAAGATAGAAGGTTCATTTGCGTCCACCTACTGTCACGTTCTACAACTGCCCACCTCCGTGACTTCAGCTCTGACTCAGGCCCCCCCACCTTCTCCACCACCTCCTCCTCCCCCTCCCCCTCCTCCTCCTCCTCCTCCTCCGCCCCCTCCTCTTCGCATTCCTCTTCCTCCTCTTCCTCCTCCTCCTCCTCACTCTCTTCTTCCTTATTCTCCTCCCCCGCTCCAGGCTGGGGAACCAAGAGGGGAGCCACTGAGGAGGAGGGGGGAGGAGAGATTGTGGAATCTCCCTCCATCTCTCTCGCTCTCTCTCTCTCTCTCTCTCTCTCTCTCTCTCTCTCGCTCTCTCACTCT
>JAXIVH010000007.1:6223228-6228228 GCA_036785325.1 Urophycis tenuis | reverse complement strand
TTACACGGGGAACAACGTGCTCACAACCGCCTCAGCCTGTCACGTAGGGGCAGAGAGATGGGATGAGACGTGGCAAAGGTGGTGTACCGGTGTACATGGCTTTGGGTGATGCGCTGAATCGTGGTTTCACAATAGGGAAGCGAGGTTTGGGACTCGAAGTACTGTAGGAAAGAAACCACAGCCCGGTTCAGATTGATTTGCATATGCCACGCCCCCTTATGCGACGTGACCACGCCAGAGAGTCGTACGGCCGTGTCTCTGGTCGGACCTGATTGAACGTAGTGTACAGGCGGCATTAACAGCGGTTGTCTGCGTCTCTCGTGCGACTCGTCTCTACCGCCTGTTTGAGATACGAAGAGAAAACGGCTCTCCGCTGCCTCCTGTTTTTACTCTGCCATTTGAAGAGGCGACAACGAAGCGGCGAGCGTCTGCGGGTTCCCCTTTAATAACGGTGTTGTTATGGGTTAGAGGTTAAAGGTTCGAAAGGTTCTATAAAGGTTTCTCCTGCAGCCGAGTCGCCTCATCCGTTGGGTTCCTTGCATGGGTCCGGCAGTCACACAGAGCTGCCGGACCGAGAGTGGGGAGGTTGTCTCCATCTCGGCCCGGTCAGCGGCCAGTGGTGGGGCACAGAACCAGGAGAGTTCATAACCCCGCGGGCACGTACCCGAGGAAAAGGGGGGAGCAAAGAGGGGGACACTGGAGGAAGAGAAGGAGGGAGGAGGAAGGGGAAAAGAGGACATCGAGGAAAAAGGGGAAAAAAAAAAAAACAGGAGCCATTCAGTCTGTACAGTCCTGCTCCAGTTTTCCCCGTCAAACAAAGAGCTGGCGGTTAGGTTTCTCTCTTGCTCTCTCTCTCCCCCCCCCCCCCCCATCTCTCTCTCTCTTCTTTGCTCTCTCCCTCTCTCTTTCCCCCTCTCCTTTTGTACGAGTGTGGAAAGCCTGTGTGACCTCGCAGTGACAGATCACCTGGAGACAAGAGTCTCTGTCTCCCGTCAAACCATCATCCTCCTGCAATCAATGCACCGTTATCGGTGATGAAGTGTCCCTGTGCTGATGGCCACCGGTCTGTTCTTTGATCAGCGGGTTTGGTGGGTTTGGGTTTGATGTAGTCAGGTGCTAGTGGACAGAAAAGACAAACATCGGGCACATCCCCTCACCTCTTACTGGAGAGAATCAGGGAGACAAAGCATGAGAGAGTCATGGTAAAAACGGTGAAAATGAGTCTTCAGTCGGTCTACCTCGCCAAAACGTGGAGCTGTCTCGAGCTGTAGACTGTATAGCAAATCAATAAATGTGTTGTCACCATCTATGAATATGTCTGCCTAGCCATGCGCAGAATCGCTTTTGCCAAGTGACCCAAGCCCAATTAATGTGTTGCCCTTTCACAGAACCACCGTTACCTTAGCTAACCCAGGATTTGTATCTTCTGTGTTTGTGGCAACAAATCTTTGTCAGACGCACAGATGGATATGTACAAGTAAGTTGTGAATTCAGCAAAAGCTTTAGGCTTAATTGTGGTGTCGAGTTAAGTGAGATACATAAGAGACATTCACATCTTTTAAGTTTTTTTAAAGTTTTTTTTTGCTTTATTCTTTTAAACATTCATGCCAGTAAAGATTTCACACGTCTGTCATTGTGTGTTGATGGGAATACTACACCGTGTCTGTGAAAAGTTGAAACGGGTTTCGGTTGTGTGAAAATCTGTCTAGTGTTACTTGACATCATGGGCGAACCATATGAAAATGATTAATGAACCGTAAATAAATTATAAAACATCCCAAAAACACAACTTCATGTGTTACACTACGCCCTAAAACCGTGTTTGGTCAACGGGCTGTAGCCGACACGTTTGAAGCACTGATTGATGCCTAACAGTGAGAGCTGGTTGTCAAAAATTGAGTTCAGCCAAGTGGATGGAGGTCGCAGCCTCATTGAGCATCTTAGCCATTGTTAGAACTGGAGAAACTGTCAAAAATGGACCAGCCAACTATCTTTGGCAATTTCTTTCAATATCCTTCGTAATAATTTGAATGATGCCATTTTAGAAGCACAGGCTGAATCTGAACATTGTTGAAAGTGCAAATGTCAAATTCTTTTGACAACAATAATAACGATGATAACAATATTAATATGAATAATAATATTTTGCTGTGGGTGTTTGGCTCCAATACCTGATCATACATAATTCTGTCAAGTATCTCTTACCAACAGAGATTTTATACACTTTCAGCCTTCCAAAACACTATGTATCAAAAAAAAGGATTCTTTGAACGCACCGTCAACGCATTACGTACAAAAACAATAGAAATGATCCAAACACAAAGAAAAGATTGACATTAGATCAACACTCGTGTTGCATAGAATTCTCCAGTTTTTCATGCATTCTCAATGCAGCGCAGAGATTCCCATTCCATGGGAACTGTGTTGCATGAGAAGGGCATTGCATGGGAACAGCATCGCATGGGAATGGCATCGCATGTGAATGACCACGCGTTCATTCATAACTAAACAAAAATAGATATTTTTTTTTTTATCAATGAGGACCGAGCTGTTCTGGCAGGCGCTTTAGGCTTGAGTTCCTGCACAGGCCCACCAGTTAGCAGAGGAACAACACTTCTATCTCTGCGTGCGAATGACGGTATTGTCCATTGTCCACGCTTATCTAAAAGTTTTAAAGAACACTGGGCAGGATGGTGATGTTGCTAGGGTGTTCAACTCCTGGCCGAAACAACTCCCGCACTCCGTTCGATCCCCAACGTCCACAGACTATCCTTTAAGCACCATCGGGCGAAGATGCCTGACCTACCTTCCACCTCATCCTTCATGACATGTATCTGAATTCACCTTGCGAGTCGTTTGTAAGCGTCCGTCTGCAATGACTACACGGTGGAACTCTTAGGAGCAGCCGCACTCGTCCACGATCATGTTCTGGATGTCCTTCTTGATGATCTTCTGCTCCTCATTGTAGTAGAGCATGGACATGGGCCGTAGTCGCGTGGGCACACAGCAGGACTTGATGTTTTGGAAGGGGCCGTAGCCCCGCATGCGGTAGTGGCTGATCACCGTGGAGTGGAAGGAGAGCGAGGAGCCCGTGATGGATGCCGCGTGACTCGGGCAGTCGCCCTCGCAGTAGTTGGCGTGGTAACCGGGCGGGGCGATAATCCAGTCGTTCCAGCCGATGTCCTTGAAGTTGACGTAGAACTGCCGCTTGCAGCACAGGCTGGCGGCGCCGTCGCACTCCAGGCCACGCTTGTCCCGGCGGCGGCCGGGCTCCTCCGCCTCCCGCAGCACCACCATCAGGAAGGGCCGGTGGGACTGCTCGCGCTCCCTGGCGTGCTCGCCGTCCGCCGGCGCCAGCAGCGGCGAGGCTCCGGCGTCGGCGCACAGCGGGCAGGACACGCGCAGGCGCAGCACGCTGCCGCCACCATCCAGCAGCGCCTGGACGGCGTGCGGCACGGGCAGCGTGTGCCACCCGCTGCGCCGCGTGTCCACGACCTTCTCGGAGACCGGAGTCTCCCTGGGGTTCTGCTTGGGGTCGGCGGCGGCGGCGGCGGCGGCCCCCTGCTGGGGCCTCTGGAGCAGCTGGAGGGTGACCTTGCCCTTGGCCCGGTTCCCCCGGGCCAGCTTGAGGAAGATCCAAACGTTGGCCTGTTCCACCACCGAGAGCTGCTGCCCTCCTTGGAGACGTCAAATGTCACCGTGGATGGAGAGTCGCCTGGGTAGAGAGGACAAGCACTGTTAGCGTCTTGAGGCCAATTAAAACTGAGATTAATGATGGAGGAAGGGGGGGGGGGGGGGGGGGGGGGGGGATGGATGGATGATGGCTGAGTGATCGAGGGATCAGGACCATGGATGGATCGATGTGGAGATGAATGCAGAACATAATAACATCAAGCATCACACACAAACAGGTGCAAACTCTTGAATAAATGTTCTCATCTTGATCTCTGAGTCGTCAACAAGAATTTCACCTGTTGGTGATTTTGAATAGAGTTCTAAGCTCTGACTTCTATCAGGAACCACACTAATGTGTCTGAAGTAGAGAAAGGCATTCGCTGGGTCTGACCGACAGTAACCTGGTCACTACCAATGTACCCCATCGAACCCAGAACCTTTCAGCGTTTCTGTTTGACATAGGCTTTTAGCTGGTGTTGACTTGGAGTTGCCTGGACACGACAGGATGTATTTATCTTGGAACACATGGTATTGGCTCACGTTATCGGTTCGATAACTATTTGATAACTATCAGACATCCTGTCCTTTGGTTCGTACTGCCACGACACTGCAAAACACAGCCAGAGCTTCTCTGGGGATCACTTTGTGTTTACTATTTGGACCATTCAAACACTTGCTCACCCATAGCGACTCTCAGGGAGAAGAGATTCATGTAGTTAGATAGCAGGTAAGGGTTCAGGCATCTTGCTCATGGATGCCTACATGTAAAATTGAGGACATCGGGATTGAACCCGGAACCTTTCGTCTGGGAGTTGGCTGGTACGCCCTAAAAGTTTTACAAGTTTTACACAAAGGAATTAAGGACCCTGAGAATATCGGAATACACAAGGTTAATAACTCCTCTACTGAGCCATAGTCCAGATCCGGTCCTTGCTTGCTTAGTTTTGAACAGCGCGGCTTAATTAGTGACCCAGTGTCTAACCTCTAAAACACAGTTTGCACCACCCCTGCCCCACCCTAATCAGTTCATAATTAGTACACATCCACCCCCCCCCCCCCACCCCCCGCTGCCACCGTCCCCCCCACCGATGTCTCTTTCATGTTCCATCACATGAATGAATGGGCTGCAGAATTCCTTCAACATAAAAGCGAGTGGTTGATTGGTGCTAAATATATTCAGCAGGACGTTTCAGATGCTCTGCTAAAAAAAGAAGCGATGGGGTGGGGGGGGGTGGGGTGTGAGTGTGTGGTGTTGGTGGTGGTGGGGGGGGGGGGGGGGGGGGGGGGGTGTGTAGCGAGGCACCGTCCCTAACAGGGCCGGGGAC
>JAXIVH010000007.1:6140834-6223028 GCA_036785325.1 Urophycis tenuis | reverse complement strand
CGCACACCCGCACACACGCACACACACACACACACACACACACACACACACACACGCACACACGCACACACACACACACACACACACACACACACACACACACACGCACACACGCACACACGCACACACGCACACACACACACACACACACACACACACACACACACCATTTGAACTGGGCCTCATGAGGTAGAACAGGTGGTCTAACAGCTGAAGGGTTCTGGTTTGAATCCTCTTCTCTTCCTTGCTGAGCCCATGTGCCCTTTAGCAAGACAGACACTGTTTTTGTGTGTTTGTGTTTGCTGTGTGTTTGTCGTGTGTGTGTGTGTGTGTGTAAACAAGTATGTGTGTGTGGGGTCTGTGTGGGTGGTTGTATGTACATGTGTGTTTGTGCTTGCCTTTGTGTGTGTGTGTGTGTGTGTGTGTGCTTATTAGGGCATGACATGTAAAGCGGACCAGAGAAGCACATATAAAACCCCAGTGATGTACTCTGTGTGTAGCACAGTAGCAACACACGCCACCTAGCCTTGTGGTTCTTGATCCACTGATGAAGGGGGCGGGACTCACTGTGTGGCCAATGGGCCGTGTGCGTTACGCAGGCATGCAGCAGGCCTCCATCAACCTATCAGAGTCTCTGCACGAGGTGTACGAACCAGACTGGTATGGCAAGGATGACGTCATGATCATCGGTAAGGTCAGTCCAATCATAGGCTGAGCCCCTGTAACTATGGTGACTGGATGGTATCGCTATGATAACCCTAAACATGACAGTTTGGCTTTAGTAGAGTTCGACTTGGGCTCTAGGTCACTTACTGGCTAATGATTTTCGAATAAAGGGCAGATAAATTGTATGGAATTGTCAAATGTATAACAATTTTTACTTGTGCTCACCCTGCAAACAGAATCGTACAGTAATCCTTCTACTACGACTTAAACAACACTTTTAACTTGGGTACAGAAATACAATCGGATTTTTCCATTTGAACTAAAGCTGTTGTTTGGAATCCTCCCCTGCAGGACAGTGATGCATTGTGGGAAGATTTCCACAACAAGCTGGTGGATTCCACGCTGCTCAACCTGGATGGCTACCTGCAGCAGTTCCCCGACCTCAAGGTGCAGTTTGACACTCGACACACTGAATCTGTGACTCGTGTATTGATGAGGGTGTTCATTCTTGCCTTAGAATAATTACAGAATAATTACAAACACACCACTTTTCACTTCACAGGTAGAGGGTTTCTAGTGAATGACATATTTGATCTAGTTCCAGTTTTACTTGGTAGAAGAATGTGCGTGCACTGGCCATACCTTTAGTAAAGATCTTTGTGGTCACCCGGTGGGTGTTTTTGTGTTGTTTTTGCGGTTTTCCGTTGTCGTTTTTTTACGTTGCGTGTAAATCAACCGCTCTGTACCGGGTGGCGTACCACGACACAATGGAAACGTTCCCTGTGACAAAACCCCACTCTGTGTGAGACCGTTTAGTCGCTCTAAACATGTGATGTGTATGTAAAAGGGTAAAGGGGCATTTAGCACGCTTTTAGGACGCTTTTGTCCAAAGCGACTTACAATCAGTACATTTGTGGGGTTCGACATGTGGAGGAGGGGGGATCAAGGGGATCGAACCGCCGACCCTACGGTTAGTGGACGATCCGCTCTGTCGACCCGCTCTACCTACTGAGCTACTGCGGCCCCTATGTGTCAATGGCACATGAGGCACACTATGTCTATGGCATGTGAGGGGTAACTGAGCGCCCGGTGTCCCGCCCAGACCCGCGTGGCCAAGAGGAGCAGGAAGCTGATCGACTACGACAGCGCTCGCCACCACATGGAGACGCTGCAGGCGTCCGGCATGAAGAACGACCGCAAGATGGTGAAGGTGCGTCCTCGCCGCCTCGGCCACGCCCACTTCTCCACGCTTCCCCTGCCGTACGGCACGTAGATCACATCCTTCAGGGGCCTTTTAAAGGACCATCTTACTGACCATTAGTGAATATTTGTTTATATTCGCTCGTGGAATATGTCTTTTCTAAGGTTTGTGTTGTCAATAATTCACGTTTTAGTAGCCATCAGCAAATTAAGAGTTGCAGTTGTTTATATTCTGAGAAATATTGTTTATATGTATCAGATAGATTTGATAAATAATATTAAGCTGATAGATGTGGAAGTGTTTGTCAATAACAGAAAGTTATTGTTTAACAAGTTTATTTTGTTTTCCAGGCAGAGGAAGAGTTGAAAAAAGCTCAGAAGGTTTTTGACGAACTAAACGTTGGTCTCCAAGATGAACTGCCCACACTCTGGGACAGGTGAATGTGTGTGTGTGTGCGTGTGTGTGTGTGTGTGTGTGTGTGTGTGTGTGTGTGTGCGTGCGTGCGTGCGTGCGTGCGTGCGTGCGTGCGTGTGCGCGTGTGTGCACGCGTGTGTGTGTGTGTGCGCGTGTGTGTGTGTGTGTGTGTGTGTGTGTGTGTGTGTGTGTCTGTGTGTGTGTGCGTGTGTGTGTTAGCCTGCATGTCCAGACTTATCTGAAAGAGATGATGTGAAAAGCCAAACTAGACTGCTCGGTGACTATGAATATATCTTGTAAACTAGTTTGATATACTGTAATATAATAATAGAGTCCCAATTTTACTTACATCACTGGTGATAACAGTGTATATATTGATCTCTATCTTTTATTTTGTCCCAGCCGTGTTGGGTTCTACGTCACCACGTTTAAGAACGTGACCAGCCTGGAGGCCAAGTTCCATCGGGAGATCTCGCTGGTGAGGATGCCAGGCGCTAATCCAATCTTCTGATGATCGTAAACCACTATTCTGAAGGGAAACTGTTCTCGTTGTCCAGATCCACAGATGAAAATCTCTTAGAAATGTGTCTGAAGGTGGTCAGATACCACTGGGTGGTAGGAGACAACTACTTAAGGAGTTGAACATGAACTTGAATTATCATGTAGAATCCAAGTGAAAGACACACATGGACTGAGGATCAGCCCTTGAGGCACACCACAGAAAATTGAAGTGTGGGGTGGAGCCCATAGCTAAGAACAACAGATAATTCCCTGTTATGTTTATGTGTAAACAAAGTTAAAACAATGCTGTACATATATGTCCAAACATATGTAGCTGCTTCTAAAGGTCATACATGTTTGCGGTCCTCCATGAATCTTGTAGCTCTGCAAGCAGCTTTACGAAGTGATGACGAAACTCGGAGAGCAGCATTCAGACAAGATGTTCACCATCCAAGGAGCACCAAGGTTAGCTTCTTACTAGCTTATTTCTGTGGGGTTTCACGGGATGTGCATCAGCATTTCTACTGCTACCATCTCCTTTCTGATTTAATAATAATAATAATAATAATAATAATACATTTATTTTATGAGGCGCCTTTCAGGACACTCAAGGTCACCTAACAAGCATAAAAGCATAAAACAATCAAAGGACACAGATTAAAACAGATTTAAAAATTAAAAATTACTATCATTATTCGATTGTACTTGATCGTTATTTACCATGAAGTGTTAAAGTTTGACCTGAACATAATTGTAATTTTAGATTTTTTTTTAATTGAAATAAGCTACTTTAATAATATCATTTTCTATTGAAAGTGGTTGCCTGACTCTGCATCACTGTCTTTTTATACGTGCACTTTTCTCACAGGCCGAAGCGGTAAGGCGCTAGTTAGTCTGTGAGTGGAAACACTAGCCAGTTGAATGTTAGAAGATTGGCTGATCATCTCTGTGGTTTGATTTACATGCTCCCAAAAACCCACTCGATGGGTCCAAATAATTGATCTGTTTCAATCATTGCAATCATTCCATCGAACAGTATACATGTAGTCCTTTACCAATCAACACAACATATGCCTCGGCTGTAAACTCAAACCCAAGACAGGTTTGGGTTGTTTACGGGTGTGAATAAAACTTTTAACTTTAGAGCCTACACATCACATTATCAGCATTACCATAAACCAGTTGCTAGTGAATGCAGTAACTTTGTGTTCGTCTCCCTGTTTCGGTTACACAATAGCAGTAACTGTCTAGCCATTCCTTCCTCTTAAGTCAGTGACCCAACTGTTGACAAACCAGACCCCTGAAGACGCGCGGCGTGCTCTGTGTGTTCTGTGAGCATGGCGACATGCTGGGGTACACTGTGGTTAACCTGGGGTCTCTATGGGGGCTGCAGTGATTCGGGGCCGCTGCGTCTAGCCAGAACCCCGTCCCCGCCCGACGACGATGACGAGAGCCCCCCCACCAGCCCGGAAGTCGGCACCAACCACATGCTGAGGCCCGTCTCCCCCGGACCCCCGCGACCCAAATCGCCCGCCCAGGTACACCCCGATGGAACCTAGCCTTGTGTTTTTGGTCTGGGGAAACTGGGACATAAGATGAAACACATGTAGTGTATCGGCTTACGTTTGTTATAAATTATGTGGTTCAACATAAGCTTTCCTTTAAGCTCCCTGCTTTGGAGATCGTTGGTTCTGGTTCTCTGTTGTGTCGCTTTTCTGTTCTTGTGCTAACTCTTTTCTGTCGTTGCGCTAACTCTCGTCTTGTGTGTACTCTCTTCCTAATCTATGTCTTAATGTACTGTGGCTTTGAGTAACATGTGTCTAGAGTTAGTAGCCTACTTAGAGTTAGCCTATCTAGAGTTAGTAGCCTACTTTGTCTTAGCCTAGTACCTTGACTTCAAAATCGACGTACATGAGGCAATTGTCCGTAGACTGTGGGAGCGTCACGTAGCAGTATTGTTCGCCATTTCTTCACTAGTCTATGAAATGTTTTGTTGTTGCTGTTATCAGACATATTTTCTTTGCGGCTAATGTAAGCCTGTTGCCTTTTTAATGCTTTTTTGCTGCAAACTATTGTCTTTATTTGGTGAGTGAATACGTAAAACTATTCAGTCTTGTGCGTAGAAAATTGAGCATAGCAAAGTGTATAGCTAGCTATCACTTTGTAATTTAATTTAAACGTTTGGTTTTCCTTTCCTCTAGACGTTTACTATGTTCAAATGTATTTGTGAAGATACAGTAGACATATTTATAGTCGATGTTGTTGTGAACTACAAAATCATGGCCATTTCCTTGAGTCACGTGTTTGAGACCCATTCGTTTGTCGGTGTCTCTTCGTAGCATGTCTTCGTGTTCTCATCATTCCCTTGTCTCTCCTCATCTTCCTCATTTGTGTTTTTACGATGGTAAGTGAACTCTTCCTTAGTGCTAGCACTCTTTGCTTCGCTGGTGTAACACCAGTAATAGATCCATTGTCCAACTCTCCCCATTCATCATATCCCTCACTATGATGATGTTTCTGTGTCGCTGTAAAATCATATTTTTATATTCTGTAACTCAATCTGGTGCACTGTCAACATCCCCAAAATGATAGTTGTTCATAATATAATGTAATGATTGTTGAAAAGTCTTTCCTAGGAAATAGGCACTCGTGAGACAGGGCTTGCCTGCAAATTTAACAGCCCAGTCTAGATATAGATAGATGAATGGATAGACAGTCTTAGAGTTACAGACAGACAGATGGACGGACAGATAGATAGATAGATAGATAGATAGATAGATAGATAGATAGATAGATAGATAGATAGATAGATAGATAGACAGAAAGACAGACAGACAGACAGACAGACAGACAGATAGAGGGGTACTTTCTTCATCCCCGAGGGAAAACTTAAATGTAACAGCAGCAGACAATAAAATAAATCGTCACTAAAACGCTAACAATAAAGCTAAAAGCTAACAATAAAGCTAAAAGCTAACATTAAAGCTAAAAGCTAACAATAAAGCTAAAAGCTAACAATAAAGCTAAAAGCTAACACTAAAGCTAAAAGCTAACACTAAAGCTAAAAGCTAACAATAAAGCTAAAAGCTAACAATAAAAGCGATATGAATACAAGTGCCCCGGCGCGGTGCCCCGCCCCGCGGTGCAGCTGCTAACCGGTCCGTCACTTTGTCTCCTCAACCCCAGCCGAGAAAGGGCCCCCCGGTGCCTCCCCCACCCAAGGCCACGCCCACCAGGGAGGTGGCCCAGGAGCAGATCATCGACCTGTTCGGCGGAGACTTCCTGCCAGCGCCCACGCCCTCACAGGTAGGACGAGGGCCTCGGCCTAGCATCGCTCAGCGGTGACCTGCTAATGCTAGCGGAATGCTACGTGATGCCACGGTACCGAGCGATGAGGGTGTTAGCATTCAAACACAACACGGCCTCTTTGCTCCTTTTTCGTTTTAGAAGTGCCAAGTGTAATGTTTCTTGAGGTCATTCAAGAAACTCGGGTTCACCAACACTGCTGTTTATTAAATCCTATAGCAGTGCACAGTTCAAATACAGCTTACAGGTAGGACCGCTATTCGTTGCTGCCCTCTAGTGGTCCGAGGTATCAATAACTCATAACGCCACATCCCACAGTGAGCAGGAAGTATATGTTATATATAAGTTATAAGGCTCAACTGTGAGTTGTTAAAGAAGTATTCCTACTCAAATGTTAGCACTTAAGTACCAGTGACTAGGCCTCTGCTACAGCCTCATATGAGGACAGGGGGAGGAAGGTTCTAGTGCCACTCTGCTGGGCATCATCATTAACATATCGATGGAAACTGTGGATGTATAATGTACGTTCATGATCTGTGCAGTGTGTTGCTTATCCGTGTGAGACCCTCTGATGTCTCACACACCTAAAGAAGGACCACCTACCCAGTGTTCCCTTCCATTAGTATGTCTCTTTTCTCAGCAAGTCAAGTTTAATCTCCCTGAGACGTCCCTCACTCGTCTCTCTTATTGAGAATAATCCATAAGTACGGGGCAATTACAGAGCACAACATCGTTAGGGATTAGCTTGTGATGTGATCAGCGGGCGTGATGTGATTAGCGGGCTAACGTTCCCCCTTTTGCGTGTGTTCTCCCGACAGCCCAACGAGCGGCCAGGAGAGTCTCTCCTGGATCTGGACTTCGATGCCTTCCGGCCGGACGACAGCGTGTCGCCCATACCTCAGGTCCCTGCTCCCGCCAAGCTAACGCACCGCCATGCTAGCTTCCAAAAACTGTGTTTTTCGCGTTGGGTGTCCCTTCGCTGTGAGATTGACGTGCCTACGTCAGACACCTTGACGTCACAATGATGTGATTAAACCACAGGACCTCAGTTCAGAGAGCGGCAGAACGTTCACCATGTGGCTGTCAAAAAAGAAAGAGAGCTGAAACCTGAGATGGTCTTATGATGGTGAATGGTCTTATCTTAGTCACAGTGACAAAATTATGTTGATCAAGATGTTGAAGATCAAGACATATTTCAAGTTTAAGTTAAAAACACATGAAAGTACATGAAAATACGATGCAATAAACACTATTAATCCCTACAAGGGAGTAGACATAGACAACAGGCATGATAAGGGATGTGCTTTATTAATCCCAGATGGGACATTCTGGAACACTTGACAGTTGAGAGACAAACAGGCACACACACACACACACATACACACACACACACACAACACTTAAGAGCAGATAGTAGGAAATCTGCCACCGTTGCTAGGAAACAGAGGGAGATTGTAACGGAAGGAAGGAGGAATTATAGAGCTCTGTTCTTCTCTATGTATTTAGGACGTAGTTAATTAGACTGTTCGCCAGCTGTGTCATTAATGATGCCTGATTTCCTGTTCCTGATGAGTTACAATAACCCATTCATCTGGTCACCACCAGAATGACTTTCTATCAGAATAACCAAAGAGTTTGGATTGAGGAGAGAGGCTGGGGGTTCCTGTTCATACGCTCATATTTTATTTAAAAAGGGATATTCCCTCTCTTTATTTATTAAAACGTTGCATAAATGCATGAAGTGTGAACGTTCATAATTATTATTGTATCCACCTACCTTAACTTTACGTAACCAGCAGACGATTTGACTGATTAAGTTTGATTGGTTTAGCCAACTTGTTGATCTATGCGTTTATGTTTTAACATTGTCATCATCATTATGTTTTACCCCCTGCAGACAGCCGTTCCCTGGGATATGTGGTCGGTGAGTCACTCTGGACATTTATTATGCATCACGCAGACCTAGAGATACAGTACATACGTCTGTCAGTTTACAGCCAGCTGTAGCAAGCTAGATGTATTAAAATAATACATAATGTTCCTTCTTTTAGGGAAGTGCTCAACCAGCGCAATCTGTAAGTAGTCACTCACAATTATCGCAAAGAATATTCTTCCCAAAGAACACTGCTCATTTTCCATTTCTCATTTGATGTAACCACAGTGTAGGTTTATCACCATGGTGACTGTAAGATAATCACCTGTTTTGTTCATGATGCGGATCTATCGATAAACACCTGCACACCGACGTCATCAATGACACTATTCATGTTTTCATGTGGTTCACTTGGGGTCACAGCTTCTTTCTGCTTTTGGATCGTAGACTTCTACTTCAGAAGCCCGTATTCCTCATCGTAGGACAAATGCAAACTTCTGTGGTCGTCAAATTCAATCCAAAAGTTGAAAAAAAAAGCTTTATTGTCCTCAGTGACGTTTACACATCACACGATTTAGCTCCCTCACTCTTCTCCTCACCCATTCATGCACCTGAGCACAGGGGAGGGGCTGAGGACTATGGGGAGGGGCGGGGCTTACACAAGGTGGTGGGAGTGGCGATGGGTGGAGCCTACAGTATTGTAGCGCCCATCTTTTAACCCTTTAAATCCCCCCAACCCCCCCTTCCACACACTCACTCACACACACACACACACACACACACACACTCGCTCCCCACAGCAGGCGGACAGTGGCTTTGGCTTCGTGGCGGACTGGTCAGCTGACTTTGGGTCCGCCGGCGCCAATGGAAACGGGCCCTCAGAGGCCCCCGCGGCCCCGGCCCCAGCAGCAGCAGCAGGGGGCGCTGGGTGGCCCGCCGCCGAGGAACCCGCCGCCACGGCGCCCGACACGGCGCCCGACATGGCGCCCGACACCACAGGGCCCGACGCGGCCCAGGCCTGGCACGCCGGGGGCGGGTGGGCGGAGCAGGAGCAGGAGCAGGAGCCGGAGGACTCCGCCTCCGCCTCCGCTTCCGCGGAAGCTGCGCCTCAGCCCAGCGAGACCACCCCGAGCCCCACGGCGGCTGCTCCTCACGAGGTTAGCGGCCGGGCCCCCGACCCCCACACTAACCCCGACTTTGATTCCTCCGCAGTAGGGGGTGACGGAGCACCACCCGGGGATGTGGAGCCGGGAGAGGAGCTGGGAGGGGAGGGGGGAGTAGAGGCCAGGGCAGCAGGTGGAGGTCAGACAGCGCAGGCGGGGACAGAGACGGGGGAGGCAGGGCAGGTGTGGGAGGACAGGAGGAAGTCCACCCCGGGGCTGATCATCACCAACGAGCACGGGGAGGAGATCGAGGACAGCACCGAGGACGGGGCGTACGGGTGGGCCGGCTCCACGGAGGACTCCGGGTCCGAGGACGGGACCTCAGAGGAGCGGGGGGGCTGGGCCAGCGGAGAGGGGTACGCCCCGCAGGGGACCCAAGGGGGCTGGGAGGCGGACGATGACGAGTTCACGGCCGACCGGTCTCCCCCTGAGCCGTCGGACCTGGGGGCGGGGGGAGGCGCGGGGGAGGCGGCGGAGGCCGGCTTCGCTGCCGATTCGTTGACTGAGACCCCCGCCACCGACGGCTTTCCCTCTGACCCCTTCGCCGACACGCCCGGCGGAGGGTTCGACGAAGATCCGTTCGGCGGCCTCCAGCGAGACCCCTTCGCTCAGGAGGCGGACCCCCCCGCGGGCGGACCCCAGGGCAGGTCGGGCCTCTCGGAAACACAGCCCGGGGGGGGCGGGGGAGACCCCGGGAGGGATCCGTTCGGTCCCTCCCCCGCAGGCGACGGGTTCGTGGCTGATTTCGCCTCCGACCCCTTCGGCGGTGGGGGAGGTGGAGGAGGGGGGACCGGGTGGGACAGTGACCCCTTCGCCGAGGGATTCAAACCCTCCTTCCCAGACGGTGGCGGCGCGGACGGCGGCGGCGGCGATGGGGGGGGCTGGCGGGAGGTGGGCACGGGTGACGATGAGGACGACTGCGGTGAGTGCGGGGACACCTTCCTCCCGGAGGCCCGGGACGCCACCGCCTACGTGGTCGTCACTCGGCCACACAGGGAGCCGGAGAGCTCGGACATGTCTGAAGACGAGGCCGCCAACCGGCGCTATGGGAGGTTGTACCAAGAGATAGAAACAGAGAAGGACGAGGTACTGACCTAACCCGACCCCTTGTTTGTGCTAGCCTAGCGGAGAGCCTAGCGCCTAGACCCAGGACTCAGACACAGAACCCCTCGCGTTTGATCCCGGCCACGAGGCCTAAAGAATGAAGACTCTTGGTGCTCCATCCCTCAGTCCTGCCTGGACCCTAGACCCAGCAGCCACCCAAACCCCTCCCTGCCCCCCCCCCCATCCCCACACACACACACATCCCCTCGCTCTCCCCTTCTGCTTGCTCTCTCCCTCTCTCGCGCTCTCTCTCCCTCTGCTTGTTCATTGGTCCATCCCACACATTTTGCATTTGCATCCGATTTCAATTCCAATTTCACACCACATCTCCCACCTGTTGTGCTGGCGGACGAGCTGTTAATTTGTGTTTCTGGTTTGATTCAGGTGACCAATGCTTTTAATGGATTTTCTCAGGTAACTAAGACTAGAACACCAGGGATCCACAAATACTGAGGCATTTTTGCTTCAATAAATACACGTAAAATCATAGAAAGCAATATCACGTTGTATGCTAAAGGATTATTCCAGTAAGAAGAGCAATATTTAACACTGAACTAAATGACACAATATAAATCACTCAGTTCATCACTCAGTTTAACTAGTTTAACTAAACTTAACTTTTGTCTTAACTTTTGTTGTTATACCTCTGTATAGTAGTTACTGAAATGTTTTGAGTACACGATTGAAAACAATAGAAAACAAACCCTAATTAAGAACTGGAATGGAAGCAAACACAAAATTGTGGTACAAAATATGAATGCGACTGATAATAGTGATAATGACGTGATAATAAACGAGATAGTGACATGAAAATGACGCATGCACTCACGTCTTGTCCCTCCCACTACTGTTTCTCTTTCTCATATGTTGTCTTCATGTACTTTGTGTTCACCACGCATCCTGAAGGAGGGGGCTGGCTCATCGTTCTTTGCAGACTTTGATAAAATGGTGAGTCTCCCGTTGAATACTTCAAGTTAAAGAGTTAATGAACTCGGCGGTCGTTTAAAAGGTCATATATGTGTCACCTCAAACCTGAAGCTAATGAACCCTTTCTCTGCAGAGAAATTTCAGAGTGGAAATCCAAAATGTAATATAACCACCTCCAAATGAACGAGTTTACATGTGTGCACATGTTGTTGACTTCAAATGTATTTGACCCCTTTTTTATGTGATTTGTTCATTTGACACGATTTCATGTGAGGACGAACCTTTATTTACTCTGCAAAACTTAAACGTAAGGATTCACCCAGGCTTGAAGAGCCCTTCCCCGCGCTTTTACTTTGATAACATAACATAAACCGCCTCCCCCCGCGCTATAAGTCACGGCGCTCAGCACACGGTAAACCCAGCGCCCTGTTTAACCGCCGCCTTCCCTCGGCTGACGGCTCAAGAACGATGGCGGCGCGGCGGCCGACAGCGCCGCCCCCTCTGCGGACGAAGCCGCGGCCCCGGAGCCGGCGCGGTCGAGCGAGGAGGAGGAGGAGGAGGCGGCGCCGGCCGAGGCGTCCTCCCCAGAGACGGCTGTGCCCGAGGGGGCGGAGCCAGCTGGGGACGGGCCGGAAGATGTCGCCGCGGCAACGGCAGAAGAACCGGGGGATGTCTCCCACGCAGAGGCCGAGGAGGTCAGCGCCGGCCCGACCGAGAAGGAGGAGGTGGTGATGGTGGAGGAGGTGGAGGAGGAGAAGAAGGAGGTGGTGGAGGAGGAGGTGGTGAAGAAGGAGGTGGTGGAGGAGGAGGTGGTGAAGAAGGAGGTGGTGGAGGAGGAGGTGGTGAAGGAGGAGGTGGTGGAGGAGGTGAAGGAGGTCACTGCCACAAGTCCAAAGGAGGAGGAGGAGCAGGAAGAGGAGAAGCCGGCTGTGAGTGGGATGAGTTGTAACTTCTGTTCACCACCCCCCACTGCCCCCCCCCCCCCTTCCCACCGATGCCATGTCGCCCAC
Organism: Urophycis tenuis; assembly: GCA_036785325.1. Classification (NCBI taxonomy): domain Eukaryota; kingdom Metazoa; phylum Chordata; class Actinopteri; order Gadiformes; family Phycidae; genus Urophycis; species Urophycis tenuis. The sequence continues at coordinate 6,210,863 of JAXIVH010000007.1, read as the reverse complement.
GCTGTCATGTTTATGCTCATCGCTGTGACAATCAGCTTTTTCCTCCCTCAACGTCATCATCTTGATTTCCGTCATCAAACTCATCGACCATCATTTTCATCATCACCGTCATCCTCATCTTGGTCATTTTGTTCATCGTCACCCTCATCATCATCACCAGCATCATTGTTATGAACCTTCCTCATCATCGTCATCTTCATCCATCCATCCATTGAAAGCTGTTCATGTTTTTATACTCCTTATCATCATCATCCTCATCATCGTCCTCATCCATTGTTTCGGCTAATTTATCTAAGTCCTACTTGGTTGAAGGCTCATCAAACAACAACACAATTGAATACAAAAATCTACCAACACCAACATTGTGTTGCTGTCTATGTGTCAACCGTGAATGAAAACCAATAATGATTCGGTCAACAACTAATGCGATGCTGTGTTTCCAGTCCTCAGCTTCCCCAGAACCAGAGGTTATACAGGTACGTCCACCGCCTGATACAGGAAGTTGATTTAGACTGACGGCTATTTGGGGTAGAACCGACTGCATGCTTTTACCTTCTTACTATCGTGTGAACCCTTTGTTAGTTGTCTTCATTCAGATCCAGTTGTGGTGAAGTTCTGTTCCTTATTTAATATTGAATGATGGACTTGAATATTATTCAATCATTTAAAGTCCATTCAATGCCCTCAATGGGAGCGTCAAACAAATAAAAAACGTTTCAGCCTGAACACATTTTTACGGTTATAGCAACAATCCCAATTATTATAGCTACTTCAAATATTGATTTGTTTTCAGGATGTTTTTCCCATTAGTATGAGATGCATATCCTGAGGGAATGAGTAGGCACAGGTAGGCATCTTGCTTAAGGATGCCTACAGGCTAGGGATGGAACCCAGAACCTTCAGAGTGTGAGGTGGAACGCCCCCCTAGATGTGTGAAAGTTGTTGCTGTGTGTTCTGCTATGTAGATCCCCTCTGCTGAGGAGGACAGAATGACATCGTCCAGTGAAACGGACCCTCTGGTATAGTAACTTAGCACTCTGTACCAGTGGCCAACACATGAGCCTTGCCCACTTACTAATTCACTTCCCGGTGCTTATTTGCGGCTGGGATGTGTATTATGGCATTGACCGTAACTCTTTTCCTACGTAATGAATGTGTTTCCTGTGTGTAGGAATCCGCCCAAACCCCAGAAGACAGGAGAGAGAGCCCCATCGACGACAGCTCGGTACGTCCAGCCTCACTTCTCACCCTCACGTGACCTCTGGCCGTGCGTCATTGACAAGTGGAAACAGAGACTTCATGTGCCGTGGCTGATGTCTGTAAATGCTATCTGTACAGTCACCACTGGGGGGCTCCAGAGTAAACAAACCAATTTTCTCAAGTTTCCCATATTCAGCTTGTGATCGACTATCCCTTTAAGTTTAAAGGGATACCTGAGAGGAGAGCAGTGCAAATGTGTCTGTAAGCATAAAACAGAATCACAGACTCTAAACACGAAGGTCTGCGTTGGTGTTCTGCCCTAGAAAACGATGCCCATCCCTTCCGTGGTGATCGAACCCGCGTCCAGCAATGAGGGGGACGACGACCGCGACGTGGACATCATCTCCCCTGTCACCGCCATCAGCGACAACGGCGTCATGGCGACAGAATCCCAGGCACCCGGCGCCACCGGCGGCGGGCACGGGCTCCCTGACGGCTTCCTGTACAAGGTGAGGACAGCTCTCCGGAACCTTCTAAAACCCTCCAGACCCTTATATAACTATATAGACCCTTTTAGAACACCCCAGACCCTTTTAGAATGCTGCAGACCCTTCTAGACCTCTCCAGTGCTCTCCTGAGCCTAATGGAACTCTACAACATGTCAGAACCTTCTGTAACTTGCCGATAACAAATTAAGACTTTGATCAGCTGGGATGTTGTCTGAACCTAAACTGGACCTAAACACTGCACCGCATGGCCAACAGGTCGAGACAATGCACGACTTTGAAGCCGCAAACTCCGATGAGCTGGAGCTGAAAAGGGGGGATATGGTCCTGGTGGTGCCCACAGCCTTACTGGAGGACCAGGTCAGTCACGCATGTTGCCAAGTTGGTGGGACGATCAGAGGAACGAGAGCATAGCTTTGAATGAAAGACCAAACCAAACCAAACATTCAGTGTGAAAGATGCACCGGTGGCGTTGAGCCTGTGGCGCTGACCCGACCTTCCCTGTGCTGCCGCAGGACGCCGGCTGGCTGACCGGCTTCAAGGAGGCCGAGTGGAAGGCGCTGGGGGCGGCCGCCGCGCGAGGACTGTTCCCCGAGAACTTCACGCAGCGCGTGGACTGAGAGGGGTGAGGGGCGCCAGGGCCCCCCCGGGAGGCGGAGAGGACTACTCTGGGAGGGAGGGAGGGAGGGAGGGAGGGAGGGAGAGGGGGAGGGGGCGCACGGCCACGCTGCCCCGGTCCGAAAAAACATGTAGCCACCCTCTGACCCGCCGCACGGAAAACGCGAGTCATCGCGGAAAAGAACCGTCATGTAACCTCCGAGACAGACCGTCCAGCAGCATAGGAAACACTAGTATATACTCCAAGTTAGCAACCAGAAAACTACAAAACAAAAAAATAACAAAGACACAAGCATGACGTAATTAATCTGGGTCGATCCCCCTTCGGGGAATCAGAAAAGAAATGTGTTTTGTTTGTTGGAGAAACGTGTAAGAAGTGACGTGCGTGTGTGTGTGTGTGTGTGTGTGTGTGTGTGTGTGTGTGTTTGTTTGGGAGCATGGGGACCACTGACACCGCCCATCACCCCTCCTCCCTCCTTCCTCTCCTCCCATCTGTCTCCAGATAGAGAACCCCCCCCCCCCCCTGGAAGATGCCGTCTCCTCTCCCCCACACCGAGCGCCTCCCTGTCGGTAGCGACGGGTGTGGCTCGATCATCATGTGATCTCTCTCTCTCTCTTTCTGTCCCCCCCCCCCCAACCCCTGAGTGTTTACATGAGGCGTCTCGGTGTTTCCTTATGAATAACCCGTCTTCACGTTGTTACCCAGCAGCCGTGGTTAGTGTGACGTTGTCGTGGACGCGCCCCCCCCCCCCCCCCCCCCCCCCCCCGGCGTTCGGCGCGCGGACGTAGTTTTTTTTGCGGTGCTTTTGCCAAAACAAATTGACGAGAACTTTTCGGTCGTCCGCGCGCGCGAGTTGAGTTTTAAGGTGCGCCGGACATGTCTATCTCCCGACAAAGTCATAAAAACGTATCTTCCTGGTGTTAAATGAAATCGTCGTATTTTTTTCCCCCCTGAATCGATGTGTTTGTATAATTTCCTGACATCTGTGTAAGATAAACTCTGTGCGCATATAAATGTACCTTTCTATATTTGAGTTTGTGTTCACAGGTACGCTGTTGGAGTGGATAAATAAACTGATATGCAGCTATGTGTTAAAAAATGTTGGACTTCACACAGTTGGGACTTGACATATATCCGCAGTCCAACTGTGCAGTAGATCATGAATATGACGTCACTTCCTCTTGTGCTACTGTAACCCCTTTCCATTGAATTTTTGTGATGTACATACCCTGATTATTTACCTGAAGGCAAATAAAGATTATATCACATGTTCAAGGTATAATTTTCAATGCTAAATAATTGAACACCAGCTAAATCAATGGCCATCTCATAACCTTTGAATGTTGAAAATTCTAACTGATATAACATTTGAAACTGATGAAGGTGCATGTGAGATTATTGATCAGCCATCTGATTTGAATATTTCTATTGAAATATAAAGCATGTGCCTCAAAATTAAAAAAAGAATCTTGAACGCCAATCATGTGCAGGGTTGTTTAAAAAAAAAACCTGACAAGAAAAAGTTTCGTTTACTGCCACCATGTGGTTGAATAACAGAATTACAGAAGGTCTCTGCACCGCGATCATGATCATCAGCATTTCACCCAAAGAAACAGCAGCTGAAGCAGAGGTGACAAGAAAAACGAGATTAGGCCCATATGAATAGATTAAGTCTTGATTTAAATGACAACCAGAGGGCTAGTATGCATGACTAAACAAATCAGAGGGCTTGCATGCATGACTAAACAAATCAGAGGGCTCGCATGCATGACTTTTATAATGCTTGATTTACGATGGATGTTTTATGTTAAGTATATTAATAGGTGAGACCATCCTGTCAGTTTTTGTTTGCCAAATCGCCAAGGTCGTGACACAGTGAGGGTGAGCAAATGTTCAGTGTCATCTGTCAACCATACACGTTCAACTCATGTTGAATATGCCAAGACATTATGGTAATTCGCTCATCATTAAAATCAACTTAATACAGTAAAATAAACTTAAGAAGATGAGTATAGAAAAGTCCATTTAAGAATATTGATTGCTGAATGATAATATAGTTATGATTGTTATAAAACCCTATAAACCCTAAGTTAACAAAAGAGTGCAGAAAAGAAGTAGTGATAATAGGGAGGTTCTAGTGCTTTTGCTTATTTCCAACATCCATATCAGGGTCCTTGAAGAAAGGTATAGACCAGATTACCATCTGTACCCCCACACCAAATCACACCGATCCAGAACTACAGAACCAGCAAGCTGGCCACCACAGGACGGTACAACTGGCTTTAACTGGCTGTGGCACAGCGCCCCTGTCTCTCCCCTCTTCCCCCCAGTAACGGCCCATGGGGGACGGGGAGAGCTGGGGTCCATGGGGGTCTATGAGCCTCCAGAAGAGCTGCCAGCTGTGGAATAACTCCTAATCCTCCATAACGACCAACAAACCTCCATCTGGCAGGTCACGATCCTCTCCCCTGCAGCAGAGAGAGAGAGAGAGGGAGGAAGAGAGGGGGAGAGAGTCAGAGGAATGGAGAGAGGGGTAACATTTTCCATGGGTCCCAGAGAGAGAGAGCCAGAAGGGGTACAGCCCGCATGTACATCTGGGTTCAAACAACACAGGAGCCCAACCAGAGTTCACTATTTTTGGATTGTCCTCTAAAATGTGACTGGGGGGCTGGACATGGGGGCTTAACAGTAAAGTCTGCAGCTCCACTTCTAAAGACCATGTTCAGTCGGCCCACAGGGAAAGAGGGATCAAAATGGTTCTGATAGGTTCTGGTTATAGGTTATAGGGTTACTGAGTCACTCAGGGTGGCACGGAGTTGGACCAGTGGGAGTGGGCTAATAGAGGCTTGGTCAGACTGATGAGGAAGAATTAACTGACAAACCAACCTGCCTGTTGAGTATTTTCACGTCCCGGGTAGAATATGTACTAACCTAGTTTCCTGAGCTGATCCTGCCACAGAACTAGAGATGCTGGTCTTACCTCATAAACGAATGACATCCATCATTACTTCCTAAAAAAAAAACATCCTTAAATACAATTACAGGGATTACAAGGACAAGAAACACACACACCTCTCTCCGCACACCACAGCCTCTGTATTCAACAATGTTATCACTGAACAACGTTATCACTGAAGGGTCCCAGTGGCCTGATGCCCACCACGGGAGAGTGAACCAGGGGTCTAACCATGCCGACTTGAGCCTATCCATCAGGCTATTTATGACCTCCCAGGACCCCACAGCACGAGAGGCAAACACAGGCGCTAACCAGTGGCTGTGTGGGGTTCTGGTCAAACAAACACTAGTCTTATCGCCCACCAGGCTGGTATCAGGGCTGAGCTTCCTGTGAAGTGGGTTTAGGCCGACCGTGGTCCATTCCCTCCCATCTGACGGGGGGCTGGTCGGCAGAAGGTGTGACCGCCCGTCTGGAATAGCTCCTTATCTTAAACATCATCGTGGCAACACCCGATGCACACGGATACCTGTCCCTGCTGTTTGTCATCAACGTTGCGAAGGGTATTTTGGTATTTTTAGGGCTCATAGCTTTGTGGATATTGAATATCAGAGACCCAGATGGTTTGTGGTGTGTGGAGGAGATGCCGCACACGTAGAAACAGATCACTGCAGTTTCATGTAACACAAAAAATACAATATCCCTATAAGGTCTCACAATACACACTGAAATACACTAACTTCCACTTCCTTGCTACACAATAGTGCATTGTGCATATTGAATACACTGGCCCACATTAAAACGGCCTTGATATGCTAGATTATGCTACAATGCAGTGCATAGTAACAGGACAATACTGACTGCTGGGGGATGGAAACGCCCTTCGGGTGCCCAGGGAGGAACGTGTGCTGCGTGGTGTGTTGTGACAGCAGCAGGCGTCTGTGGTGGCGGTGGACAGGCCTGCTCTGCGCCAGCTGCTCTCCACCAGCTGCTGCTGGGAGGCCTCGGCTTGACCAAACACAGCGTGTGTGGCTGCAGGCCCGGGGCTCCTAGCATTGTGATATCACCTACCACGGTCTGGTAGTACAATGGCTTAGGGTATAGGCAATTTTGAGAGACCAGCTATAGAGTAAGCTAGATTTTGAAGGTATCCAACCCACAAAATCACACCCCTCCCCCTTCAGGCCTCCCCCAAAGCCACTCCCCCAAAAACACATGACTGGCTTCAACAATAGGTCTGTCTATTGTTATTAGAAAAATAAAACGTCTGTGTAGAGATGATTGAGGAAAATGTGTTAGATAGAACATAGATTATTGTAGCATGGAGGTTGAGATGGATAGACTGTTGTGCTGGTTGGGATTGACAGGTGTGTCAGGGTTAATTTGTGTGTACAGCAGTGTGTTATTGTGAGCTCCTGGAAATTGCCAGGCCGTCAACCTCATGACCCCCCCTCTCCCCCCCCCCCCCCCCCCCCCCCACACACACACACACACACACGCCACTGATAAGAGCTCCATGTCTGGGTTGGCTAGCCATCCTATAATAGGTCAGGTGATAATTTGTAAGTGACCTGGCAGCCACTTAGCTCTGCCATCATTAGAGAATGAGTCACATACAAAGTGAGATGTGCCAAATACTGTCAATAAGCAGCAACAGAAAACATAGTCATTCCTTTGTGTCTTCCCATGTTTTGTCTCTAGCTAAAATTTTATCAGCCACCATGACAACTTTTCTGGTTATATAGTGAACAGTAGATTAATTGTTAAACATGGACGTTATGATGAATAGGAAACAATCCCAAAGAGTAACCTGTGTAGTAACACTGGTAGAGCATGGCACAGCAACTGCCAGGGTTAGGGGTTTGAATCCCACCATGGGCCAACCATGTTGGCAGCCATGGCAGTGTTAGACGCCATTTAGTGATTGATTCCCTTTCAAAGTAAACTGAGGTCTAGCACACGACTGATGTTTTGAATCCATTACTATTAATAAGGGAATGGAACAGTTGACAGGTGTTGCTAATCTCTGAGGGTGACTTCATTTCCCAGAATTCCACCAGCATCTGAAGGTCAGAAAGGACTTCCAGAGAAGGGATGAGACAGCATACTGCTATTGAAATGACAATGAAATACAATGAAAATAACTCTAATAATTTGTAGATCCAGACAGATAATAAATCTTAATAAATAACAATGAAATAATTCAACAATACCCAAGCAGTAACGGAATAATTTAATGCAGAAATCAAGCATTTAAAATCAGTATAGTCACCATATGTGCCCGTGCATCATACAACAATTTGATTTTGTTTACCATTGACGAAAAATACACAAAATACAGCAAATCTATCGATGCATCAATTTATCAAACCCAGTAACTAATGCATGCCTGTGTTTGGGCCTAGAGCACTGGCATATTATGGTTGCATTGGTGCTCTTCCAAACCTAATCAGATGACATCACCACCTGGCTCCCAGCTCTGGGCCCCACACGGGCCATGGGTGGAACCTGGTCTCGACCCATCCTGGTAAATATTCAGCATAAGAGATGACAAAGTGTGGGGGGAATTATAGATAGAAAGCCTGGCTTATCTCATTCCTGGCACAGCTCCTGAAAAGTCACATTATTTGGAGCAGAGATGTGGGGGGAAACCAACAGATAGGGCCAGCCAGGGGTGGTGCTTTGGCCTTGGAGGGGCACCACAACATTATATATTTGATCTCTGCCACCCCGCCGCCGTTTAGAAGCTGCTTGCTCTTCACCTGTGAGCCTGACTCCCTGCTCTTCACCTCCCTTAGTCTGTCGTTACCTGGTCTCCACCTGGTCAAAGTGTAAGTCTGTCTTATCTGGTCTAAATCTTGTTTGCAGCTGGTGTTAGTGTAAGATTGTCTTCACTGGTTCCTAGTTTAACTCTGCCTTCACCTGGTCTTAGTTTAAATCTGTCTTCAGCTGGTCTTCACTTGGTCTTAGTTCAAGACTGTCTTCACCTGGTCTGAGTTTAAATGTGTCTTCACCTGGTCTTAGTTTAAATGTGTCTTCACCTGGTCTTAGTTTAAATGTGTCTTCACCTGGTCTGAGTTTAAATGTGCCTTCACCTGGTCTTAGTTTAAATGTGCCTTCATCTGGAGGAGGCTTGGTCATCCTTCATGGTTTGCTGCCACCCCTGTGTGTTCGTATTGTGCAGAAACAGTTGCTGTTTGTCTGCATTGAGATTTAAATTCACGGTTCGGATCGTTTCACATTTCTTCGATTTGGTACTATATATATATATTTTTATACCTTTGAATGAACACTTGACAATAAAAAATAATCAGGAAAAAAACAATATTATGTGCATTGATTTTCACCATGTATTTAAATACTTAATGATGTCGGAAGCCAGATTTAAATGACACTGGGCTGGGGGAGCTGCTGCTCGCCATTCCCTACCTTGGTGTAGGGAATCACTGCACATCACTCGCAACCACTGATTACTAACCACTGTTTTCCATAGTCACTGTCACTAGCTGTGTATATAAATAACGCCTCGCTAACATTAAGTATGACAGTTTTTAGAATGATATGGCTGACTCCAGTCACTAAACTCATGCGTCTTTTTTTTTCTTTGCCATACCGTATTTCCATTCGTCACAAGCTGTGCATGCATGATCCCGTAGTGTGCTTTACATCCCTAACATTTCAATATGTATTGCTATATTATTTCAGTTATATTTGGGGAAGGGTGTCTGGGATAGCTGAAAGGGTAGATCCTGGTGAGGCTGTAACACCAGAGTTGAATACGAGAGCACAGTCTACATGCTGGGCTTATTTTCTATACAGCTCACTTTGTGATGAAGCCTATCCTTTTTGAGCCTTTCAAAAGGACACTCAGAAAAGGATGATCTGGATTAAAAAGATATCAGTGTTGTTAACATGCTCTGTCTCTCGCCGGTCTTAGTAACCTCTGCTGCAGGTGACGGCCAGCGCAACACTGCCAGCAGCTCTTGGCCGGAGGTGAAAAGGTAAAGTCAGAGCACTTTGTTCTTAGAAGATGAAGATCCTCGCACGCTCCTTCAATGTTTGCCTTTCATCACTCACCTGTTGTCATGAAGTGATAAAAGCACACGACTTGGCCAACATGTGAAACATTGGAATGAAGTAACATGTTCCCTAAACCAGTGGAGGTGACTCCGAGGCTTGTTATGGGGTTAGTTCTGACAACCCTGTGAGCATCTCTCACCTATCGCTCACTGTGGGAGATAGGCGCAGACCTGTAACCGCACACAGAGAAAGGATTAAAGATCTGTAACCACTTAGCAGAACGCTCTGCTAGATTCTATATTGCACACAAACATAGGGCTAACTCAAAGACCTGTACGTGGTGTCCTGCAGCGTTCAGCTCCCTCTCATATAGCCAGCGTGTTAAATCCCAGGGCCTCTGTGTCACAGCGTACAGCACAACCATGGGAGACGCAGAGATGTCCGTGTTCGGGCCTGCCGCCTCGTACCTTCGCAAGTCGGACAGGGAACGCATGGAGGCGTCCATGCGGCCCTTCGACATGAAGAAGGAGTGCTTCGTCCCAGACACGGTGGAGGAGTTCGTCAAGGCCTCCGTCATCAGCCGAGACGGAGACAAGGCCACCGTGGAGACCCAGCGTGGCAAGGTCAGAGGACGGTCACTGCTCCCGAAGGGTCTGGAGTTGGCAGCTGGAACATAGGGAGGGGTGGTGTGGAAAACCGATTGATGCATTTTTGCTGCTTCTGTCGTCATTCAAAACTTTGACAATGTTTTGACAGAGTCAATAAAGACACTAGGAAAAGTTAGTCAACCAATGCTAAAGTGTAACCAAGGCTTAAGATCTGGCACACGTGGGAGTAAATCCTCCTAATTTATGAAGAATTTAGATACTGCCAGACAGAGCCTTTTAAAGAGGCACCTCCGTGTATCCTGTTACAAAGGTCAGTCAGGTTCTGTAATGCCACTTTGTTACATGCAGCGCCCCCGTGCTTGTTAATCTGAGTGAGATTCTGCGATCGCTCAAGGGGGAATTGTTAAGTGAGTGTAAATGCCATTGCATGCAGGAGCCTGGATACAGATGGTCCACACACAACACAGTGACCAAATCATTGCAATAGATACGATTGAACACCTATTTCTCTACATACAGTACATATGTATTTCTGTGTACATACGTATTTATGTATCATGTATTTCTACATACAAATCCATATCAATCAATCAAGCTGACAATGTACAACCTGCACACTTTCTAATGATCCTCAGGATGACTTTTCCTAACGCTGTCTTCATTCCCCCCAGACTGTCACAGTCAAAGAGGAGGATCTTCTGCAACAGAACCCTCCCAAGTTTGACAAGATCGAGGACATGGCCATGCTGACCTTCCTCCACGAGCCCGCCGTGCTGTTCAACCTCAAAGAGCGCTACGCAGCATGGATGATCTACGTGAGTCCTCTCTTCACTCAGCACTTGCTTGATTTGTTTACTTTCTATAAAGTTGTTTTAACTGCTAAATATATTGAATGCACTAATACTCTTGCACTATTGCTGCTCTTTTTGGGTTGTATCTTCATGGTTGAAAGCAGGTGTTTTAAGTCACTTTGAATAAAGGTGCCAGCTAAATAAATGTAATGTCATGTAAAGTTAGAGGTGTATTATCAGTAGTTGTGTAAATTTAGGATAGGATAGGATAAAACTTTATTAATCCCCTAAGGGAAATTGGGTCGCTATAGCAGCCAGGGTACAAATAAATATAAACACAATACAAAAAATATAAATAAAATGAAACTAAATAAATAAATACAAAATATGCAGTGTTGTAGACATACACATTGTAAAAATACAATACAGCAGTGACGGATTCATTTAAACCAGTTCTGTGATTTTGAGAGCATCCTCCCTCCCCTCCGCCTCTCATTCCTTCAGACGTACTCCGGGCTGTTCTGCGTGACGGTCAACCCCTACAAGGCCCTGCCGGTCTACAACCAAGAGGTGGTGGTGGCCTACAGAGGAAAGAAGAGGAGTGAAGCTCCTCCTCATATCTTCTCCATCTCTGACAACGCCTACCAGTACATGCTGTCAGGTGAACAGTGGGCACTGTAATCTTTATTCCTTCTCAACTTTATGTTGAGCCAAGATACAGCGTATCTTAACAATGAACAATGTGCATGTTTCTTTGCAGACAGAGAAAACCAGTCAATTCTGATCACGTACGTAACATTGAGGATTAATTCAAAACACAACAATTGCTAATCTGATGAGGATCGTCCACTCCATCCGATGAATGTTATTCATAATGGGCTGTGTTTTTAGCGGAGAATCTGGTGCTGGGAAGACCGTCAACACCAAGCGTGTGATCCAGTACTTTGCCAGCATTGCCGCTTCAAGCGGCAAGAAGGAAAACACGAAGGAGGTAACTTCCTGTTTGTATTGATGTAGTTGGGATATAAAGCGGCAGTACCTCAGTATGTAAAGCCACCTCCAATTGTCCACATGTCGAACCCCACAAATGATTGTACTGATTGTAAGGTGCTTTGGACAAAAGTGTCTGCTAAATGTAAATAATGTAGTTAGTACTTTATTCCCATCCCAATTTTTTTTTTTTTACTTAAAAAACTCTTTGTCACAGGGTACATTGGAGGATCAAATCATCCAAGCTAACCCCGCTCTAGAGGCATTTGGAAATGCTAAAACCATCAGGAATGACAACTCCTCTAGATTCGTATGTATTTTTCATATTGTTCACTGCAGTTGTCTACCAAAACAACTTTAATCTACACGCACAACAATGACAACACTTATCACCAAATATTTCCTTTCAGGGAAAATTCATCCGAATTCATTTCGACACGAGAGGAAAGCTAGCCTCTGCCGATATTGAAACATGTAAGTTAATATTTTTCTATACTGCTTAAAAATTATTGGGGGTTGGACTCGTGACTTATTACTCCTCAATTATATCCTCAACAGACCTTCTGGAGAAGTCCCGTGTGACCTTTCAGCTCAAGGCTGAGAGAGATTACCACATCTTCTACCAGATTCTGTCCCAGAAGAAGCCTGAACTTCTGGGTGAGTACGTTTGAGTGTTTTAGGAGTGAGGTTTAGTGTTGATGCAGTACATCACTGCTACTACTCAGACTTTCCCAATGCCTGCCTTCTGAACTCATCTCTGCTCTGTAGAGATGCTCCTGGTCACCAACAACCCATACGACTATGCCTTCATCTCCCAGGGGGAAACCCAAGTGGCCTCCATCGACGATGCAGAGGAACTGATGGCGACAGATGTCAGTCCCATTGTTTTCATTTCACCCTCTGGGGTTTAAAACAATTATAGCTATAACAAGTAACATGGCATGAAGTATAACATAGAAGGTAATACTTAACCGAGAACAGAAGATGAAACGTTATCACCTGACCACTGGGCATGGGATGTGTTTTAAGCATTAAAAGACCTGTCCGTTGATTAAGGAAATCACTGCTTTTTGTCTGACCACTGGCCGACCTGTCTTGGTAGAGTGCTTTTGATGTACTGGGCTTCACTCAAGAGGAGAAGAACTCTGTGTACAAGCTGACAGGGGCCATCATGCACCACGGCAACATGAAGTTCAAGCTGAAGCAGCGCGAGGAGCAGGCTGAGGCTGACGGCACTGAGGGTGAAGACATGTTTTATTCCTTTTTATTAATTCATTCATGGTTAAAATTAGCATATACAAATAAACAATGGCCTTTTCTTTGTCACACTATTTATATTTCCCCATAAAGTCGCTGACAAAGTCTCTTATCTGATGTGCCTGAACTCGGCGGACCTTATCAAGGGTCTCTGTCATCCAAGAGTCAAAGTAGGAAACGAATGGGTCACCAAGGGACAAACAGTCGACCAGGTGAGTTGGCAGAAAATTATCATCAAAAATATGCCATGGGCATCATGTTTGATCACACCTTAAAACACATACACTGACACGCTACATGGCTCTTTTACATTAAACATGTTTTTATGTACTGTGGATCAGGTTACCTATGCTGTGGGAGCGCTGTCCAAGGCAGTGTATGAGAAGATGTTCCTGTGGATGGTGGTCAGGATCAACCAATCACTGGAGACCAAGCAGCCTCGCCAGTACTTCATCGGCGTGCTGGACATCGCAGGATTTGAGATCTTCGATGTAAGTGATGTGTATGGTATCCAAGCTTGAGGGTCAACCAGCAGCAATGATAATTGGCCCAAGGTGGCACGTGTAAGAGTGTAAACATGTTCTCTTGTTCTTCTGAAAGTTCAACACCTTCGAGCAGCTCTGCATCAACTTCACCAATGAGAAACTGCAACAGTTTTTCAACCACCACATGTTTGTGCTGGAGCAAGAGGAGTACAAGAAAGAGGGCATTGAATGGACTTTCATTGACTTCGGCATGGACTTGCAGGCCTGTATTGACCTGATTGAAAAGGTGATTTATCGTTGAAGAAAATTATCTGCCAAAAGATATTAATGTATCGACACTGTTTAGGCAAACATTAAGTCCAAATTAAATACTGTATTTTAATTACTTCAGCCCATGGGCATCATGTCCATCCTTGAAGAGGAGTGCATGTTCCCCAAGGCCAGTGATTCCACATTCAAGGCCAAGCTGTACGACAACCACTTGGGGAAATCCAGCAACTTCCAGAAGCCCAGGATTGTCAAGGGGAAACCAGAGGCCCATTTTGCCCTTGGTCACTATGCTGGTATTGTTGATTACAACATCTGTAATTGGCTGGTGAAGAACAAGGATCCCCTCAATGAGACCGTTGTGGGACTTTATCAGAAGTCCTCCCTCAAGCTACTTTCTATCCTCTTCATTGGCTATTCTGGGGTGGACTCAGGTACTTTCTCCTTAATATACTCACTGACCATCATATATACCAACATAGTGCATAATACAGTATATTGTAGAACACTGAGAGAGCATGTTTTGTCTTGACAGTTGCAGGAGAAGGTGCAAAAAAGGAGAAAAAGAAGAAGGGGTCATCATTCCAAACAGTGTCGGCTCTTCATAGGGTATTGTGTGACATTTATGTTACTTGATAGTCAAGTAAAGTCATTAGCAGCTACAAGCTACAATATGATAGAGCGAGAGTCAGTCAACAAAAACAATATTCCAAACCTTTGATGGCCTAACAGGAGAACCTGAACAAGCTGATGACCAACCTGAGGTCAACTCACCCTCACTTTGTGCGCTGCATCATCCCCAATGAGAGCAAGACTCCTGGGGCCATGGAGAACCCTCTGGTGATGCACCAGCTCCGCTGTAATGGAGTGCTGGAAGGCATCAGGATCTGCAGGAAGGGCTTCCCCAACAGGATCCTGTATGGGGATTTCCGGCAGAGGTAATATCTTCATTGTAATGGGATCCAGTGTATGGTTAAATTTGTGAAGTTGATCATTTTGAAATGGTCAGTGCAGATACCGCATCCTGAACCCTGCTGCCATCCCTGAGGGACAGTTCATCGACAGCAGGAAGGGAGCAGAGAAGCTATTGGGCTCTCTGGATATTGATCATAATCAGTACAAGTTTGGACACACCAAGGTACAGTCTGAACACTCGTGTTGTGGAAGCTAAAGCATCTTGGAACCTATTTCCAAGGCCATGTTGTCAAAATCTGTGAGAATAATGCATAAATGTATTTTATTACATCATTATAACAAAAAGCAAGAGATAAAAGTATATTACCACTTAGGAATCTACACATGATAACATGGATCTCCTCAGGTGTTCTTCAAGGCCGGTCTGCTGGGTCAGTTGGAAGAGATGCGAGATGAGCGTCTCTCAAAGATCATTACTGGGATACAGGCCAGATCCCGTGGCCTCTTGTCTCGCATTGAGTACCAGAAGATCGTGGAGCGCAGGTATTCATAGCTTCATATAATATATGATGCTATATAAACATATTATTTTTAGATACGAGAACTAAATAAATGTGTGGGTACTCTGTAGTACATTTATCATCATTGTTTTCTCTTTAGAGATGCATTACTGGTAATCCAGTGGAACATCCGTGCTTTCATGGGAGTGAAGAACTGGCCCTGGATGAAGCTGTTCTTCAAGATCAAACCTCTGCTGAGATCAGCTGAGGCAGAGAAAGAGATGGCCAACATGAAGGAAGAATTCCTTAAGTTGAAGGAGGCTTATGCAAAGTCAGAGGCTCGCAGGAAGGAACTAGAGGAGAAAATGGTGTCTCTTCTCCAAGAGAAGAATGACCTGCAGCTGCAAGTCCAAGCTGTGAGAAGTAGAAGAACAGAGAAGACATTTTTTCCACAATATTACTTAAGAATGTATTAAAATAAATTACACAACTATACATTCTTTCTCCATAGGAGCAAGACAATCTTTGTGATGCAGAAGAACGATGTGAGGGCCTGATCAAAAACAAGATCCAATTAGAGGCAAAATCCAAAGAGCTGACAGAGAGACTGGAGGATGAGGAGGAGATGAATGCTGAACTGACTGCAAAGAAGAGGAAGCTGGAAGATGAGTGCTCAGAGTTGAAGAAGGACATTGATGACCTGGAGCTAACACTGGCAAAGGTGGAGAAAGAGAAACATGCCACGGAGAACAAGGTAGGGCAGATCTTTTGACAATCCTAAGTACCATAGATACAGTATTGTTAATAATTTCATCATAAAATTAACATATCAATGCCACATTTGTAGGTGAAGAACCTAGTTGAGGAAATGGCTTGTCTGGATGAAATCATTGCCAAGCTGACCAAGGAGAAGAAAGCCTTACAGGAGGCTCATCAACAAACCCTGGATGACCTTCAGAGTGAAGAAGACAAAGTCAACACTCTGACCAAGGCCAAAGCCAAGTTGGAGCAACAAGTGGATGACGTGAGTCACATTCAAACATATCATAAAAATGTGAGTTAAAACTCACATCAAACCTTAATATGTACTTTACTTCAACCATTTTTAGCTTGAGGGATCTCTTGAGCAAGAGAAGAAGGTCCGAATGGACCTTGAAAGGGCCAAGAGAAAGCTGGAGGGGGACCTGAAACTGACTCAGGAGTGTGTGATGGACCTGGAGAATGACAAGCAACAGCTGGAGGAACGCCTAAAGAAGTAGGATACGATCAAAGCATGTTCAAGGCATGTTCTATCAACCATGACGATATCACCCATTCAAACTTGAAATTAATACTTTTTTCAGGAAAGACTTTGAAGTCAATCAACTAAACAGCAAACTTGAAGACGAGCAATCCATTATTATTCAGCTCCAGAAAAAATTGAAGGAGTTGCAGGTAGAACATGAACCATCATCTTACATAAAATGATCATTATGAAGTCAAACCTATCTGTTTTGTATGATAACCTATATCATACTGTAATAGGCTCGTGTAGAAGAACTGGAAGAGGAACTGGAAGCAGAGCGAGCTGCCCGAGCCAAGGTGGAGAAACAGAGAGCAGACTTGGCCAGAGAGCTGGAGGAAATCAGTGAGAGGCTGGAGGAAGCTGGTGGAGCAACATCTGCTCAGATTGAGATGAACAAGAAGAGGGAGGCCGAGTTCCTGAAGCTCCGTAGAGACCTTGAAGAGGCCACTCTGCAACATGAGGCCACAGCTGCCACTCTCAGGAAGAAGCAAGCTGACAGTGTGGCCGACCTTGGGGAGCAGATCGACAACCTGCAGAGAGTCAAGCAGAAACTGGAGAAGGAGAAGAGCGAGCTCAGACTGGAGCTAGATGATGTGGTTTCCAACATGGAACATATTGTGAAGTCTAAGGTAAGGTGTTCTCCTCGGCAGAAGATTAACAGACAAATAAACAGTGGTCTGTGAATGGAAAAAAACACCCTACCATGCATTTAAGGGAATTTATGGTAAATGTGTTATATTCTTCATGTTCTTTAAGATTAACTTGGAGAAAAGCGGCAGAACTATGGAAGATCAGATGAATGAATACAGAATCAAGAGTGAGGAATACCAAAAATCTCTCAACGACTTTGTAACTCAAAGGGCAAAACTCCAAGCTGAAAATGGTCAGTTGGCATTGTAACTAACATCAATAATTAGTTTGTTTGTAGAATAACATTGTTTTATGCAGCTTAATTTGTAAATTTCCAGGTGAGTTTTCGAGGCAGCTGGAAGAGAAAGACTCTCTTATCTCGCAACTGACCAGAGGAAAGACCTCTTACAACCAGCAGCTTGAAGATCTGAAAAGACAGTTGGAAGAGGAAGTCAAAGTACAAAACAATGCACTCAAAAAAACTAAATGATTGACTGCAATGATGTGTTGATGAATCACCACCACTCTCTCAATGTATCCAGGCCAAGAATGCATTAGCCCATGCAGTGCAGTCTTCCCGACATGACTGTGACCTGCTGAGAGAGCAGTATGAGGAGGAGCAGGAGGCCAAGTGTGAGCTCCAGCGCAGCATGTCCAAGGCTAACTCTGAGGTGGCTCAGTGGAGAACCAAGTATGAAACTGATGCCATCCAGAGGACTGAGGAACTGGAGGAGGCCAAGTAAGTGTTGTGTTCTATAAGTTCTTCATTGGCAAGTCAATGACATAAGACAGCCAGTATCTGCAGGAGGAGGTCTTGTATGGCAAGCCCAAAAAAGATATAGGCTTTAATATTATTGTGACTTCTCTTCTCTCTGCATTGAAGAGAGTAGAGGAATATATTGTTAATTCAATGAAGACTGAATATTGCTTCCACAGGAAGAAGTTGGCACAGCGTCTTCAGGATGCTGAGGAGGCTGTGGAGGCAGTCAATGCTAAATGTTCCTCTCTGGAGAAGACCAAACACAGACTGCAAAATGAGATTGAAGATCTCATGGTGGATGTGGAGAGGTCTAATGCTGCAGCCGCGGCTCTGGACAAGAAGCAAAGAAACTTTGACAAAGTATGTCATATTTGCCCTTGAACTTGCTTTTTAAGTTCTATGGTAGTCAATGGCACGTAAAACACATTTATATTAGTTGATGATATGAAATTATGAAAAAACATAATTTCTATTATATTTGTAAATGTAGGTCCTATCTGAGTGGAAGCAGAAGTATGAGGAGTCTCAGTGTGAGCTTGAGAGCTCCCAGAAGGAGGCCAGGTGTCTCAGCACTGAGCTCTTCAAACTGAAGAACTCATACGAGGAATCTCTGGACCACCTGGAGACCATGAAGAGAGAGAACAAGAACCTCCAGGGTAATGTCTGTTGCTGTATTCTTGCTGAAAGGTTTTGCTGTAAAGAAAAGTCGACCATGAACAACATAAACATGATTTCCTTCTCATGGGTTTGACAGAGGAGGTTTCTGACCTCACTGAGCAACTTGGTGAGGGGTCTAAGACCATCCATGAGTTAGAGAAGGTCCGAAAGCAGATTGATCAAGAAAAGTGTGAGATTCAAGCTGCTCTCGAGGAAGCAGAGGTATGGATGAAATATTGCATTAATTCATTATTGATCAAGGGTAGAAAAATACTAGTTGTGCGTAAAAACAATTTAGTCCCAACATTGTAACAAGCCAATTCTGAAGTGAATACCGTATGATCGAATCTAGGCCTCCCTTGAGCATGAGGAGGGCAAGATTCTCAGAGCCCAGCTGGAGTTCAACCAGATAAAGGCCGAAATTGAAAGAAAGATGGCTGAGAAGGATGAGGAGATGGAGCAGTGCAAGAAGAACATGCAGAGGACCATTGACACCCTGCATAGCTCTCTTGAGTCAGAGACCCGCAGCAGGAATGAGGCCCTCCGTTTGAAAAAGAAGATGGAGGGAGACCTCAATGAGATGGAGATCCAGCTCAGCCAGGCCAACCGGCAGGCGTCTGAAGCCCAGAAGCAGCTCAAGTCTGTCCATGCTCATCTCAAGGTATACATGTGAATTTAATTTGTTTAATGAAACTCTCTAGCACTCACCTTGGTAGGAATCATGTTCAATAATTTTTAATTTCCTCCCAAGGACACTCAGCTTCAGCTTGACGACTCCCTTCGGTCCAATGATGATCTTAAGGAGAACATTGCAATCGTTGAGAGGCGTAACAACCTGATGCAGGCTGAACTGGAGGAGCTGAGGGTCTTGGTGGAACAAACTGAGCGAGCTCGCAAGCTTGCTGAGCAAGAACTTCTTGATGTCACTGAGAGGGTGCAGCTACTGCACTCACAGGTACTATTCAATTCTTCAGAAATATATGCAATTTATAGCAATGACAGAGTGATGTAAAAAATCTTCACAAAACATCTGTTGTTCAGAACACCAGCCTGATAAACCAGAAGAAGAAGCTGGAGGCCGATACGTCCCAGCTTCAGTCTGAGGTGGAGGAAGCTGTGCAGGAGTGCAGGAATGCAGAGGAAAAGGCCAAGAAGGCCATTACTGATGCGGCCATGATGGCAGAGGAGCTGAAGAAGGAGCAGGACACCAGCTCTCACCTGGAGCGCATGAAGAAGAACATGGAGCAGACCATCAAGGACCTGCAGCACCGCCTGGATGAGGCTGAGCAGATTGCCATGAAGGGGGGAAAGAAGCAGATCCAGAAACTGGAGAACAGGGTGAATGTCTTCAGCTACAGTTTTAAATTGAGTAATTGAGAACCTTTAGAACAGGAATTTTATCAGTTCTCCTTATTTTAGGTGAAGGAACTAGAGAACGAAGTTGAATCCGAGCAGAAGAAGAACAGTGAGTCGATTAAGGGGATTCGCAAATATGAACGTCGCCTCAAGGAGCTGACCTACCAGGTTTGGACCTCAGAGTTTACATCCTCATTAGAATTACTCTTTTGATCCCGTGAGGGAAATTTGGTCTCTGCATTTAACCCAATCGTGAATTAGTGGAAATACACTCAGCACACAGTGATGGTGAGGCACACAGTGAGGTGAAACACACACTAATCCCGAGGCAGTGAGCTGCCAACAGCGGCGCTCGGGGAGCAGTGAGGGGTTAGGTGCCTTGCTCAAGGGCACTTCAGCCGTTCGTACTGGTCGGGGTTCGAACCTGCATCCCTCCGGTTACAAGTCCGAAGCCCTAACCAGTAGGCCGCGGCTGCCCCTATCAAAGCATCTCACCACCTCATCACAATATCCTCAGATTTCAAGTCCAACCCAAAGGTACTCAAATGATTTGTTCTCACTCTTCACAGACTGAGGAGGATCGTAAGAACGTGGCTCGTCTCCAAGACCTGGTAGACAAGCTGCAGCTGAAGGTCAAGGCCTACAAGAGGACATCTGAGGAGGCTGTAAGTTCATGAAATACTAAAATACTTAAGACACACAGCCGGCTTTTGTGCTGTGAGCACAGGCAGCAATTGTTATTCATCTAAATTCCACAGGAGGAGCAGGCCAACACCCACCTGGGCAAGTTCCGTAAGCTGCAGCATGAGCTGGACGAGGCTGAGGAGAGGGCAGACATTGCTGAGACGCAGGTCAACAAGCTGAGGGCCAAGAGTCGGGATGTGGGCTCCAAGGTTCGTAGTGCGGCCTCACTGTGCGTGACTCTGATACATGCTGCCCTCTGTCGGCTCCCCGTCTTATTAATGCTTCATGGTGTACATACATGCTGTATAACCAATGTGTACTTATTGCTGATACTAATCCAAGCCATGATACCTCACTAATCGAAACCCCAACAAAACTAAACACATGTTTCTGTTTTCTTTCCTTCCCAACTTCCCCTTGCTTTCACAGAAAGGGTTTGATGAGGAGTGAAGCTCTGGACCCTTCCTGCAATCCCATGTCTGCTGTGTGTAGCACAATGCTCACCACGTGCAGGGTAAAATAAAACCTCATTATGAAAAAAACCCAGCTGTATCCTGCTTCTTATTTCCCAATAACTACAATGAAAGGATTCCAACAGAGTACAATCAATCACCTTACAGCGAGCAACATAATAATACGCTGACAGATATTTATTTACTATTCCGAACAAGCAGATTTGTAGATGTTTTCTTGGTGTGCTTACTTAATCAAAGCTGTGTGGCTGCTGTTCCCATTGATGTTGTTATCTAACAAATATGGCCCAATATGGAGGCTGAGATGAGTTTTGAGGTGTGTCAAGTGCCAGGTGCCAGGGCTTTAGGGAACCATAAAGGTAAGGTGAGGATAGCTTCAACAATGCGGTTGACAGATAATAAAAACAAATCGCAGTTCTTAAAATAACATTTGAAAAAACCTAGGGCAAGCACCCAAGACCAACAATAGCCCACTCATCTCTGGGGCCGGTAATAATGGCACAGATAATCACCAGCAGCTGGCCCTGTCGAATCCCTGTATGCTTCATACTCTTCCCATTCTCAGGATGGCAACAGAGGCCTTCTAAACAAACCATCTGTTGAAGCACAGTGCCTTCACAATCTATTTAGATCTGTATATTTGGTCATTGATGATTTGTAATCAAAGCTTTTTATGCAAATAGTAACTACAGGGGTATGGTAGAGATCAGTTTCATACTTATAGTAATACTTCTGCATGCAGGTTTGAATTCAGACCAACCAGTAAAGTTTAAATGCAGAATTCACAACATGATACAACATATCCCAAAATACAACCTATAAATAAAACCACAATTCAAGCATTGTTATTGGGTAAAAATAAATACCTGTCTTTACGTAGTGACTGTCCTCCCACAGGCCGTCAGTGCTTTACATGCACGCCCGCCCTATAGGATCCATGTGAAGCCCCCGCCAGGGTCGTCCTGCTGGGTCTGGCCATTAAGGTTAGGAGGAGGGTATAGGAGAGTAGAGACACACAGGCCCATAATAACACACCCAGACCAGACCTTTGAGCAAGCAAAGGAAGTGCTTTGAGATCTGCTATTACCCATCCAACAGGCTGAGAATGCACGGCTGGGTTTAGTGTCCAAATATCAATGTAAAGAATGATCAGGGCAAGAGTACAGAGGACAAGGTGATGTGACTAGGTTGATATTAATAGGTTAACAGATGTGTGTTACATAGAATTAAAAACAGGCTAGCCTCTCAGCAACGCAACAAAAAGCACCCGAGGAAGACGTCAATCCAGAACATGAACTAATGCGCCGCTGTGTCTTGTTGAGGTGTTAATGTGACTTCTGTCACCACGGGTCAAGCCAGCAACAGAAAAGTCCAGCCAACAATAACAACTGCAGATTTAATTGGTGCCAAGGCACTCCCTGCGAGGTGGCATGCTGTCAAAATCCTCCCAAGAATGGTTCCCATGTTGTGCTGGAAGTTAATATCGGATTCAGTATATATATATATTCCTGTATCACAATCCTATTTGTCCCCGGTGTGAATTTGTGACTCTGTGATTGAACCATGTCAGGTCAAATTAAGTGTATTTGTGTAGCCCTTTATATCATATTCTATGACAGGGATGAACAGTTACTCAAAAGGCATTCATTTAAACATTTACGTTTAAAATATAGCATAAGGTTTAACATCATTGAAGACCCACTGCTTC
Source organism: Urophycis tenuis (assembly GCA_036785325.1). Classification (NCBI taxonomy): domain Eukaryota; kingdom Metazoa; phylum Chordata; class Actinopteri; order Gadiformes; family Phycidae; genus Urophycis; species Urophycis tenuis. The sequence goes on along the minus strand of JAXIVH010000007.1, from coordinate 6,188,199 downwards.
TCCAGTAGTGTTGGGAGGATTGACATAGGGAGAGTGGTGGGTCACTGTTATCGCAGCAGGTCTTTAGAGGAGCGGGGAATCTGTCAGCCCCCCTATTTGGCAGCGTGACGCCAATTGACAGTTATAGGGCCAGCAAAGCTGTAAGAATGGAGATTATCTCTACACTTGTCAGCAGTTGTTGACCCTCTCGATATCTTTTGACCTTTGAAGGGGGGTTGGGATTATTAGTAGAAGTGACTGCACACAATGTTCTTCCACAGTGGGTCTTGCAGCTCTAGAGTGAAACTTCTTATAAAAAAAAGGGCTCTTTTAATTCGACTTGCGGTGCAACATGGGTTTTTTTAGGCGTTGTCAACGTTATTTATTAGCCGAGGACATTCCCAGCATGTCAGCCTTAAGACCCGAAGAATTAGCCGCTGTGAAACCAAAACAGTTCAGCTTAGAACAGACTCCGAAGGAGGCTGGAAATGTATAAATATATAACAAAAATCACGGGCCACGGTAGATACCAGTCATGCTTCTCGGTTTTTGGTTCTGGTTTGTTTACATGTAAGGAAACTCTGGAGGGTCCGTCATCTGTCTCTCGCTGATCCGATGGCCGAACCCTGAAAAATACCTCGCCACTGCGGGCTGCGCTCCTCAATCAGTAAGGAGCGCCTTACTGGAATCTCACACGGCTATTTTTGTCCTCCTAGAAACAATGCCATGTCAGCGACCAACCAAGGGAACGCCATGTAGCGGCTCAGCTCCGTGATAATGGAGAAGGCTTCTCTGTTGACCTTGGCATTACACTGTCCCGACGCTGGGGTCTGCGCTCGGACAGACTCGGTCCCACACTGTGTGTCATCGGTCCTGCGTTTCAGCCTCCAGACGGGCATGTCACCTGTGGCATGGATGGGCAGGCTCTGCCCCACACTTGCCGCCTGGTTAATCTCACAGACTCGTGTTCTTAATTTAGCCAGGACCACTGGGTATCTGATGGCCGCTTGTGCCACAGAAGGAAAAAAAAGGCCATCCTATGATAAAGCCACCCAATATGTTGTCAACGTCCCAACACTGGCTCCGTCTAATCCCTCTGGGTAACTGAGAACCTGGTGTGACATACTGCCTGGTTTTACTCTGCAAATATACACTGCATATATCTACTGTGTTGGTAAAATAAACCACAGGTATACATGTATTCCCCCCTTGGCATTAGCCATGTACACGCATATATACAGTATGTACAGACACTTTTGTTTTGTATAACATTTCATCTTAATAATAGAACGTGTCATTCATATTCATTCTCATGAATGAATCTTACACTAGTCAAAATAAAAAAAAATGCTTGATATCTTTAACCATGTGAACATTTAATAAGCTGTTAACCTAAAACAACAAATTAATGATTAGTTCAATCCATACTGCTAAAAATGATTTGGTGTGCTGTTAATCGTTATTATAATTATCATGATATACTATGATCACAATTTGGTCTGCCGTTTTGGTTAAAGTGCATGCCCTGAGGTCTGTGGTCTGAGGTACACCACATTGTACTGACATGCATTCTACACAACAGAGGACAATGTGTTGAGGATGTAATCCCTCCTCCCGACTATTTAAAGATGGAGTCTTTGCAGCACCTCTGGGCTGCCTGAGCAGGATACATATGATCCATTGTGGCACTGCATGGATCTCCTAATATGGCACAGTTAAGGCCCCCAACCCCCTTCACTGATAAGACTGACCCGCTGATTTCTATATTGCTTTTCCACCAATCATTAACCCCCTCCCTCCCTGCACGTAACCCCCCAAGCCCACAGCAGACATAATAGCATTCCTGGACCTGGAGCCCCCCCTCCATATATGGTAGAGCCAGGCTTCATTTATAAAAAGGGCCCACTGACAGACCCCTCGAATTGGTCACCATTCTTTCTAACGGTAGGATGAAGCACACAGGCATACACACCTCCTTTAACTGATTTGCTTCTGAGGCTGACCTGTCATTTGTTTTGTATTTTCATATGGACTGGACATAAATTCAACTGTTTGATTTGTTTCTTTAGGACCAGCGCACCTCCAGTCTTCTGTAGGGGTTGAAAAGGTATGTATTCAAATCTTTTGAGAACACACACACCTTCTTTTTCGGCTCCGCTTTCCCTCCACTGACACACGCGTGACAGAGATAACTCCCGATGGATGCGCTTACCCGGCTAAAACTGCTTCCACAGAAGCAGAGCAAACATGGGGGACGCAGCCATGAGAGAATTTGGGCCCGCCGCATCCTACCTGAGAAAGTCAGACAAGGAGCGCCTGGAGGCCCAGACGCGGGCCTTCGACATGAAGAAGGAATGCTTCGTCCCCGACGCAGACGAGGAGTACGTCAAGGCTACCGTCACCAGCCGGGAAGGAGGCTCCGTCATCGCTCAGACCGAGAAGGGAAAGGTGAGCTTGTGGCTTCTCTACGGGATGCCGCCAGCCCTCCAGCAAGGGCATCTCTAATTAACCAGAGGAACATGGAGACACCAATGATGAGATGAAAATAAACAGTGATGGTATTAAAGAGAACTATGTTGCATTTTGTGTAATACTAATAATAGTTTTTCTTTAAAATCAGTTGAATGGCTCAAGTTTTATGGCTCAAGGTCTACGAAACCAAGATTTGGAACCTGTTAAATGCTGCCGTTTCTGTTTCTCAGACCGTGACGGTGAAGGAGTGCGACGTACACCCTCAGAATCCGCCAAAGTTTGATAAAATTGAAGACATGGCGATGTTCACCTTCCTCCACGAGCCCGCCGTGCTGTTCAACCTCAAAGAGCGCTACGCAGCATGGATGATCTACGTGAGTCCTCTCTTCACTCATCTACTTTACTTGGTGACCTTCCCATGGATCTTTGTAGTGAGTCTCCTAAAACAGGAGACTACAATCAATTATGTCAATAATAGAGGTAAATTACTGGTAAATTGGCAGTTGATTTTAGGTTTTTTAATTTTGAGAGCATCCTCTCGGGGCAGCCGCGGCCTACTGGTTAGGGTTTCGGACTTGTAACCGGAGGGTCGCAGGTTCGAACCCCGACCAGTACGAACGGCTGAAGTGCCCTTGAGTAAGGCACCTAACCTCTCACTGCTCCCCGAGCGCTGCTGTTGAAGGCAGCTCACTGCATCGGGTTTAAGTGTGTGCTTCACCTCACTGTCTGCCTCACCATCACTGTGTTCTGAGTGTTTCACTAATTCACGATTGGGTTAAATGCAGAGACCAAATTTCCCTCACGGGATCAAAAGAGTAATTCTTCTTCTTCTTCTTCTTCTTCTATCCTCCCTCCCCTCCACCTCTCATCCCTTCAGACTTACTCCGGGCTGTTCTGCGTGACGATCAACCCCTACAAGTGGCTGCCAGTCTACAACCAAGAGGTGGTGGTGGCCTACAGAGGAAAGAAGAGGAGTGAAGCTCCTCCTCATATCTTCTCCATCTCTGACAACGCCTACCAGTACATGCTGACCGGTACAGTATTTATAGAGTATACGAAACTCAGTGTCATGAAATGGCTTTAAATCACAGGTTTTCTGACCACTGTTGTACCTTTGTTTTCCAGACAGAGAAAACCAATCCATTCTTATCACGTGAGTTTTTTGGGATTAGTTATTTTTATTTTATTTTTAGTCAGAGTAAGCTGGATAACCGTACCCCCCCCCATCCTGAAAAAAGTGGTAGTGCCAAGTGAATGTTTCTGAGTTTAAAAGTACACAAACCCTGCTACTTCAATTAATACAGCCTCCTCATCTAGTCCATTTCAGTTATATATACAGTACATCTTAAACACCCTTGTTTGTTTGTTAACAACTTCTATATATCCCTCAATTGCCTGAATGTTAATAATAATAGTGAAATAGTAGCAATGTTGTAATGAGGCTTTTCTGGTCGTATGGATTATTCAGAAACCAGACAGTAAGCTTGTTTCACTAAGACTATGCCATCATCAACTTATGTTACCAGCGGAGAATCGGGTGCTGGGAAAACTGTGAACACCAAGAGAGTCATCCAGTACTTTGCCAGCATCGCCGCTGGAGGTGGGAAGAAGGAAGGAAACTCAGAGAAAAAGGTGACAATCTTGGAAGGCCTGACTCAACATTCTTATGCTCTGCCATAACCTTCAGACTTTCTGAACCTCAACATTATGCTGAGCCTTATCCTTCAGGCTATCTTAATGTAAATTGGAAAACTATTAAGTGTAACACTTGTGTTCTCTGTTCTCTGTCATAGGGTACCTTGGAGGATCAAATCATCCAGGCTAACCCAGCCCTGGAGGCCTTCGGTAATGCTAAAACGATCAGGAATGACAATTCATCCAGATTTGTGAGTACTTTTCTGTGATGAACATGGGTGTGCACATCTATGAACATGGGTTTAACATTGTGTTTGCCATTAAACTGTTGCTTTGTTTTTCCTTGTTATTTTCAGGGCAAATTTATTAGAATCCATTTTGCTGCCAGTGGAAAGCTCGCCTCTGCAGATATTGAGACTTGTAAGCACGCTTTTTTGTTTCACACAAATTTATTTTCCTTATCTTTCTAATATTTGAGTAAATGATAGCAATTCCGTGCCATAAAAGGCACCAACAAGATTGACTTGCATTTTGAGGAGACTCGTTAGAAATCTTAGTGAGTGAGTTCCTTAAATAAGTAATTGCTGTGTAAATAAACTTTGCCTAACTAGATCTATACTTTTTCACAGATCTATTGGAAAAGTCTCGTGTCACTTTCCAGCTGAAGGCTGAGAGAGATTACCACATCTTCTACCAGATTCTGTCTCAGAAGAAACCAGAGTTGCTTGGTAAATCAAAGACCCCTCATACATACATTATACTGCATTATACTACATTATATTCCCAATCAGCATATAACACGTTGACTTTCCATTCCAGAAATGCTGCTCATCACCAACAACCCCTTCGACTACTCATTCATCTCCCAAGGAGAGACCACCGTAGCCTCCATTAATGATGCTGAAGAACTAGTGGCCACTGATGTAAATCAGGATTCCATTTTTCCTATTTTACAGACAAGATTCATTCTCTATCACAGATAATAAATTCCATGCATTTTCTTCTCGATTAGGATGCCTTTGACGTGCTGGGCTTCACTCAAGAAGACAAAAACGGCATCTATAAGATGATTGGAGCCATCATGCACTACGGCAACATGAGGTTCAAGCAGAAGCAGCGAGAGGAGCAGGCTGAGGCCGACGGCACCGAGGGTGAGCAGACGACACAGATGATCTGCAGACCACCATATCCAGAAGAGGGCACCAGTTGAGCAAGACAGTGAATGCTGTTCCCATTTGCCCCTCTGCAGATGCAGACAAAGTCGCGTATCTGATGGGCCTGAACTCTGCTGACCTCATCAAGGGTTTGTGTCACCCAAGAGTCAAAGTAGGAAACGAGTGGGTCACCAAGGGACAAAGTGTTCAGCAGGTGTGTAAATGTTCATAGAGCGTCAAAACATTTGACCGGTTTGGAAAAAAGTTAATTCTGTGGCAATTACATCTTTCCACGCAAGGTGTACTACGCCATTGGAGCGCTGTCCAAGTCAGTGTATGAGAAGATGTTCTTGTGGATGGTGGTGAGGATCAACCAATCCCTCGACACCAAGCAGCCTCGCCAATACTTCATAGGTGTACTGGATATCGCTGGGTTTGAGATCTTTGATGTGAGTTCAGACCTGTGTATGATATGTTCATAAACGTGGTAATATACGCTATATTTATGAATTTATTTACCACTTTAATGAATCCATTACATTTTCTGTTTCAGTTCAACACCTTCGAGCAGCTCTGCATTAACTTCACCAATGAGAAACTGCAACAGTTTTTCAACCACCACATGTTTGTACTGGAGCAAGAGGAGTACAAGAAAGAGGGCATTGAATGGACTTTCATTGACTTTGGTATGGATTTGCAGGCCTGTATTGACCTGATTGAAAAGGTAAGATATGGAAATTGTTCCCAATTAATTACGTGGCAAAATACATATGCTATATACTCAAATTATAATCAAACTCCCCACTTTTTCCTCTCCTTAGCCCATGGGCATCATGTCCATCCTTGAAGAGGAGTGCATGTTCCCCAAGGCTAGCGATGCCACATTCAAGGCCAAGCTGTACGACAACCACCTGGGGAAATCCAACAATTTCCAGAAGCCCAGGATTGTCAAGGGGAAAGCAGAGGCTCATTTCTCCCTGGTTCACTATGCTGGCACCGTTGACTACAACATCTGTAACTGGCTGGTGAAGAACAAGGATCCACTGAATGAAACTGTTGTGGGACTTTACCAGAAGTCTAATCTTAAAATGTTGTCCAACCTCTTCGCCAATTATGCTGGATCAGATTCAGGTAAACTAATTTGGAAAGGAAAGAATATGATATTAACTACAAGAGCAGACCAGACTATATCAATAGTGTCTTGGTTTAATGGTGAATTATAATTTTCTCATTTTTGTAATTAATCAGATGGAAAAGGAGGAAAGGGTGGTGGAAGTAAGAAGAAGGGATCATCCTTCCAGACTGTGTCGGCCTTGCACAGGGTTTGTAAAACTTCAACAGCAAGTTAGAGCTTGAAGTTACACTCCTGTGATTGAAAAGAATCTGTATGCAGTTCAAAATTGGAACTGAGAAAATGCTTTGCTTTTCCTATTAACAGGAGAACCTGAACAAGCTGATGACCAACCTGAGGTCAACTCACCCTCACTTTGTGCGCTGCATCATCCCCAATGAGAGCAAGACTCCTGGGGCCATGGAGAACCCTCTGGTGATGCACCAGCTCCGCTGTAACGGTGTGCTGGAAGGCATCAGGATCTGCAGGAAGGGCTTCCCCAACAGGATCCTGTATGGGGATTTCAAACAGAGGTAACTCCATGAGAAGGTTATGGATCAGTTATGGATCACAATGAGACAATTAATTACATTTCGTAATATCACCCCTATATTGCAGATATCGCATCCTTAATCCTGCTGCCATCCCAGATGGACAATTTATCGACAGCAGGAAAGGGGCTGAGAAGCTACTTGGCTCTCTTGATATTGATCACAACCAGTACAAGTTTGGACACACTAAGGTAATAATTAATTAATAAAATATGCCCAAAGCCACATTATCTGGTGGGATTTGATGCGGCCTCAGTTGCATACTTGATCACCAAGTTGTTTGTACTCTCATGGGTTCTAGGTGTTCTTCAAGGCTGGTCTCCTTGGGACACTTGAGGAGATGAGAGACGACCGCCTGTCGCTTATCATAACTGGAATCCAGTCTCGGGCAAGGGGACTCCTGGCAAGATTGGAATTCCAGAAGATTGTGGAGCGAAGGTCAATCAAATAAAATGCTTTGAACTAATAATGTCATTATATAATTTTATTTAGTATGTATTCTCTCCAGACTTTAACACTTTATGGTTATTCTTTTTGGAATAATTATTTACAGTAGTAATTAAAACATATCTGTCATAGATTACATTGTTGAATTATGTATGATTTCATTGCTCCGTAATAGAGATGCACTACTGGTGATCCAATGGAATATCCGTGCCTTCATGGGAGTGAAGAACTGGCCCTGGATGAAGCTGTTCTTCAAGATCAAACCTCTTCTGAGATCGGCTGAGGCAGAGAAAGAGATGGCCAACATGAAGGAAGAATTCCTGAAGTTGAAGGAGGCTTATGCAAAGTCAGAGGCTCGCAGGAAGGAACTAGAGGAGAAAATGGTCTCCCTTCTCCAAGAGAAGAATGACCTGCAGCTCAATGTCCAAGCTGTGAGTTTTTTTTGACATCTTATGTATTGATACAGCAGTATTATAGTCATTGCGTCATTAAACTGAGTGATATGTCATTACAGGAACAAGACAATCTTGCAGATGCTGAGGAAAGATGCGAAGGGCTTATCAAAAATAAGATTCAGATGGAAGCAAAGGCCAAGGAGCTATCGGAGAGACTGGAGGACGAGGAGGAGATGAATGCTGAACTGACCGCCAAGAAGAGGAAGCTGGAAGATGAGTGCTCCGAGTTGAAGAAGGACATTGATGACCTGGAGCTAACGCTGGCAAAGGTGGAGAAAGAAAAGCACGCCACTGAGAACAAGGTAGGACGAATCTTCATATATTTTTGAGAATAATGGTGGCCAGCGATTGGTGTGATCGTTTCATGAGCAATATGTCAATGTCATTTGTAGGTGAAGAACCTAGTGGAGGAAATGGCTTCTCTGGATGAAATCATTGCTAAGCTGACCAAGGAGAAGAAAGCCCTACAGGAGTCTCATCAGCAAACACTGGATGACCTTCAGAGTGAAGAAGACAAAGTCAACACTCTGACTAAGGCCAAAGCCAAGCTGGAGCAGCAAGTAGATGATGTAAGTAGGATACTACATGCCCTGATATTTTATGACAGCTCTTCATACTCAAAAACTTTAAAATGTCTTCATTATTTGATCCATATGATACTTAACTCAGCTGGAAGGCTCACTGGAACAAGAGAAGAAAGTGCGTATGGACCTTGAGAGAGCTAAGAGGAAGTTGGAAGGAGACTTGAAGTTAACTCAGGAAAGCCTAATGGACCTGGAGAACGACAAGCAACAACTTGAAGAGCGTCTTAAAAAGTAAAGCACACCTCACACATTTCTATTATGTATGTGAAATACAGTGCAATACAATGGTTTACAACAAATATAACCTGTGAATAATCTCTCACCTATTCCTGTCACCATAGGAAAGACTTTGAAGTTAGCCAACTCAACAATAGAATTGAAGATGAGCAGGCAATTAGTATTCAGCTTCAAAAGAAACTGAAAGAGCTTCAGGTAATTGAGATTAAAAAAGATCACAAAAAGCAAGAAAAAGTTGAAACGATGTTATGTTATGAGCGCTTTCATCTTCATAGGCCCGCATTGAAGAACTGGAAGAGGAGCTTGAGGCTGAGCGAGCTGCCCGAGCCAAGGTGGAGAAACAGAGAGCAGACTTGGCCAGAGAGCTGGAGGAAATCAGTGAGAGGCTGGAGGAAGCTGGTGGAGCAACATCTGCTCAGATTGAGATGAACAAGAAGAGGGAGGCTGAGTTCCAGAAGCTCCGCAGAGACCTTGAAGAGGCCACTCTGCAACACGAGTCTACTGCTGCCACACTCAGGAAGAAGCAAGCTGACAGTGTGGCCGACCTTGGGGAGCAGATCGACAACCTGCAGAGAGTCAAGCAGAAACTGGAGAAGGAGAAGAGTGAGCTCAGACTGGAGCTGGACGATGTGGTCTCCAACATGGAACATATTGTGAAGACAAAGGTTTGAAGAATCATTCACTTGTTTTACTCTGTTTGCCAAGATCAAATTGACAATCCAATTAATAAATATTTAACTTCAAATTGCATATTTAACTTCAGACAAACCTGGAGAAAAGCTGCAGGACCTTGGAAGATCAGATGAGTGAATACAAGACTAAATATGAAGAGGGTCAACGTTGCATCAATGACTTTAACATGCAAAAGGCAAAACTGCAGACGGAAAATGGTACATTCTTTGATTATTTGGTCTTCAGTCAAGCTAAAGGATGTATCAATGCAATCAGCTGTATCTTGTATTAAACCCTGGAACACTAACACCAACTTGTTTACTATGCAAACCAAAACCCAAGGTGAGCTCTCAAGGCAAATGGAGGACAAGGACTCCCTGGTGTCTCAGCTGACAAGAGGAAAAATGTCCTACACTCAGCAGATTGAGGACCTTAAAAGACAATTGGAAGAGGAGACAAAGGTACATTCTTGGGCTTCCTTATGCTTCAATATTCTTTCAAGGCACTACAATAATCCTGTGATTAAATTGTATGTATCAGGCCAAGAATGCATTAGCCCATGCAGTGCAGTCTTCCCGACATGACTGTGACCTGCTGAGGGAGCAGTATGAGGAGGAGCAGGAGGCCAAGGCTGAGCTCCAGCGCAGCATGTCCAAGGCTAACACTGAGGTGGCTCAGTGGAGAACCAAGTATGAAACTGATGCCATCCAGAGGACTGAGGAACTGGAGGAGGCCAAGTAAGAAAGACGGAGAATAAAAACGCTTTGCTAATCTTTCAATCTTCCAGAGAAATCGTATTTTCATCCTGCAGATCAGCTTTTTGTTTGTGTTATGTTGCTTTTAAAATGTAAGACGAACAAAAAGTTTGTCTGTTAGATGACTGAGCAACCTTTGTACTAAACCAAAGCACTACCGATAATTTACCAAAGGAGTAAGGAAATATCCAGTATCAACAAGCGTTTAATTGTCTGGTTTCTGAAGGAAGAAGCTGGCTCAGCGTCTTCAGGATGCTGAGGAGGCTGTGGAGGCAGTCAATGCTAAATGTTCCTCTCTGGAGAAGACCAAACACAGACTGCAAAATGAGATTGAAGATCTCATGGTGGACGTGGAGAGGTCTAATGCTGCTGCTGCCGCTCTGGACAAGAAGCAAAGAAACTTTGATAAGGCAAGGCAGTACTTCGTAAAAAGACTATATTATATATATTTATATAGACTATATCTATATACGTAAAACTGCCAAAATCATAAAACACTATATTGGGGTAATTTTGAAGGAATCATCAAAATAATATAATTGAACTAAGCATTTCAGTTCATGTTTCTTTGCAATGTATCCTGATTAGGGCTCTTCAATCAATCATAAAAATGCATTCTACCATGCATTTGTAAATGTAGGTCCTATCCGAGTGGAAGCAGAAGTATGAGGAGTCTCAGTGTGAGCTTGAGAGCTCCCAGAAGGAGGCCAGGTGTCTGAGCACTGAGCTTTTCAAACTGAAGAACTCCTACGAGGAATCTCTGGACCACCTGGAGACCATGAAGAGAGAGAACAAGAACCTCCAGGGTAGGATCTCAATATTATTTTTGATGGTATGGTTTCAGTGCTAATGAAATTAGTAATTTGGTGTTGTTTGTTTATTAAATGAAAAACAGAGGAAATTTCAGACCTTACTGAGCAACTGGGTGAGGGATCAAAGAGCATTCATGAGCTGGAGAAACTGAGGAAACAACTGGAACAGGAGAAGAGTGAGATCCAATCTGCTCTGGAGGAAGCTGAGGTAAGGGCATGCTTCACAAGAGGCAGTGAACCCAACATCGTTTCATTTTGTTTAAAAAATGTTTTAAATGTGGTAATGTGTGTGAGCGATCGTCATCATAGTAAGCTACGAGAGGGTTCTGCATCTTGGACGATTATAGTGTAGTTCGCTGTCCGTCGTCAAAGAGAGGGTCAAGCCTCTCGGACACTTCATCGCATATCGTACAACATTGCTCATATATCATACACAACAATCACATTTTTGTAAATGTTCATTTAAATGTCAATTTAAAATCAATTAAAAAATAAATGTAAATTTAGGATGAAACAGAGGGTTCACTTAGACTTAAAAAATATATACATTTATAAAGCAGGCTGTGTATTGTTGTCCTTTCAGCATACATGTTGTTTCTAATTACAAGTGTTACTCTTATTAGGCCTCATTGGAGCATGAAGAGGGCAAGATTCTGAGAGCCCAGCTTGAGTTCAATCAGGTTAAAGCCGAAATTGAAAGGAAGTTGGCTGAGAAGGATGAAGAGATGGAGCAGTCCAAGAGGAACCTGCAGAGGAACATTGACACCCTGCAGAGCTCTCTGGAAGCAGAGTGCCGCAGCAGGAATGAGGCCCTCCGCTTGAAGAAGAAGATGGAGGGAGACCTCAATGAGATGGAGATCCAGCTCAGCCAGGCCAACCGGCAGGCGTCTGAAGCCCAGAAGCAGCTCAAGTCTCTTCATGCTCATCTCAAAGATTCTCAAATCCAGCTGGACGAATCACTTCGGGCCAATGATGACCTTAAGGAGAACATTGCAATTGTTGAGAGGCGTAACAGCCTGATGCAGGCTGAACTGGAGGAGCTGAGGTCCGCTCTTGAGCAAACTGAACGATGCCGCAAACTTGCTGAGCAAGAGTTGCTGGATGTCAGTGAGAGAGTGCAGTTACTGCACTCACAGGTAAAATACCGAAATTATACATTCATATATTGCGATGCTCACAAATAAATGGCCATTTAATTTAGAGACTGGGAACAAGTAGTGACAGTAAAGTTTACAGCTCTCATTTACTTTAATCTCTTCTCAATCTTCAGAACACCAGCCTGATAAACCAGAAGAAGAAGCTGGAGGCTGATACATCCCAGCTTCAGTCTGAGGTGGAGGAATCTGTGCAGGAGTGCAGGAATGCAGAGGAAAAGGCCAAGAAGGCCATTACTGATGCGGCCATGATGGCAGAGGAGCTGAAGAAGGAGCAAGACACCAGCTCTCATCTGGAGCGCATGAAGAAGAACATGGAGCAGACCATCAAGGACCTGCAGCACCGCCTGGATGAGGCTGAGCAGATTGCCATGAAGGGGGGAAAGAAGCAGGTCCAGAAGCTGGAGGCCAGGGTGAGTGCTCCATAACCACACACACACACACACACACACACACACACACACAGATCCTGAATTTCAACCCCTCTGGGAACTTTCAATGTGGAAATCGCATTAAACTCGGGTGCTTCAGTTTCCTCCCACCAAAATACATGCATGAAAGGCACCCTGTGTTGAACCATACCTTTATATAGAAGCAGTAGGCTGCATATGTCAAGCAGTTATCATCTGCTAGTTAGACAGCGGTATTTGTAATTTATATTTAAATTGTAATTGTTTGGTATTCTCAGGTACGGGAGCTGGAGAACGAGGTGGAGTCTGAGCAGAAGAAGAGCAGCGAAGCAGTGAAGGGAATCCGCAAATACGAGAGACGAATCAAAGAACTGACATATCAGGTGCTTTATTCATTTATTATCACAAACGCCAATCAAAATACACTGAAAAGTGAATCTCCTTGCACAACTGTCTTTCAGTATAGGAGTAGGCTTTTTATTTACTCAGGATCAAGTGGACATGACCCCAGTAGTTGAGGTACAGTATATAAGCAGAGCACACAAGCCTTCAATTCATATACATTTGTCAACATTTCAGACTGAGGAGGATCGCAAGAACGTCACTCGTCTCCAAGACCTTGTAGACAAGCTGCAGCTGAAGGTCAAGGCCTACAAGAGGACATCTGAGGAGGCTGTAAGTCTGATCTCTACCATCTCCAGCCTTACTGTGTAGCAGGTAGAATGAATGCTAGGCCCGGTAAGGCTCCGGCTATAAACATGTCTGTGAGAGTTTGTAATAAACCTGGTTGGCCTTTCTTCCGTTCAACCCCGTGGACACAGGAGGAGCAGGCCAACACCCACCTGGGCAAGTTCCGTAAGCTGCAGCATGAGCTGGACGAGGCTGAGGAGAGGGCAGACATCGCCGAGTCCCAGGTCAACAAGCTGAGGGCCAAGAGCCGCGACGTGGGCCCCAAGGTCAGTGGTAGATGTAAAGATGATAATGATAACATTTTTTTTTTTAAATAATAATATAGTACAGGCGGCACGGTGGTGCAGTGGTTAGCACTGTCGCCTCACAGCAAGAGGGTTCTGGGTTCGAATCCACCCGGGACCTTTCTGTGTGGAGTTTGCATGTTCTCCCCGTGCTTGTGTGGGTTCTCTCCGGGTACTCCGGCTTCCTCCCACAGACCAAAAACATGCAGGTTGGGGATTAGGTTAATTGGTGTCTCTAAATTGACCATAGGTGTGTATGTGAGTGTGAATGGTTGTTTGTCTATGTATGTTAGCCCTGTGATAGGCTGGCGACATGTCCAGGGTGTACCCCGCCTCTCGCCCGTTGCAGCTGGGATTGGCTCCAGCCCCCCCGCGACCCTCGTAGAGGATAAGCGGTCACGATAATGGATGGATGGATGGATATAGTACAACTAATTAAACCTGCATACATTAAAGCTGTTTACAAAGTCTGAATAGTTTATAAGACGTTAAAACTGTGGGCAGCTTTTAAAGGTGATTAAGGAAATTGGAAACAAATCAGAGCAGACGTTTTGAAACAGTTTTATTCCAAATAAAAAATCAGTTTTGTGCATTGATGGTTCATTATAGAGTGGAGAAAATGTTGTTTGACAAACAGGAGACAGCAGCAGCCTTCAATATTTGTACGCCAAAATAAATCTGGACTTCAGAGTAAATGAGAATAGAATAGAAAAGAAATGAAAAACTTTATTTATCCTCGAGGGGAAATTAGTTTGTCGTAGTAACAGCTGCAGTACAATTACAGTATAAAAACAGTAAAACAATATATAATTAATTCATAAAAATAAAAATTAAGTGCATTTCCGTTGTAGTGAAGTGTTGTACAGTCTGATGGCACCAGGTAGGAATGATTTCCTGTACCGTTTCTTAAGGCAGCGGGGTTGAATGAGTCTGTTGCTGAAGCTGCTCTCAAGCTTGTCCAGAGTTTTGTGGAGGGGATGAGAGACATTGTCCATGATTACCAGCAGTTGTGCCAGCATCCTGTCCTCCGCCACCTCCTCCAGGGTTACTAGCTTAGAGCCAACAACAGACCCTGCCTTTTTAACGAGTTTATTGAGTCTGTTTGCGTCCTTTGCTTTGATGCCCGCACCTCAGCGAAGAAGATGGTGCTCGAAACAACAGACTCATAAAACATGTACAACATCCGGTTGCAGACGTTGAATTCAGTCTTGTGGTAGAATCTGATTCATTGGCCTTTATCATACAACTGATATTTTAAAGACAATGTTACAGTTGTCCCTAGGTTGTTCCCAAGTTCACACACAGTATCTTATGTACGTCTTATGTACATCATTAAGTAAATTCTAATTCTAAATGCAATTGTTAGTGCCTATTAGTTATAGGGTATTTGCATATATAATAAATGAATGTGTTCACTCAAGCCTGCATCATCAGAGGTGTCATGGTCAATGAGTAGAACAATGACACACACATTCACACTCCATCTATTGATGTAAATCTACTCTCTCTATTCTCTTACCACCAGAGGGGGCTGGATGAGGAGTGAGCCTGCCGGTCCATGGACCCACCATGGACCCTTTGGACATCTTGAGGGTCCCCCCCACGGTCTCCAATGTGTTTCTGTAGAATAAAGCAACAGTGCATTCAAATATAATGTATATGCCTGGTCGTTATTTAATGCAGCTGATCTCAATCATTCCGTCTACCACCTTTACTGATGGATCAGCAAAAGAAGACTTGGGAAGGAAAGAGAGTAGGAAGTGTAGCAGGTGATGGTTTATTCTCTGTAGAGGGGACACAGTTGTGACAACCTAGTGGCTTACTCCTGCCCCCTTCTGGTTGTACACCATTATGACACTGACTATGTCTGCACCCAACAGTGAAGCAATGTTAACTTCTGAATGGGAACCTGTGTGTTCTTGAAAGAACTATACAATTAAAAATGAGACATGAGGAGAAGTAGAAATTGGACATAAGTAGGGGGACAGAAAGGGATCATAGACCCGCCCACACTTATCTATAAAATCCTCCTTGACCATATGATTAAATAAACTTCTTACCTACAACCTTTATAATGTTTTAATATAAATGTGCATATGATAATATCAAAGGTGCACTTTCTATGATTTAGTGGCATCTAGTGGTGAGGTTATGTCAATGACTACCCCAAGGGATACTGTTTAGATATTTAGTCTGTAAAACTATAGGTCATAGCTTACAAATAAGATAGCGCTCATGATCAGAAATAAGAAGCACCTCCTCTCTAGAGCTGTTTGTCCTTTCTAGGCTCTTGTATTAAACATGGTGGTGCAACATGGCAGGCTGCGCAGGGGAGGACACGCTTCATTATGTAGATATAATGGGCTCATTCTTAGGTAACAAAAACACAACCATTTTATTTTGCTGGGAATATACAGTCATTAAAACCTACTCATTAATATTGTATTCCATTTCTGATGCAAGATGACACTAAATTCTGCACATTGGTTCTTTAAAGTCAGTATGTCGGCGTATTGTATTTCACAAGGCTCGTAGGCATCCACAGAAAAGTTTGGATTTTGACTTCATTGAAGGGTACCAAGCAAAACCAAAGTGGCGTATACTGTGACATGCACTGTGTACTTCTGTTATTAAAAGAAGTATTGCTTTACAAATGTGCATCATCTACCATGCCATTTAAAACTAAATACCAAGTAGACCTATACTTTATGTTATATATAGCATAAAACAAATCCAGTAGTAGAGGAATGTGAAAAACATTAGCTTGTAAGAAACGCATTGGATTTATTAAGACAAGGTTTGATTGCAAGTCTGTGTTATGAGGCTTATAACACAGTACAAGGCGAAACAGTAGAAATGACATAAATTCAGATATTATTGTTTTGACAAAAAATACCAATAACAATACAATAACACATTTATACTTGGGTCAAAAGTGAAGGCAAAACTACAATGCAAGTACATCAAACCATTTCAAAGTTACATCTAGAAAGTTAATAATCTTACTAATTAATATTAATACTTATTAATATCTTAATAAGATATCTTATTGAATCTTATAGATTAATTATACCTATTAATCAATAATTTAATGATAAAAATGTCTGCCTACTTGCCATCATTCAGCTGCAGGAGAGCAGGGGCTTCTGAGATATTTTAGTGCCACCAACCCCTGGAAACAATGGGAACATAAGCCCTCGTCTGGGTGTTGTAAGCTCTTCTTCGCCTTGTTCTCTTGGACACATGCTGAGGAAGAGCACAGAAATATTGCAGTTTAAATTAAAAGATTTATATTCAAGCATTCACCAAGGAAATAAAATGCATCTACTCAAGCCACTGGAGACTTGTCATTCTCATCCTTGTTTACGGGAGAGACATCCCATAATTATCACTGCTTAGCACTAGTTGTTCTCTGAATCAGCCCTACTGACAGTAGCACCTCAGACTCCTATGGGTTTTATCATCCAGCCACAGCATTTTCAAGTGACACCACCTGCCACTTGCATCAACAGAGGTGCCAACTGCCAACAGATTGGTCCAGCATCTGGTCGGAGTCATCATAGTGAGTTTGTGGGAGGAACGCCCCACAACAGAATGCCAGACTATGATGTCCACAGGGAGGCATTGGCAGCTGGGAATGAAGCTGATCAAATGTGAGAGATCCACACTTGCAATGGAGCCTCGACTAAATGTGACCATAATTCCATAATTGTCATCATTCCCAGTCCTGTCTAAGATGCCTGTAGTAAGTAACGAATAATCACCACACTTCAGAAATGTTCTGCCAGTCCCATGAAGCATTACTGACTGACAAAAAACATTCCTTGGCTGATAACAAATAAAACAGACCACATAAAAAAACTCCCCAGTCCATTATAGGACCTTATTCTGCGGTGGGTCAAAGACACTTACACCTGTTGCCTTTTGTCCATCACATATATGGCTGCCCTTCTCAAAGAGACGGAGAGAAAAAAAAACAAGGCAAGAATTTCACAGGGTTATCTTTGTCGGCAAGGCCAAAGGGGAAGGAAACAATGCCATGACGACAGGACGAGACGGGGAGTGCAGTCAGAAGCCAGGAGAACCGAGGGATCATTGACGGTACCCCGACCACAGTCTCGATTAGACGACGACAGCTGGGACCTTACATTGTCCTCAAACGACACTGCAGAACCAACATTTCAAACTCCCATCACACGCTCTTTGTTTATATATTATATTATATTTTACACCAAAGGCCTGAGGGTATTTTTTTTTGTTTGTAATTGTCATTGGATTATTGGTCTGTCAACTTCCAGGTTTGGACTTTGGGTACAGTTCCTTAGAATTGCAAGATGAATTAAAGACAAAGTTGAAAAAGATGCTCAGTGTCACTTACCCTTTAAAAATCAAAACAAATAGTTGAATACATGAAGTTAGTGAATCAATAACATTATGTTCACAATCTTTTATAGCACATAATATGTACTTTTCCGGTTGAAGGACCACCTTGCCAGAATCTTATGTTGCTTATTTTATTTATTATCAAATCATATTGTCATGACTGGATATTGATATCATGTGGCCTGTGATAGCAGGCCCTCCCCTTGCCTGTTATTCTGCAAGTGTCCTCATGTGTTTATCACAAGGTGAGGGCAACAAATAGCAACGGCCTCTCCTGCCCAAATCGGAAAAGGAGTTTTAATGTGCTACACGTTTCTCTGAAGATCATGCCCATATTTGGGTGACCACAAACCTTTATTAAGCAGGCATGACCTGTGGGCCCCGGACTCTCTTCTTCAACTCCACAGGCAGACAGCGACAGGAAATAGGGTAAGTGACACTAAGCAATCTCTAAGCGATTGTCACTGGCATCTTCTGTTACTCAAGCTTACAGAGAGTAATTGAGTAATTGTAAGTAATTGTAAAAGCTTTAGTTTTTTTGATACATACATATTTATCTGTCTATTGTGTGTTGATAGAAATAAACGAGCACTGAAAAATTAAGAATTGTTTTTGTGTTTGGCCTATATCTTCAGGATAGACCCTGACTTGAGCTCTACAGCAGTTCAACTGAACAGGTGATGATTGGGCATTCTTAGAACATGCCGTTATTTCATTCAGATTTGAACTCTGATTCTTTGTTTTCGTCCAATAATATTATTGAGTGCAAACGATAAAAACAAAGGATTGTGTTTTACCTTCAAAAGGTAGATTCTAACGGCATTGATACATGGAGTAGACAGCCTCATCACAGGAATTCAAGAAGAATGTATTTCAAAGTGCTATTAGCTAATGCAAGTAGCTTAAGTAGCAATGATTTAAGGGGCTTCACGCAGTTAACCAGTTAAAATTAAAACATGTGCTTCGTTTGATTACATGTGCTAAGTGTGTATTCTTTCCAAAGAGGCTGAAAGATGGGTGACGCCGTGATGGCAGAGTTTGGGGTCGCCTGTACCTTCCTGAGGAAGTCGGACAGGGAGCGCCTGGAGGCCCAGACTCGGCCCTTCGACATGAAGAGGCAATGCTTCGTACCTGACCCCGAGGTCGAGTACGTCAAGGCTACCATCGTCAGCCGTGACGGGGACAAAGTCACCGCCGACACCGAGTTTGGGAAGGTAGGCAAAGCCAAAAAGTGCTGAAACTAAACCTCAAAATGACAGTGAGGGGTCGACAATTGAACGCGTGTTGTTCACTACTCGCTCGCAGACCGTGACGGTGAAGGAGATCGACGTGCACCCTCAGAATCCGCCAAAGTTTGATAAAATTGAAGACATGGCGATGTTCACCTTCCTGCACGAGCCCGCCGTGCTGTTCAACCTCAAAGAGCGTTACGCAGCATGGATGATCTACGTGAGTCGATGGGATTAGCCGCTCTTTTTGTTTAAAACCTAGAAGAGGTTGCATCTTCAACTTCGCCTCCTCCACCTCCCTTCCCCTCAGACGTACTCCGGGCTGTTCTGCGTGACGGTCAACCCCTACAAGGCCCTGCCGGTCTACAACCAAGAGGTGGTGGTGGCCTACAGAGGAAAGAAGAGGAGTGAAGCTCCTCCTCATATCTTCTCCATCTCTGACAACGCCTACCAGTACATGCTGTCAGGTGAAGCCTATTTACTGTGTTTAAGTGTTTAAGTGATTAGCCTTGTTTTGTTAGCTCATTCTTATTTATGTTACTTACATTTTGTAATGTATAGTGTCTTCATGTCGTTTAACCCACAGACAGGGAGAATCAGTCCATCCTTATCACGTGAGTCAAGAACAAACAAAAGAATACCCTGAAAATAATACTGTGACTGCATGAACAACAAATATTATCAATCCTGGTCTGACATCTGTCCTTTGTCTAGCGGAGAATCTGGTGCTGGGAAGACTGTCAACACTAAGCGTGTGATCCAGTACTTTGCCAGCATTGCTGCTGCGCCAAGTGGGAAGAAAGACCTGGCAGCTGAGAAAAAGGTTTAGCACTGACAATTGCATTACTAATCTATATATGTTAACTCTAATTCTAAGTATCCTCCTAAATACTAAGAGCACCTTGATCATTTCACAGGGCACATTGGAGGATCAAATCATCCAGGCTAACCCAGCCCTGGAAGCCTTTGGTAACGCTAAAACCATCAGGAACGACAATTCCTCCAGATTTGTGAGTGTTTACAGGTTACAGTGAAATGAACAAACCAAGAAAACAAAAGATATATTGCACTAATGAGCATCTTCTTGGGCTGGGTTTTCTTAGGGTAAATTCATCAGAATCCATTTTGACAACCGGGGAAAGCTGGCCTCCGCTGACATTGAAACATGTGAGTTAACTAAAAAAAAAGGTTTTACAGGAGTTTCTATTTCTGAAAAAGCTGAAACCATTTCCTCTACCAAGTGCTCTTTTTTGTAAAAACGCTGTTGCTTTTCCAGTAGGAATTTAAGACAAAAATAATATAATATAATAATAATAATATAATATAATATAATATAATATAATATAATATAATATAATAATAATATAATATTGTGTGTCCTGGTCAGACCTTCTGGAAAAGTCTCGAGTGACCTTCCAGCTCAAGGCTGAGAGAGATTACCACATCTTCTACCAGATTCTGTCTCAGCAGAAACCTGAGCTGCTTGGTAAATCATGATCTCTGCACCGTGTAACACTATTATCTTAAACATAAATGTAACTCTATATCAAATCAACATTTTATCCAGTGATTGTGATTTGATATTGTGTTACAGAAATGCTGCTCATCACCAACAACCCCTACGACTACGCTTTCATCTCCCAAGGAGAGACCACCGTAGCCTCCATCAATGATGCCGACGAACTGGTAGCAACAGATGTACGGCCACCTGTTCAATTCCTTAGACGATTCTTCCAAAGCGAGACAAACTCTGTCTGAAACAAAATGAATCTTGATGGTGTATTTTCTCATGTAGGACGCATTTGATGTGCTGGGCTTCACTCAAGAGGAGAAGAACAGCATTTACAAGCTGACCGGGGCCATCATGCACCACGGCAACATGAAGTTCAAGCAGAAGCAGCGCGAGGAGCAGGCAGAGGCCGACGGCACCGAGGGTGAGAGTCGCTTCAGGAAGAATCGCTGAGCTGCATAACGTGTATGCGTTCCCATGTGTAACAAGTAGCACTGGCAACCACCATGGAAAACCTCATTCTCATGGTTCATCCCCCTCCCCTCCCAGCAAACTACAGAGAAACTTATCAACGTATTCAACATAATATCTCTGTGGTATCTTAGCACAGAACGTGAATAAACATATTCGCCTTTGCAGATGCAGACAAAGTCGCGTATCTGATGGGCCTGAACTCTGCCGACCTCATCAAGGGTTTGTGTCACCCAAGAGTCAAAGTAGGAAACGAGTGGGTCACCAAGGGACAAAGTGTAGCTCAGGTATGAACCTTAGAAACCTTTGGAAAATGTGTGACCCAAGCTTTGTAGTCTTCGATTAACTCTGGTGTTTCCTTCCTAGGTGAACTACGCCATTGGTGCGCTGTCCAAGTCAGTGTATGAGAAGATGTTCATGTGGATGGTGGTGAGGATCAACCAGTCCCTAGAGACCAAGCAGCCTCGTCAGTACTTCATAGGTGTACTGGATATTGCTGGATTTGAAATCTTTGATGTGAGTTTATAAAAAATAATAAATCATCTAAATGCATCTGAATAAAGTGTCTGATAAAGTGATCTTACTGTTGATTATGATTACAGTACAATACCTTCGAGCAGCTGTGCATCAACTTCACCAATGAGAAACTGCAACAGTTTTTCAACCACCACATGTTTGTGCTGGAGCAAGAGGAGTACAAGAAAGAGGGCATTGAATGGACTTTCATTGACTTTGGTATGGACTTGCAGGCCTGTATCGACTTGATTGAAAAGGTAAGACATTGAAATACTGTAGGTTCAAATAGTGACAAAAAAATATTATTTTCATGACACTTATTCCTCCCCTTAGCCCATGGGCATCATGTCCATCCTTGAAGAGGAGTGCATGTTCCCCAAGGCCAGTGATACCACATTCAAGGCAAAGCTGTATGACAACCACCTGGGGAAATCCAACAATTTCCAGAAGCCCAGGGTTATCAAGGGGAAACCAGAGGCTCATTTCTCCTTGGTTCACTATGCTGGCACTGTTGACTACAACATCTCTAACTGGCTGGTGAAGAACAAGGACCCACTGAATGAGACTGTTGTGGGACTTTACCAGAAGTCCAATCTCAAGCTATTAGGCATCCTTTTTGCAAATTATGCAGGGGCTGAATCTGGTATGAATTCTTCACAAAACAAATGTGTTTCCTACAAGAAATATTTAATCTTCTCATTTTACATGTATGTATAATTTTGATGCATATACTTAAACATACACATGCTATAATTATATTTTACTCCAAGATACTGGCAGCAAGGGGAAAGGTGGAAGCAAGAAAAAAGGTTCTTCCTTCCAAACTGTATCTGCTTTGCACAGGGTGAGATGTTCTATGTAATTATGCAAACAGAAATACAAAGCAGCATCATAGCCAGCTTGTGTATTATACAGAATACCTGTTTCTCCTCAAATAAGTGATCCCGTATTCTATTGGCCTTTTTATTGTCAAGAAATTGGCTTCCTGACATTTCCTCACATGTGCCTTTACAGGAGAACCTGAACAAGCTGATGACCAACCTGAGGTGTACTCACCCTCACTTTGTGCGCTGCATCATCCCCAATGAGACCAAGACTCCTGGGGCCATGGAGAACCCTCTGGTGATGCACCAGCTCCGCTGTAACGGTGTGCTGGAAGGCATCAGGATCTGCAGGAAGGGCTTCCCCAACAGGATCCTGTATGGGGATTTCAAACAGAGGTGTGTGTCAGGCAACTGTATGTTGATCACACTTTCTGATGGTTTCTGAGAGCAATAGGTGACGTGTTGCCTAGCCAGTATATAACATGACATTGTGTAACACTGTTCAAGATACCGCATATTAAATCCCAACGCCATCCCTGAGGGACAGTTCATTGATAACAAGAAAGCTGCAGAGAAACTGCTGGGCTCTTTAGACCTTGACCACACCCAGTATAGACTGGGACACACTAAGGTTGGTATTGTTAATGGTTGCCAAAAAGGGACATTAGTGTGTGCAACATAAATACATCTTTCCAACACGGTTAATCAGGTGTTCTTCAAAGCTGGTTTGCTGGGTCTGCTTGAGGAGATGCGCGATGACCGCCTTGCTCTGATCATTACTGGCATCCAGGCCAGGTCCCGTGGTGTTCTAGCAAGAATTGAGTTCCAAAAGATTGTGGAGCGTCGGTAAGCAGTTCAAGCATGTTCTCACAATAATATAGTTGACACTGTAAAATAAATAAAGCAGCATACTTCATGCTGCAATCAACATCGTTGTGATTTTTCCTTAACAGGGATGCACTGTTGGTCATCCAGTGGAACATCCGTGCCTTCATGGGAGTCAAGAATTGGCCCTGGATGAAGATGTACTTCAAGATCAAACCACTGTTGAAGTCAGCAGAGACTGAGAAAGAGATGGCGAACATGAAGGAAGAATTCCTGAAGTTGAAGGAGGCTTATGCAAAGTCAGAGGCTCGCAGGAAGGAACTAGAGGAGAAAATGGTCTCCCTTGTCCAAGAGAAGAATGACCTGCAGATCCAAGTCCAGGCTGTATGTTGAAAGTCATGATACAAATTAATTAATAAATGAACAATAAATAAATAAATACATGATTGCTTAAACAATGTTTTGAATGAAAATAGGAGCAAGATAATCTCTGTGACGCCGAAGAGAGGTGTGAAGGTCTGATCAAGAGCAAGATTCAGCTTGAGGCCAAATCCAAAGAGCTGACAGAGAGACTGGAGGATGAGGAGGAGATGAACGCTGAACTAACCGCGAAGAAGAGAAAACTGGAAGATGAGTGCTCTGAGTTGAAGAAGGACATTGATGACCTGGAGCTAACGCTGGCAAAGGTGGAAAAAGAGAAGCATGCCACTGAGAACAAGGTAAAATTTAAAATGTGAATTAATATCACAATACCAGTGTTCAAACTCATGCCCAAACAGAATGTTCTATATATGTGGTATTAGGTGAAGAACCTCACTGAGGAAATGGCTGCTCTGGATGAAATCATTGCCAAGTTGACCAAGGAGAAAAAAGCCCTACAGGAGGCTCATCAGCAAACCCTGGATGACCTTCAGAGTGAAGAAGACAAAGTCAACACTCTGACCAAGGCCAAAGCCAAGTTGGAGCAGCAAGTGGACGACGTAAGACGTTCAATTAAATCACAAATGTGTGGTTTCAAATATAAACAATAAATGAAACAAACATTAAAACTGAATTACTACTCATTTATAGCTTGAGGGTTCCCTTGAGCAAGAGAAGAAGATACGAATGGACCTTGAAAGAGTCAAGAGAAAGCTGGAGGGGGACCTGAAGTTGTCCCAAGAGACTGTCATGGACCTGGAGAATGACAAACAGCAACTGGAAGAGCGTCTGAAAAAGTAATGAAATACCCATGGGTTTGTCTTTAGACATTATACATCTTTCATAAAGTAAAATAATATTTTGTTGTTGACAGGAAAGATTTTGAAATCAATGCACTTAATGGAAAAATTGAAGATGAACAAGCCATGAGTGCACAGCTCCAGAAAAAATTGAAGGAGTTGCAGGCAAGTGCATTCAAGATAAGTATACGCATCCAACATTGAGTTACGGGTACAATGTATTGACCTTGGTGTTTACGTAGGCCCGCATTGAAGAACTGGAAGAGGAGCTTGAGGCAGAGCGAGCTGCCCGGGCCAAGGTGGAGAAACAGAGAGCAGACTTGTCCAGAGAGCTGGAGGAGATCAGTGAGCGGCTCGAGGAGGCTGGTGGAGCAACATCTGCCCAGATTGAGATGAACAAGAAGAGAGAGGCTGAGTTCCTGAAGCTACGCAGAGACCTTGAAGAGGCCACTCTGCAACATGAGTCTACTGCTGCCACACTCAGGAAGAAGCAAGCTGACAGTGTGGCCGACCTTGGGGAGCAGATCGACAACCTGCAGAGAGTCAAGCAGAAACTGGAGAAGGAGAAGAGTGAGCTCAGACTGGAGCTGGACGATGTGGTCTCCAACATGGAAAATATTGTGAAAGCCAAGGTGACCAGTCCTACTACTTTCTATTGCGTACATAGTGGTTAATCTGTATTCTTTCAAACTATTACATATTATTGGTTTCAGAGCCACCAAGACAAAATGTGTAGAACTCTGGAAGATCAGATGGGTGAATATAGAGCCAAGGCTGAGGAGGGCCAGCGAATCATCAATGACTTTACAACACAGAAAGCAAAGCTTCAAACTGAAAATGGTACTCTAAACATGTTTTACTTCATCATACTGCCGCCCACCCATAGAGTTTGGCCGTCATTCTTCATTCACTTGTATCTCAGGTGAACTTTCACGTCAGATGGAGGAGAAG
Source organism: Urophycis tenuis (assembly GCA_036785325.1). Classification (NCBI taxonomy): domain Eukaryota; kingdom Metazoa; phylum Chordata; class Actinopteri; order Gadiformes; family Phycidae; genus Urophycis; species Urophycis tenuis. The sequence continues at coordinate 6,162,868 of JAXIVH010000007.1, read as the reverse complement.
GACTCCCTGGTGTCTCAGCTCACCAGAGGAAAGCAGTCCTATACTCAGCAGATCGAAGACCTCAAAAGACAACTTGAGGAAGAAGTCAAGGTAGCAAAAGACAGAAAAACAGAAATATCACTGAAAGAAGACTCTTCACAAGACATTAACATGAATCTCCTTATCAGGCCAAGAATGCATTAGCCCATGCAGTGCAGTCTTCCCGACATGACTGTGACCTGCTGAGGGAGCAGTATGAGGAGGAGCAGGAGGCCAAGTGTGAGCTCCAGCGCGGCATGTCCAAGGCTAACACTGAGGTGGCTCAGTGGAGAACCAAGTATGAAACTGATGCCATCCAGAGGACTGAGGAACTGGAGGAGGCCAAGTAAGTGTATTATACACATTTAAAATAGTCAACGAGGAGCCATCAAACCAGGATATCAGACATTGACTCAACATTATGTACAGACAGAGTAAGGTGTAACACTAATTTGTATCTTGTAATCACTCTTCAGGAAGAAGCTGGCTCAGCGTCTTCAGGATGCTGAGGAGGCTGTGGAGGCAGTCAATGCTAAATGTTCCTCCCTGGAGAAGACCAAACACAGACTGCAGAATGAGATTGAAGATCTCATGGTAGATGTGGAGAGGTCTAATGCTGCTGCTGCTGCTCTGGACAAGAAGCAAAGAAACTTTGATAAGGTAGGACTTCAATAAATGTTCAGCACAATTACTATTTAATATTGAACAATTGATAATTGTTACACATGCATTGTTCAATGCATTGTTCAGGTCCTGGCAGACTGGAAGCAGAAGTATGAGGAGTCTCAGTGTGAGCTGGAGAGCTCCCAGAAGGAGGCCAGGTCTCTGAGCACTGAGCTCTTCAAACTGAAGAACTCCTACGAGGAATCCCTGGATCATCTGGAGACCCTGAAGAGAGAGAACAAGAACTTACAAGGTAAGGAAATATGCAACGTAGAATGTTTCAGTAATTCTCTCCTGGCTAGGTGAATACTCTCTCATCTTATTCCTTAGAGGAAATATCTGACCTTACGGAACAAATTGGTGAGGGATCTAAAAACATTCACGAGCTTGAAAAGATTCGTAAGCAGCTGGAACAAGAGAAATCTGAGATCCAATCAGCTCTGGAGGAAGCTGAGGTACAGTACATGTACTACCCTTGAGACAAACACTATGTGTGTTAAAACTGATGTGCATAATATGAACAAGAACATATTTGTATCTTTGACATCCTCAAGGCCTCGCTGGAGCATGAAGAAGGAAAGATTCTCAGAGCTCAGCTCGAATTTAATCAGGTCAAGGCCGAAATTGAGCGCAAGCTGGCTGAGAAAGATGAGGAGATGGAACAAGCAAAGAGAAACCAACAGAGGATTGTAGAAAATCTGCAGAGCTCTCTTGAGTCAGAGACCCGCAGCAGGAATGAGGCACTTCGCTTGAAGAAGAAGATGGAGGGAGACCTCAATGAGATGGAGATCCAGCTCAGCCAGGCCAACCGGCAGGCTTCTGAAGCCCAGAAGCAGCTCAAGTCTGTCCATGCTCATCTGAAAGTATGAGATGCAATTTAGAAGCCTTATTGTCCATTTTCTTAATGAATACATGATTAAAATGTAATCTTGCCACTTTCCAGGATTTACAGCTTCAGCTTGATGACTCACTCCGAGCCAACGATGATTATAAGGAGAACATTGCAATTGTTGAGAGGCGCAACAACTTACTTCAGGCTGAACTGGAGGAGCTTAGGGCCTTGGTGGAACAAACTGAACGAGCTCGCAAGCTGGCTGAGCAAGAACTTCTTGATGTCACTGAGCGGGTGCAGCTACTGCACTCACAGGTACCATTCAATTCTTCAGAAATATATGCAATTTATAGCAATGACAGTGGTATGTAAAAAATCTTCACATTTTCACAAAACATCTGTTGTTCAGAACACCAGCCTGCTGAACCAGAAGAAGAAGCTGGAGGCCGATACGTCCCAGCTTCAGTCTGAGGTGGAGGAAGCTGTGCAGGAGTGCAGGAATGCAGAGGAAAAGGCCAAGAAGGCCATTACTGATGCGGCCATGATGGCAGAGGAGCTGAAGAAGGAGCAGGACACCAGCTCTCACCTGGAGCGCATGAAGAAGAACATGGAGCAGACCATCAAGGACCTGCAGCACCGCCTGGATGAGGCTGAGCAGATTGCCATGAAGGGGGGAAAGAAGCAAATCCAGAAGCTGGAGTCCAGGGTGAGATTCTACTTCTATTCAGCAAAACAATAAATACATACATACATACATACATGAATAAAATCTTCCACTTGCCATGGAGTTCCCTCTAAAAATCCTCAATTCAACAGGTCAGGGAGCTGGAAACGGAGGTGGAATGTGAACAGAGAAAGTCCAGTGATGCAATAAAGGGAATAAGGAAGTACGAGAGACGTATAAAAGAGCTCACCTATCAGGTACCTGTCTGTTTCAAGTCGATTGTGCAAAGCTTTTGAAAGATGGCTGAGTGACCATTCCAAGGGACTTATTTTGACCACGACAGAATGAAGAGGACCGTAAGAATCTTGTCCGGCTGCAAGATCTGGTGGACAAACTGCAGCTGAAGGTGAAGTCGTACAAGAGGACATCTGAGGAGGCGGTGAGGACTACAAACATGGCTGAACTTTTTATTTTGCAGCTGAAATTATTCAGTATTGAACTTGAAACATTTTATGTAGTTAAACGTTAAGTTCATTTCCATGTCTCAAGTGTTCAACATATCACTAATGTAAAATATAGGGCATGCAAGTTGCAACTTCACAAAGCAATGGTCTTCACCATGTTGGGATCATGAGAGCATTGGAATGTACCTTATTATTTTGGTAGTATTTTTTGTTGTCACAGTGCTAAGTTTTCATTAGCTTAGGTTATGGTATATTTACGTACTACAGTACAAAGTATCACCAACAAACATCTCATGATGCATTCTGATGTACAAGTCCTGTTGTCTGGTCCACAGGAGGAGCAGTCCAACAATAGCCTGGGCAAGTTCCGTAAGCTGCAGCATGAGCTGGACGAGGCTGAGGAGAGGGCAGACATCGCCGAGTCCCAGGTCAACAAGCTGAGGGCCAAGAGCCGCGACGTGGGCCCCAAGGTCAGTGGTACAATGAGTTTCCTTCAGCATTCGACCTCAACCAGGATCAGCTATGGTCATAGAATGTTACGTTCTACAACAGTTTATATTGAAATTAAGGCCTGACAATAATGAGACTTTATAATCTTTAACCATATCCCCATTATCCTAACTTTATTCATAATGTTGCATGCTAAATACAAATGCATTTCAAATGAATGAATGTAACCAAGTTAGAGATAAATCTAAGGTGGGTCACCTTATTTTTTACTTTCCTTCTTTTTCAGAAAGGACAAGATGAATAGTGAGTCTTGGTGACATAGTTCTGCTTCCTGAGGCATCCTCATGTGCTAAATAAAGATGTCTCCTTATGCATGGGGTTCATGTAGTTGGCATAGAATAAAAGGGAATCTGCATTGGTCTGTGTCTGTGCTTTCTTCATCCGTACAATAACCAAGGGTTACAAGTGCATACATGATAGGAATTAACCTGCAGTTTATATTATGGATTATAATACAAAGACACTGATTTACATACCAGATGGTCCAAGCCATTGGGGAAACTAAATAACACAGGTTTGTGTGGAACACCTTCACTTATTGTGTACACCGAACATGAAACTAGATCAACCTGTAACTGTGTTAGTATTTGGTAAAAGCGGAGGAACATACCAACACAGTCTCACGGCAGTTCGTGAAATAGTCACGAAATGTAATCTAATGATTCGTGTACATGGACATGAATTTCCTTTTTTTCGTGACACTCAGTCACGACTTTCAAACTAATGTATTTCAATGGAAGTATCTTTCGTGCCTGCACCATGTTTTTTACAGTAAATAGTACAGTACCCATGAGCCTCTGGGTGAAGACGCCAGCTAAAGCTGCCCGAGGCCCCGCCACCAGTTCTCTTATATCCTAACCCTACGATATCATTGTTAGGCGTTAGGGTTAGGGTTTAGGGGTTAGGGTTTGGGTTAGGGTTATGGTTAGGTTTAGGTTATAATGAAAGTCGTGCTGAATGTCACGAAAAAAGGAGAAATTTGTGTCCATGTACACGAATCAATAGATTTGAACTATTTCATGACTATTTCACAAACAGGTTTCAGGTTGAATTGAGTGGGCTACAACAGTGAAATAGGACATACAAAGGAGTTCACTCGTATTTTCTAAGTAACCATAGGGACTATAGCACTGTTGTTTCTCCAAGTAGCAAATAATACAGCTGTGACTACATCTATTACGCCTGTGATGCTCGGCATGTAACATTGTTGCACACCGACACATGGTTCAAACACCATTGTGAAGTTTGCAGACGACACAATGGTGATAGGCCTCATCAGCAACAACGATGAGTCAGCGTACAGGGAGGAGGTTCAGTGCCTAGCTGCGTGGTGCGCCGACAACAACCTGTCCCTCAACGCCACGAAGACCAAGGAGATCATCGTGGACTACAGGAAAACAAAAGGTGGCACGCACACCCCCCTCCACATTAACGGGACGGAGGTTGAGCGGGTAACCAACTTTAAGTTTCTGGGAGTCCACATCTCCGACAGTCTATCCTGGTCCCTCAACACCACTGCCCTAATCAAGAAGGCTCACCAGCGCCTCTTCTTCTTGAGGAGACTAAAAAAGGCCCACTTGTCTCCTCAGATCCTGGTGAACTTCTACCGCAGCACCATCAAGAGCGTACTAACCAACTGTGTCACAGTGTGGTATGGTAACTGCTCCGCCTCGGACCGGAAAGCACTGCAGAGGGTGGTGAAAATCGCCCAACGCATCACCGGTTCCCCACTCCCCTCCATCGAGGCTGTCCAGAGGAAGCGGTGCCTGCGTAAGGCGCGCAGCATCGCAAAGGACAGCTCTCACCCCAACCACAGACTGTTCACCCTCCTCCCCTCTGGAAAGCGCTACAGGTCTCTGGGCACCCGGACCAGCAGGTTCAGGGGAAGCTTTTTCCCCCAGGCTGTCAGCCTCCTGAACTCCACACCCACATGAACATTGCCCCCCCCCCCCCCCCCCCAAGGACATACACCCCTGCCCACCCATGACCTGGACCCATTTGACCCCCCCCCCCCCCCCCCCCCCGCCCCCCAAAGACACTCACCACTGCCCACCCAATACCTGGTCCCCCCACCCCCCCAACCCCCCAAGGACATGCACCCCTGCACATCCAGCACCCTCACACCTCACCCCCCCTGGACATACTACATATATTATAATTTATAGTAATGTTATTTATTGTATTTATTCTTAACTGCCATTGCACCCCCCACCCCCATATCCATACAATCCATATTCATCTGTTGTACCCGTTCTGTTATACTGCACTAGAGCACTACTGCACCACCTGCACACTTACTTATATTATACTGCACTACTTGCACATTGTACATTGTTTACACTTTTTATTTACATGTTTATGCTACTGTTAGTAACCGTTTAATACCTCGATGATCACTAACTCCATCTGCACTGTTTGTCACTTTATTAACTACCCCGTCACTTTAATTAACCACTGTCACTTTCATGTTTTTCAATTTTGCACCTTATTCTGCATTCCTGCATTTAAACCTGCACCTTTATCGCACATTTGCACTTCTGGTTAGAACGCCAACTGCATTTCGTTGTCCCTGTACTTGTACTCTGCACAATGACAATAAAGTTGAATCTAATCTAATTGTTAGCAAGCAAGCTTTCTTGGAAGAATTATGCGCGATATTAGAAGAAGGGCATTTAGCAGACGCTTTTGTCCAAAGCGACTTACAATCAGTAAGTACATTTGTGGGGTTCGACATGTGGACAGTTGGAGGTGGGGATTGAACCCCCAAGGTTAGTGGTCGACCAACTCTACCCACTGAGCTATGCCGCCCCACTATTAACGTATTTGAGAGAGTATGTTTACGTAATTAATAATAATGCTAAAACAGCGAACACAGTGAAGAATATACGTACTGTTAATTGTAACTGAAGTGTTGGTCTCCCTGTCAAAAACCAAGCGTGGTCTGTTGGTTTGAATGTTTATCATCAGAGGGCTCAGCAACAATGTGTCAAATGTAACCAATCAGCATCAAGGTGATGAGAACCAATTAGCAACAAGGTGATCGTAACCAATCAGCGACAAGCGGAATCTAACACCAGTTTGAGATTTTACCTTCGCACTTTTCTCACAGGATTTGGCGTCACCTGTCGTGCTGATGAGACAGCTGAAGGTGCTAGTGTTGTTCAACATGTGTATTATTACTGTCTTTGGTATTCGAGTAAACGAAGACAAAACATTTCAGAAACTAGTCTGAATTGCAATTTAAACAATATGGCCATTAAACATCTTTTGGGTGATTAGTGGATCCAATTTAACGTAACCTACCTACCTACCTAATATAGGCGCCTTTGTTTCTCTGATTTATGACAGTACTGCTTTGGGGATAGAGGCCTTCAAGAAGCTTTCCAAATTGTACATTCTTAGCAAATGATTTTGGAAAGATGGTATGAACAGAAAAATTGGCAAATTGATTATTTAGGTATTCATATCTTTTTTCATTCTCTTTTTAAATGTGTTCAGTCCATATTAGGCATGAAGCATTATGGAAGACCTGCTCCAATTGAAGTGACTTACAATTGAAACATTATCAATTAAAACAAAAAAGATGCATATGCATATTAAAATCACCCTGCCCCTTCTCTACCTTATGGCAATCATCAATTGTTTAGTTTGACCTCATAAAAATGGCAGACATTTGCAAAATACACCAAGAAAACAAAAAAAAAAAAAACAACCATTTCAAATAAATAAATTAATAAATAAATACATACATACAGTACATGCATACATACAGCCATACCTTATAAACTGTGACCCTCTGTTCTGTGCCATATCAGAGACGTATCAGATGCACTGCTCTCTAAACCCACTAAAGAGGAGGGCTATAGGATGATGAAGCCATACATCAGCCGAGCACGGCTTCCCAGTGTGAATGAGGGCTAAGGAAGACAGCACAAAAGACAACCAAAGTGCCCACGGAGGAGGCTGGCTCTCACACTTCACACCTCCTCAAGTGACCCCGTGCTAAAGAACGGCACTGCTAACAATAGCAGCTTTGGCGTTCTGAAATGCAAGTCGGCTCTGGTGTCAAACTTGAGGAGCGTCAAGGTTCCTCACACCTTCCCTTGTTTTGTCGTTCTTAATGGGCACTAGGACCTGGGGACAGCTGGGAATGGGACCTTTTCACCGAAGGCCGACCAGTACCGCGGCACAAAGGCCTGATTTAGATTCCTGCGGGGCCGCTAAGTGAATCGGTTTTAGGATCGGGGTACGTTGTTGGGAACATTGTCCTCTATCATTGCACAGCGGCACATCTTTGTGTACGAGGCCCCAACAAGGCCCACCAACATACCAGACTGACTGAGGTCGGCAGCTCATGTGGGCTGCCATGGCAACAACAAACATGTTTAGAGTTGTTGAACTTTCTCAGTTCATTTCCATTTATCTATAGAAAGTACCCCGCGAAACCCTGGAGGTCGTGGTGTGGGTGGTCTGTAGTGAAGAGTACTACTGCTAAAGGCCTCAAACATTTGCAACCAGGCATTTGGCCAGGCTCACACATGTGCAACAGAACTAAGGGGTTAAAGCTTTCACCCATGTGATCATGGTGAAATAGATTTGAATAAATGAATAGAAATATGAATCAACTTCACACAACCAAGCTATTTCTATATAATAAGGTCAAGGAAAATGTTATACATTATGTATTAAATAATAAGGATTACTCCTAGTGATCGGACTGCCAGACTGCGACAGCGCCATTGAAGCTGCCTTGTTTCACGTCAGTAAATGTTTCTCCTTAACACCTGTTGCCGCCTGTCTCCCTGTTAAGAGTGATGTCCTGCGTCACAAGCTGTCCCCGTCTACCCCCATCTACCCCTCCAAGCCTGCCACTGAGTCACCACCTAACCGAAGGCAGCCAGCAGGAATTTCACAGGGTTATCTTTGTGCCCAAGGATACAATGGGATGCCAGTAGGGAACGCAATGTGCACAAGCTCATTGTTGTTGTCCTCTGAGTACTGGGAAACCATTCTTTGTCAAACCCTAGGGAAGGATCTGAGGTTTGGTCCATGTATCTCCCAACTTCTATGTGTTAACGCATTAAAACATGCAATTAGTACAATGCCAATGCAAGATACATGACCATTCGGGTGAGAGACACATTGACATTATTTTTGTCATAAATGTTCATGTCAATGTTCTTCCTCTGTGGTTTTTCAATCACATGGGCTCTGACCTTGTGTTCTATATTGTTGTAATTGTATGCTGTCTAAAAAGAGATGTTACGACTTAAATCTCCACAAGTGTATACCAAGCAAAGAACACCAAACACACTTCATTTTAATTGTTTTTATTTCATGATTAATATTCACACCACTAGTTAACAGTTAATCACATTGAACATCTCTTTCATACAAAATATTCATTACATCTCAGATTGAAGGGGGAGGAAGGGGGAGGAAGGTGGACCGGTTGGGGGAGGGGACGAGAGGATGAGCTCTGTCTCATCGGAGACACAGGCTCCATTTTGTTTAGTCATTCCTGTGCATGCTCCTGCCATGGTGTGGGGCCCCACAGAATAATACAACAGGGCACGTTTCACAATACTGAAAAGTACAGTTGCCTTTCCTTGTCTCCTCTTTCTATGTTTTATTATATTTCCAACCGCTTCCGATGCAGACTTAAAACAAAGATGATAGCTGTAGTATCTGATAAGTTGATGAGTGAGCAACGCAACACGTATTGTTAAGCTAAAAAAAAATACATCTCTACCATATAGACTTGTGATGCTACATTACATTGCATTTCCCTTCAACTTCCCTTTTGCTATTCAAACCTCAGCCTTCCAGTACCTTTTGTTATATTGCTCTCATGTTCGTGTCACTCTAGTGTATGCGAGGAGGACAAGTAGGAAAACAAGGTTTTCTCAGTATTGGGACGACGCCCAGAGGGTGGGATCCGACCCTGTGGTGTTCCAGGTAAATCTACCAACGCTGCGCTTCTCTCCGGTGATTCACACTCACGTCTCGCAGTGAGACAACGAGGGGTTTGGATCGAGCTCCACGGTGTTTTGGAGTACAGAAGGTGTCAATCTTCTGTACTTTACAATGTCATTTGTAAGACTCACTTCTCGTGTGACTTTTGACCAGATTGGCTCAAGACCTTCCGTTATGCTACAGGTGTTGGCAGATATATCTGGGTGCTTTTATAGGAGCAGTCTATTCTCTACCAAAGGCCAGGAGACTACACACTGGTAGACGTTGGTGTTTACAAGGGGTGGTGGCAGTGGACAGGGATCAGGGCAAGGCAATGTATGTCAGAAACCAAGTCGTCCAAATGTCCTTGTTCTCCAAAGTTACGTTTCACAAACATTAAATATTGATGAAAATGTAGATAGTCCAAATTGCAAAAAAAAAGGCTTTTCCCCTTATTTAAGGTGAAGGAACACAATACAGTGTGCGAAGAAATAATTTTGATTTTGCCATTACAAATTCTTGATTTTCCGTCCAGGCAGAGAGTCTGACACACAGAGCTCTTGCCCCAACGATCTCACTGGGATCCAGCAATAAACTGACACTTCACTGTGAAGACCAGATCCTCAAACATCTCATCTCGCCTCTTTTGATACAATACAATAAGTTTTTTTTTTTTTTTTCAACATTCTTCAAACTCGAGCAGCCCTTTTTCTTGTCAGGGGAAAAAGGCAGACTCGGAAAACAAAAACAAAAAGAAGAACACTTTTTCCTCTTCCTTACATCATGTTTCCCTTGAATCGTAGTTCTACTTGTAGTTCCCATGACGATAAAGCTCCCTCGTCAACACCTACAAACACCCTGTCAAGATCCATAGTCTTTTTTTTTCTGTAAGTTTTTCTTTAAATTATTATTAGATTATCATTATTATCGTTGTTATTATTATTTGTGTTACTTCTGTAGTGGTAAAAACAAGGTAGTGTCTATATACAGGGGACAGCAAGAGGTAAAACGCATTAGGAACTTTATAAAGCGCTAAAGGTCAGAGTGAAAGGACATCAGAGTCCCATCTGTCCAAGCTACAGAGCAGGGGAAGTCAGAAGTCCTGAATAACAAGCCCTGCCCCTCCCCAGTCCCTAACCTATGTTTTAACCCTCCCTTTATATACACAATGCCAACGTGGTTGACTTTTAACATTAAAGATATAATACCCTGCCTAGACTAACTGGAACTTCACTAACTAGATGTTGGGTGAAAAATATCTATTTGGCGATCTAACTTTTGAAGTTATAGCTAGTGGACCAGAGCCGCTCTGTCGCTTGAACAGGGTGGACAGCAAGGTGTCATACTGTTATTGACCAATGGCACGACACCGCTGGCACGACAACCCACAAGCACTAACCAATGAGCATCCACTAACCTGACCAATGAGAAGTGACCAATGAGAGGACAGGGATACCTATACTGCATCCCTCAGAACACACAAACAAATCCCTCCATTTAGCTGTAGGTGAGGTACAACATAGAGCTCCCAGACACGAGAGTACCACAGCTGTTTCTATTGTATCTAGGTCTATGTACACAGATAGCTCTAAGGACCATTCAAAGTGCCTTTACTCCAATTTTACTTCTAGAAGAAGATTCACATTATTGTTTTCACAAGAGTCACACCAATTTGCTATCAACGAAGTTGTCTGTCAATAGTTTTTTTTAGCTACGCATCAAAAAGTGTTTAGCAGGAACAACGCCATAGACGGCATTCTGGTAAGGTGCTTGAATGCGTCTAGTCGTAATGGTGGTTAGTTTGATATCTTGCTCGTTGATTATCAGTGCTACATCTAAACTGGACGATTAAGACTGTTTAGCGCCTGACTGCACACGCTCACAGCACGTAGCCGACACCCACATAGTCAATCACAGGGAAGCAGCTTTGTCCATCGAAAAAGGAACAACATCCTGTTTAGAATCAAAACACATAAGACAGGGGGCATTTGAGTTTCAAGTGGGGGACTGTACATTGCGAATATATATTTCCTTTTTTGTATAGTATTCATGGTTCTGGAAATAAATGTCACGTTATGCTTTGGCGATCAATAAGCAGGCTTCTTAGAAGAGCATCACTTTGTTCCTGCTGTGGTTGTCAGTAGGTGGTGGTTTAGTTTAGTTTCCCCAACGCCAGACTATCAGTGTTCCAGAGGCTAATTATCGCCCTCTACAGGCTGCACCCAGTAACAACACTTCACACATCTGACACTACACCGGCAAGAGGCCCCACAGCTGACTACACCAAACCAACTGCTACTCTCGGTCATCAAAGCACAATGCATAGAATTAAGTGACAGAATTTTCAGTTGTTGCTGGTACTATGTCGTTTTAAATAAATACTAAAATATGGGCTTTGTTCTACAAAATTATATCACAGTGTTGACTTACTAGAGCTTAGACTAGGGGACATAAAGTGAATAAATCTTTTGTGCAATGTACAGAGAAAAACAGAAACTGTCCAAATGATGTAATGAGTAAATCCTCCCTCTGTTTGTTTTTTTTACACAGGTTTAAATTTGTCAAGTCTGAATCATTTTTAAAATTTGGTGAAGGGATATTTTCCGTTTCCACGCTCGGTCAATCTTTTAGCAGTATTATATTTAAAGATTATTTTAAACATCCAGAGACATTTAACAAAAAGACAGACAACCAACCACTGTAGTGTTTAGCCTGTGCTATATATATATGCACGGTACCTATCACTTTACGCATCACTTTTGATAACGAAATATATATATATAGCCCAGAGGCAAATTAATATCATTGCTACAGATTGGATGTGTCTGAGTGTCTCATTGTAGCCATTGCGTACAGCACAACAATTGTACACCTTAAGCAGGTTGCCAGCTTGCGCTATGCCAGCAGCTAGCTACACTTGACTTGACACGTAACGAATGAGCGCGGTTTAATAACATGGACAACTTAGTATGACATGTTACAGCTCGCTATGAACATATGGTTATTGCCTTTATGCTTCCTTAAAGCCAACCCAGTCCTCACAACACCAGTCTGAGTCTCTCCGTCCTTTCTAATTTTCCTTTCACTGTGCGTGTGTGTGTGTGTGTGTGTGTGTGTGTGTGTGTGTGTGTGCGTGCGTGTGTGCGTTTTGTTGTCATGACGACCTGTTGATCGTGTTTAAGGGGGACTCTACAACCACACGGCTCGTTAGCCAGCATTCAGCAGAGACGGTGTGGGTCCGCAGGGATTCTGAAGAATTACACTGTAACAGACTCTGGCTTGTGCGTCTGCGTTTCAGGGTGTCTCTGTGTTCAAAAGGTTTGTGTGTGTGTGGAATGTGGTTCTCTCACTGTGTCTATATCTCTGTTTGTAATGCAGGCCTACATGTATGAGGAACACAGCCACCTGCGGTACACCCAGGAATCTGAAGTACACAACATGTCTGTGCTCCATTTTAGTGCCTCACCCACCAAAGGCAGCTGTCTGTCTGTATGTCTGTCTGTTTGTCTGTCTGTCTCTTGGAACCACAGTGGACAGTAGAATTCACGCTGAAAATAAACACATTAATAAATATCACTTTTAGGTACGAGTTGAGACTCAGAATGATATTTTAGGGCCTGTATCTGCTGCACTTGCTGCTGTAGGACCAGCATTTCCTTTATGGGATCAATAACGCACAACCTCATCTTATCACACCCCAAAAACCACAAGGTACACGCTGATGATGTTCAGCATGCCTCCCAGTTGAATTTGCGGATGTAGAGCGCTAAGCTATAATTCAGGTATTGTTTGCAGAGCTGTGAAACGAGAATCGATCCAAGCTGTGTTAGAATGATCTTTCCTCTTCTGTCTCTTCTCTAGCTGGCTGTTAGCACAAACCACAATGCACACAACCAAATACAGGTGGAAACACAGCACCACAGCTACGCTACGCTAACCAATTAAGAGTTTGTTGCAGAAGTGGTATGCAGGCAGGCCTATGAGAGAAGAGTGTAAGTGGAGATAAACTACGACATCAACGCTGGTTGTCCTAGCGACTGGAATGTGCAGATTTAAAGTGACTTTGTCCTGCTGTTGGTCTTAATGGGTTGCCCACTTAGCTAACTCAATAGCTAACTAACTAGCAAGCTTTCACTTGTTGGTTAGCTAACTCAGTAGCTAACTAACTAGCAAGCCTTGGGCTTGTTGGTTAGCTAACTCAGTAGCTAACTAACTAGCTAGCCTTTAGCTTGTTGGGGGGAAAAATTACTGCGAATTGTCCATACAAGACCAAAGGGGGGAAAGACTTGGTGTTCTAGTCTAAGAGAGTGAATACTCGTGATGCACTGGCTAATCAAGTGGACTATAGAGCCCCGGGAACCAGTGGATCTACATCTGAGCAGCAGCGGAGCTGGGGTCAGAGTTGGGAAGCTCAGACACGGTGACTAAAGGTGACTGTTAGAGAGAAAATGGAGAATGGAGTACAGTGGTAGGGATTAGGACCGGTTATATATGCTTTTACTGCATCTAGCCGAGAGGACGTGAGGTGACTCCTCCGTAGACAGCGTGAACACAGACACAAGTCAGGAGTTAAAGGGGGACTGTGGAAGATATTTAGAGGGTACTTTGTTCAAACCTACTTGTTGGTAGTTTAAGTGAGGAGAAGCGGTACCAGACACAGGGGAACACAGATAAACAGGACCCGTTTGGTCCCGACTGCAGAGGGTGAAAGGTCAATTGAAGTTCACCACAAGGTCAAACGGTGGGAGGTGCTTTAGCAGGAAGCCGGCAGGTGGAACACCCCTCGGAGAATCACGATGAGGCGATTGGTCGGTTGGGTGCTGCAGTGGGCGGGGTGAAGGGCTGTGGTTGGTTGGTTTGTTGTCGGTGGGCGGGGGGGGCAGGCGTGTTCCCGCCAAAATGTCGACCGCCACGGGGGCTCAATCTTTAGACGGACACGGAAAGGAGGAGTTACAGTACACATAAGGAGGAGGAGTGGAAGCAAGAAACATGAACATGAACAATGTTTTTTTTTACTCCAATCAATAAAACATTATTACCATTTAATACTACAATATGTGTGTGTGTGTGTGTGTGTGTGTGTGTGTGTGCATGTGTGTGTGTGTTTGTCTGTGTGCCGGTGTGTGCGTACATGTGTGTGAATGTGTGTGTGTGTGTGTGTGTGTGTGTGTGTGTGTGTGTGTGTGTGTGTGTGTGTGTGTGTGTGTGTGTCTGTCTGTGTGTGTGTGCGTGTGTGTTTGTGTGTGTGTGTTTGTCTGTGTGCCGGTGAGTGTGTACATGTGTGTGCATGTGTGTGTGTATGTGTGTGTGTGCGCTGTCTTACTTGTCTCAGTCATTTGTTTGTTCATGCTAGGCGGCTGGTTCAGTCCGTCGCCCCCAAAAGGAGTGCTGGCCATGGGCTCCTTCACCCCGTTCTCCTTGGCAACACCTCCCGGTGCCGCCACTGCCTTGGCAACACTTCCTGGCCCTGTCGTCGGGGCAGTGCTTGGGGGTGTGGCTGCTTTGTTTTCAGCTTTCTCCTGCACAGAGATGCATGCAAGCTTACAGACAGGCCTACATATCAATATCATAATATCTATGAATATAAATATTATCACCCATTTAATTGTCATTTCAAAGCAAACATGTGACAGAGAGAAAAACAACAGTGGTCGAAGCAGAAGGACTCAGCACATGGCAGACTCAACGCACAACGCCTGTGTGTCTCTATAGCACAGCGCTGAGTGGGCCGCGTGCAGCCCGTACCTTGTGTCCGTTGGTGGTCCCGCTGCCAGGCGGGTCCAGCCCCACGTTGTCCAGGGAGCCGATCTTAGACTTGGCCTTGATGTTCATTTTATGAGACTCAATTTTCACGTCACCACCTCCTGCGGTTGAAAAGGGGAGCCGGAGGGAATTGAGTGGGGAATTGAATATGTGAGAATTGAATCTAGAGAATTGAATGTACTGTATGTCTCAGCAGAAGAGAGGTGATGAAAAGAGATGACATTCTCTTGTCTCTTCATCTCCTCTCTTCTGGTCTCCCCTCTCCTCTCCTCTAGAGGTCACCTGACCTGGCTTATGTTTGATGTTGTCCTTGGAGCCACATTTGGATGTCACCTTGCTCAGGTCCACCTTCCTGTTCAGAATCTGCACCTAAACAGAACAGAGAGTCACAGAGACACACACAAACACACACACACACACACACACACACACACACACACACACACACACACACACACACACACACACACACGCACGCACGCACGCACACACACACACACACACACACACACGCACACCCACACCCACACAATGGTTGCGGTTAACCTGTTCACAAGGACGCCACGCCCTAGAGAAAGAACTCCGTGGTATCACGGTGTCAGGACTCACATCAAATCGTGTTAGCGCCCATTTTGTTAGCGATCGCGCATTAGCAATTGGACATGTTAGCGATCGCGTCGCGCCGGCGATCGCTAACATGTGGGCCGTTATTCAATCATGTTAGTGATCGCGTCATGTTAGCTCAGCAGGCTACAGCAACGTGCAAAGAGGAACCCGCGCCGCAGTGAACGGGATCACCTGGAGGGGTTTTAACTTAGTTTGGGTTTAGCACAGGGTCTTTGTAAGGCGTGGTTGTCTGGGCGATGACACTTGAGGTAGGGCTGCGAGGCGATGCTCTAATGGTGACCAAGTTATACACCCTCTCGTTAGAACTTAGAACCTCGGTCAGAGGGGGTTGGAAACGTCCCCTGGTTCTGCGTAGACAGCATGCTTACCTAGCCATCCCCGGAAGAAAGATCCCTCTTCTGTGTTCCTCCTCAAGGGTTAACAAGAGTTTTTGCCCTTTAGAGGGCTTAGAATGTCGCATGACTTGGGCGAGTGATGGCCTTTGAGACTACAACTGTGATCAAGGGCTGTGCAAACACCGTTGACTTCCTGGACTTTAAAGCAGGCCATGAAATCCACAGCTTCACAGAGGAATCGGGAGTAGATAGCCGACCAAAAGCGGGCACATTCATACAAAATCCTTTTTTTTTCACCAAATGTAAATTCTACCCTTACTTGTCAGACCCAAGTATGCTAATGATGAGCTAGTGCTAAAAATAGACATGCCCTTCACTGTCAGTGCATAAAAGTAACGGGGCTAGGATCGGGGCTATCGGGGCTAAAGCTAATTCCGGCTAAGGGAGTCTATGGGAGTGTGCCAGAGTCTGCCCCCAGCTCTGCCTCTACTTACGTTGCCCCCCCCGGGGACATGTTTGATATTGTCCTTGGAGCCACAGCGAGACGTGACGTGACTGAAGTCCAGCTTTTTGTGCACTATCTGAACCTACAGACAGACAGACAGACAGACAGACGTGCCGACACCACAGACACACAGACAGAACAGAGCAAGCAGGTGTAAGAGGCAGACAGACATGGCCACGAGACGAGCAGACAGACGGAAAGGAAGAAAGAAAGAAAAAACAAAACAGTGCAGTGAAAAGAGCAGATCAGCCAGGTTACGTTAATAGGAAACAGTAGCACGTATGGAAGAGATCTTGTCATTAAATTCCACCTGGAGCTAATGCGTTGCATGGCGTTCATCTCAGAAACCCCCCTTTAGTCCATTACTAGCTTCCGTGATGAGGTAATAACCTAATATTAAGGATTCATTCAATTTAAGTCTGTATATGTTTGTTACTATCCATCGGGTTAATGTAATAGCAGAAGAGAAAGAGTTTAATTAGGCATAGGGCCAAAGAGAGGCGAGATTAGAAGGACATAAAACACAAAGGCTACTACACTGGTAGAAAATGACTTTAGGGATCTTTTCAGGCCATATCTTTCCAGATATGGTACAAAAGAATATTCCGTAAACCCATGGGGAAAACATGCCAAAGCATAGACGTATACAAAAGCACTACACTACAGACAGCCCCAATATAATAATAACATAATAACATCTAATGCCACCTGAGATGACAGCCATTTAATAACAAAACATCTCTTCCATGAACAAAGATGAAGGAGAGGAAAGAAGGAGGGCCAGGGCTGGATGACAGAGAGGCCTAGTGGTGAGACAGAGTACTGCAGGCAGCACAGCTGGGGTTCAGCCAATCGGATGTCATCGACGTGCCGAATCCATAGCAACGTGTACAATGGACCCGCGCCGGAGGAAGGGGGGGTGGGGGGGGGGGGGGGTGGAGGAGAAGCATTCCTCCAAAGGAACAATTCCGGAGGCCTCTATTCTCCCCTCTGTCCTATTGTTCTCTCACTCCCTCAAAAGGACCATGTGCAGAAACCAAACCCCCAAACCAGCTCCCATGGTCCCGCACGGTGCCTGCATGGAGAGGGGGACGGGGCGACCTTGGAGGTCCCTGAAGGACACGTCCTTCGTACAGGAGAACCCCCTGCTGTCATCGTCAGCCGGTTGCGCTGTTTCCGCGTGCATGCGTGTGTGTGCGTGTGTGCGTCTGTGTGTGTGTGTGTGTGCGCGTGCGTGTGTGCGTGTGTGTGTGTGTGTTTGTGTGTGTGTGCGTGTGTGCGTATGTGTGTGTGTGTGTGTGTGTGTGTATGTGTGCGCGCGCATGTGTGTGTGTGTGTGTATGTGTGCACACGTGTGTGTGTGTGTGTGTGTATGTGTGCACACGTGTGTGTGTGTGTGTGTGTGTGTGTGTGTGTGTGTGTGTGTGTGGGTGGGTGTGGGTGTGTGTGTGTGTGTATGTGTGTGTGGGTGTGTGTGTGTGTGTGTGTGTGTGTGTGTGTGTGTTTGATCAGGACGCTGCCTCGCTGCTTGACGGCCCACGGCACGGCAAGCACACAAAAGCCTGTGCGTTCTTCTCGCTGCTGCACTATCCGCGTCTCCAGGATGAAACGCGCGTGTGATGACGCAAGTGCTCCAGACAAGGGATGACTCACTGCGCCGTTGCATGACAACGCACACGCATGCTCACACCCGCACACACACGTGCACTTAATTACGCACGCAGAACACACGCCCGCCCGCCCGCGCACACACACACACACACACACACACAGGTGCACTCGTATCGTGGCAACAATGGTTTGGAAGTAGAATTGGGTTCTGTTTGTTTGTTTGTTTGTTTGGCTATTGCTATTTATTATTTATTTTGTTTCCTTTTAATACGACCTAATGTGAAATTCTTTTTGAATCCTCGAGAAGGGGCATGGCTAGCACAACCGCAGCTGGTTAGGATTTGGCAGCGGCTCGCCTCAAAGGTTAATTCAAAGGTACCTTGTTTCCTGTTGATTTGAGCGAGGAAAGCTTTCCTGTAACTGCCCCATGTGAACGACGGTGGTCTCTCTTGTATTCAACTGATACATGATGCGTACTGCTATGATACTATTATGATACACCAAGATATTCACTAGTTGCACTCCAACAAAAATAAATTTAAACACTATTTTCCATACAAGTGTACGCTTCACTCTGATTTTTTAATTATCTGTTGTCCTAAATGGATAATGGATGATGATATGAAAACTAAAATAATAATACTCGTTTGATAATCAGTTAAAGGATTATTCAGGGCAATCAAATTAGGATAAAAATGGAGCCAAACCTGATGTTTTCTGCATTCCCGAGGGACAGCGTAGCAGGTCGTGATCACGTGACCAAAGTGTCAGACAGCGTGTGCTTCCGAGTTCATTCAAACCTCTTAAAACACACCAGAACGGCCCTGTGTTGTCACTGTGCATTCGATGAATAAAACTCCACCTTTGTGAATCTACACCAATGGCTGTCATGCTCCTACCTGTCAAATCAGAACGTGGGGCACGGAGGCCATTCTCGAGGGGTCTGAGCAGACACACCATGAGGGTGGTGGTGCTCTGGATGTAATGTAGATGTGCGACGTGATGCTGTGCTGTATGCTGTCATGTGAGGGCGATGCAATGGGAGCAAGTCTGGTGTCTGGTTCTGGGAGGCCAGGTGCATCATGGTCTTTGAAGTGTCAGGGTGGATATGTGTTGTTTGTGCGGTTCTGGGTGGTGTTTATTTGTTAAACAGCGTAATGTAACGTCATTAATGGGGGAATGCTGAATGACTTGCTAAGTGGCATAATGCAATGTAATAATTGGGAGTAGGCGAGCAGAATTGCTATAATAATGTCCTCAAATGAATGCACTTATGCACTGAGGATTGCTAGATAGCATATTGTAATATACCCACTACCCAATGGGTGTAGATAGCAGTATTAATATTGTATAATGTTATGTAATAAATGGATATTAGAGGGGAATATTGATAACTGGGATGATGTAATTAGCAGGTGTAGGATAGGTAGATTGCAAAATAGCACCATGTAATGTCATGTCATGGATGTAAGTTAGGTTGATACTGCTAAGGGGTGGATGCTCAAACCAGGCAGCCGGATGGGGAGGTTTGCTGGGTGCATGGACGGATGTAGCGGTGTGTCAATGGGTGTAGAGGGTAGGGACTCACTCTGGGCTTGCTGGCTGGGGTGGAGGGGTCAGAGGTCTTGCTGTTCTGGGTGGAGGACACCTGGGGAGAACAATCACCACCACTCAGGTCAATACAACCTCCAACCAATGACCCGCCACCACACGACATGGGGGCGGAGTTAGAGGGAGACGGATGTTTACTTACTGACAGCCAATCAGAATTCGGGATATATATCAACAGGACCAATCAAAGACAATTACAGATATTTTAGTTCATGGCATGGCCAATCAAAATAAGGGCTGTAGCTACAAGTGAGTAGCGCCACCAATGGTAGAGAAGGACACAAATATCCATTATCCACAAGAAGGGATGGCTACACAAGTTGACATCAGGAGGACCAATCAAACTGAATGATAGATCGCGTTAGGATGCCCTCGCCTAAGAACCCTGAGGCCCATCACGGAGCGTTGTTGTGCGATCCAGAATGAGCCAGGGGGCTGTGAGGGGTGTGGATTATGCTACCGTCCCCTGAACAGATCCGTGCGAGGCTGCGACAGTAGCAGCAATCACAGCTTATAATGACGGGCTGCGAGGATAAATTTAAGCTTCTCAAAATACATTTTCACGCACACCTGACATTGAATGTGTCCATGTATTAAAATCAATTTGCAACACTGTGAAACGACACAATGACGACATGTAGTGAAGTTGTTGAATTATAGATAGATCATTTAACCCACAAAAATATATTTACAAACAGACATACAAACAGACGTGCACACACACACACACACACACACACATGCACACACAAACGCACACACACAGAGGAAGACACAGGCACACACATGCAAGCAGTCACATAGTCACGTAGTCACGTGCACATACACACACACACACACACACACACACACAAACACACAGAAGGTCAATATCCATTTGAGAAACAGTCAAACATGTCCACATCTGCATTGTCCTGCGTGTGGTCTCCCTCCCGATGTGGTATCTTGTCATGCTGAGACAAGGTGCTCAGTTACCTGGACGTGAACCTCTCTGTCACCCCCCTCACCCGCCTGACCCCCCCCGCGAGAGTAAGAAGGTCACATGACACTTTGGATCGCAAACACATGCTGGCTGTCTGCCATGCCATGTTAGGGTGTCCCTCGCCCCCCCCTGCCCCACACCATGGGGTGCTGGGGTGCTGGGGGGGGGGCGGACTGGACATCAACCAGGGTGTGGGGGGGCTGACCTTGGAGATGGAGAGCACGTTGCAACAAAACAAAAGAACATGCAGACTCACCGCAGTGTGAGTGTGTGAGTCAGTGTGTGTGAGAGAGGGAGAGGCAGAGCAAGAGAGGTTGACATTGACATTCAGTGTGCGGGTATGTGGTTGCGTGCGAGTGTGCGAGTGTGTGTGTGGGTATGTGTGTGTGTGTGTGTGTGTGTGTGTGTGCGTGTGTGTGTGTGTGTGTGTGTGTGTGTGTGTGTGTGTGTGTGTGGGTATGTATGTGTGCGTGGTTATGTGATTGTGTGTGTGTGTGTGTGTGAGGAAGGCAGCAGCAGGTGGCAGAAGATGTTAAGGCAATAGACTGAGAGAAACAGAGAGGAGAGAGAAAAGAGAGAGAGAGAGCCTGGATGACAGAGAGCGAGAGAGCCACACAAACACACAGACAGACACACGGATATGCAGGCAGACAGAGCCACGCAGACAAGCGAACGGACAGAGAGCCACACAGACACCCAGACATGCAGACAGACAGACACCTAGTCCACCGCCCACTCCGTCTCAGTCCACCTGTGAGAAGAGACCCGCCCCGGTAACCACGGAGACCCCGGCCAATAGCAGCCACCGTCACCGCCATCTTCCCTTCCACTGAACCGTGTGACTACGGCTCCCCCCCCCCCCCCCCCCCCCCCCCCCCCCCCCCCCCCCCCCCCCCATCACACCACACACACACACACACACACACAAACACACACACACCCCACCCCCCTCCACAAGCCTACCTTCCCCCCCCCCCAGGCTGGTACTTGATGTTGTCGATGGAGCCGATCTTGGAGCGGACGTTCTTGAGGTCAGGGGTGGGCGCGTTGAGGGGCCGCGGGGTGCGTGGCGGGCGGGGGGCGCTGGCCGCCTTCTTGTCCACGGGGGTCTGCTTGGGCACGGGGGGCTTGGTGAGGGTCCGGCGGCGGTGAGACGCCTCGCCGTTGGTGGCGCCGCCCTGAGCAGCCGGGGAGGGGGAGGGGGGAGGGGCCGGGGGCCGGGCGAGGGCGGGGCCGGGGGGCTGGACAGGGGGGGATGGAGGGGGAGGGAGGGAGGGAGGGAGGAGAGGAGGAGATGGAGGAGGGGGTGAGGATGGATGGAGTGAGGGAGGTAGAGGTAGAGGTAGAGAGAGAGAGAGAGGGATGGTGGATGGGGTGAGGGAGGAAACAGTGAGAAAGAGAGAGATTATGGAGGGGGTGAGGGAGGAAGAGGGAGAAAGAGAGAGAGAGTGATGGTGGAGGGAGTGAGGCAGTTGGAGAGAGAGAGAAATAGAG